>CM066253.1:13667861-14221762 GCA_033675135.1 Frankliniella intonsa
CCGCCCCACTGTGCCGCCCGTGCGTACGGCACATGCCCCGGCCATTAAGGACGATGCGTTATAATTTATGTATGACCCCTAACAACCACTAGTTGTCCCACTTAGCCCTTTTTGACCATGTAGAGAGGACGGAGGAAATTGGAGGGTGAAACAGAAAACGTTTTTGTGCAGTGTACGAAAGTTTAGAGACAGCAGGCCAAGGGATGAAGAATGGGTGAAGAGGGAGAGGGGGAGAGCAGCACAAGGTGGAGGATTGTACGTCGCATGCTTTCAACTAGCTGATGCCACGCCGCTGCGCTGCCTGCTCTCTCTCTCTGTCTCTGTTCTTGTCTCTGTCTCTCTGTCTGTCTGTCTATCTGTCTGTCTGTCTGGCTGTCGGTCTCTCTCTCTCTCTTACTTTTTCTCCCTTGTGACCCACAACACTTCTCATTATGACGCTGACTCTCGTCGTGCCACGCTCTGCCACGCCCCGCCACGCCCCGCCACGCCCCGCCACGCCCCTAAATGAGTATGTGTGGCGTGTAAGACCGGTGCGCTGGGCTAGGCGGGGCGGGGCGGGGCGGCTGGAGCCCGCTGAATAGCCGAATGTTGGGGCGTGAATATTATTTGCACGCTGGCCTAGAAATGTTTGATTAGTGCTCACTGCTAGGTTCTGAGTACGAAACACACTAGGTCTGCAGGCGACGGGGGATCCTGACCTCAGAAGCTAACACAGGCGACTCCAGCGTTTAGCTTGCTCGTTCCATGCACCATGAAAATGCCATCATGAAATACGGCATTGGCATTGAAACACTGTACAGGCCACAGGCAGTATTTTGTTTTCGTAGGAAGCACGTTAGTAGATAGTGGCTGCTAAATAATACCTCTCTCCCGCATGGTGCGATGACCGTACGTCTGCAGCCCACCATGCTCCCTCCGGCCGGGACGGGACGGGACGGGTGCGACCAGCACCTCGATGGGGGCGGCCCGGCCCGGCCCGGCCCGGCCCAGCCAGTCCTCTATAGCGCATGCTGTATAAAGTCCACCAAGTAGCCATACCGGAGCCATACCAATTGCATAGTGGCATCGGATCTCGATTTTTGGGTACACTGAAGAAAGTTGGGGTGTACTCGAAGAAAGAAACCTTTTCTCATTTTTGTATGCTTTCAATAGTTTGACGCTTTATATTACGTAAACGACGACATGAACATATTGTAGTCGAGGTCAGTAGGAAAAATGCCAAGACTGAGAATCATCGTCGTTTACGTGTGATAGAAACACTACGCTCACGCTGCTTCAAAGAAAATGCTTTACAATTTTTACAAAAATCCGTATGTATTTTGATTACCTATATTGATGCGGCACACTACACATACTTTATGGAGGAGAGCGCGTTTACGTAAGCTCGTTGCACGTGCACTGCACGTGTGTTGGCTAGGACCGGAGCCCCTGCTGCAGAGCCGGGTAGACCAGCCCGCATGACTCCCCTGCGTAGCGGGTGTGCATACGTCCGCCCGGCCTGGCTGCCTTACAACGGCAAGGAGTACGCTCGAGCAGGAAACAGGACAGCAACGCGTATTGCAAGACAGATCCCAACTTTTCCTTGCCATTCGCTCCGCTCAATGGAGTAGGCTAAAATCAAAGCTAAAAGTTTGCACTGTGGTCGGAGGAAGACTCGTGCCGACTGTGCGACAGGGTGTCTGCGGCGCTGAGGGTCGTTGCTATGGGGATGACCGGGGGAAGAGGGGCTAACGCGACAGGGCGGGGGCGGGGCAGGGCGCGCCGAGACACGCGCGGGCCGGACACCTCCTCCCTGAGCACCCTCGGAAGCGTGCGATCAGTCCAACGACCTATCAGAGCTTAACCGGCGCGGGGCGGCGCGGGGCGGTGGTCTTCAGCTAGGCTCACTTTACAGCTGGCCCGCCCCGACCTCCGCGGCCCCGAGCGCCTCCGAGCCGACCTGCCCCTACCGCATGCCACGCCCCCACCCCACCCCACCCCACCCCACCCCGCCCCGCCCTGGGGCAATGAGGTCGCATCGTGGGGTGGCAGGGCGCGGCGCGGCGCGGCAGGTCGGAGGGGAAGGAAATACGTGGCACAGCGCCGATTCGTGTGAGGATGGTCACCCGATCGATGCACAGATGATTTCTTGATGGGGCCCTGCTGGGCTGGGCCCGGCGCGGTGGCGGGGCGGGGCGGGGTGGGGTGGGGTGGGGTGGGGTGGGGTGGGGCGGGGCGCGGGTGCAGGCCGGGCCGCACCTTGGCGTTGAGCAGATTGCAGACAGTCTGCTAGACAATAAGGCTAGTGCGAAAGTCAAAATTGTTGTCCAGAAAATATGTATTTCGCTTCAAATACAGTACATCTACATCTACATCGCTTGTAACGAAATATTTTACTACATCAATGCCGCGTGTTTCGCACTGTGGCCTTTCTCCTTCTATCCTTCCTTCCAAAGCTGCTGACCCCTCTTGTGATTTAGGTATGTGGCGACACACTGCGGCTCTTTGAGGACCCTTTGAGAGCCTCGTGAGGACACTCGGGGCCGGGCGGGGTGGGGCGGGGCGGGGTGGGGTGGGGCGGGGCGGGGCGGGGCGGGGTGCCCCTGCAGGGCAGGAAAGGCCCTTTATATGCGGTGCACGTTGCCCCCGGCCCGGCCCGGCCCGGCCTCCAGTGCCGCAACGCGCATGAACCCTCTTCACTTCTCCCGCCCTGCGCCGCGCCTCGCCACGCCACGCCACGCCGCGCCGCGCCACCCCCACGTGACGCCACGCGACATGTCGTGTGGTGCGGCGTGGACCAGGGGATGGCCACACCACCCCTCTGTCACACCCCTCCCCTCCCCACCCCACTCCACCCCGCCCCGGGCCGCGGTGCCGTGGGCTATTAGGCTGTCAGTGATTCCGTGTTGGCGTAGGGCATGGGCCGGGACCCTGTCGGCGGGGCGGGGGCCGCCAGGAGCGGGGCGCGGCGGGGCAGGGTGGGGCTGGGCGGGGACCGGGGGTTCGACGCCGCCACGCCGCGCCGGGGCGAGGGCCGCTGAGGACCGCCGGGGGCGTGACCCCACGCCCCACCCCCTCCTCTCTCGTGCCCTCCGAGGGCCCTGACCTTCGCCCTGCCGCCCCCTGCCGCGCCCCTCCTCTTCAGACCCCCTCCAGACTACTCGGCGCCCGTCCAGAGAGCCGTCAAGGGGAGGGCCAAGTACAATATTCAGGTGGCCTGGCCTGGCCTGGCCTGGCCTGGCCTGGCCCTCACCTTGAGTCGACGCGTGCGAGTACTACCCGTCCCGCCCCGCCCCGCCCCCCCCCCCCCCCCCCCCCCCCCCCCCCCCCCCCGCCCTACCCCCCCCCCCCCCCCCGCTGCCTCCTGGCTGCTCCCGCCCCGTCCCGCGGCTTCGGCTCCGGCAGAGCAAGAGCGACTCTCGCGCCAATTAAATGCTTTGAAAAAGACTGGCGCACGCCGCAGAGTTTTGTTGGCAAAAGCGGCAATAATGAGACCCCAAAGTTTGACACATGTAAAAGTGCCTTCACTGTAACACTGTCGATCATATTTCTTAAAACTTTTAAAACTGTAAAACTTTTAAGTCAAACTACTGATAAATTTCAAATTTTGTATTTAAATGAACAATACAGTGTTCGATATTGCGATAACAGCTCGTCCAGAACGCTGGACAGAAAGCACTGCGGAGTCTACGGGGCATCATAGTCCCCTAGACCCGCTCCGGCATATCACGCCAAATGTACTACACCCCCTCTACTTGCTCGAGGTATAAATGATGAGTCCTCTAAGCATGGACTGCACACCTTCCTGCCGTCGTTTCGTCTCTCACTTTGCACCGAGCCTCTTTTCCACACGGTTGGAAAACCCAAACACACAATTTTCGAAATGGCACGAGGAAAAAAAACCTGCAGAAGTTTAGCCTTGCATTCGTTATTTTCTTGTGAGTCTTTAGCGTTTGTTTGTCCTCAGAAGAGGTGCATGTTGACACCTCCCCTCCAGCCCCCCCCCCCCTCCCTTCCCCGAGCTTCCCGGGTGAAGCAACGTTCGTTATGCTGGGGTGCGCATGTAATGTTAATGAGGTTCTAGAGCCCCAAAGATTGGCGAATCCCTGGGCTGGGTGCACCAACACCAAGCAAGGAAGATCACCTATTGTCGTGTCGACTGCTGCAAAGTGTTGCCAATGGATTTCTTTTATGACGGCGAGACTTGAGCCCTGCTCAAAATGGTTTCGCTTCACTCGTGGCGCTGCAGCTGGGGACGCTGGTCCGGGCCGAGGCGGGGCCAGGCCAAGCACCCCGGACTGTAAAGCGACGCCGGCGACGTCGAGTTCGGTGTCTGTGGCCCGCGCCGCCCCGCGCCGCCCCGCGCCGCCCCGCGCCGCCCCGCGCCGCCCCGCGCCGCCCCGCGCCGCCCCGCGCCGCTAGGGTCTGGCGGTTTTTAAATTATTTATGGCGAGGCGCTCGGAGCATGCCATCCTCCGGCCCTGCTAGGGGCGGGGCGGGGCGGGGCGGGGCGGGGCGGGGCGGGGCGCTGCCCGCGGGTCCGGGCGCTTGCCCCCGAGGGTTCCGATTGCCCCCCCCCTCCCCCCAACTACAACCTAATTCCTGGGTTGATGTAACTTTCCACTCTTCGTCCATTACTAAACAAAGAGGATCAAATTGTCAACCAATTAAGCGCCAAGGAGTTGGCGAGATACCCCCGTCTGCTATAGGCTTGTATCCCGGTGGCTGCACCACCAACCGCCGCCAGCGGCCGGGACCGGGCCGGGCTTCGGTCTAAAAGGATCGGGTCGGATGTCAGTGACTTGAGTGAATTACGAGTGGATGCAAGGTGCCATTTGTACACTAGATGCACTTTGTTTTGGACCGCGCGGCGTGGCGGGGCGTGGCGGGGCGTGGCGGGGCGTGGCGGGGCGCAGCGCCGCGCCCGGCCCTTCTCCACGACCGCTACGCCGCACTCGTGCCAGCAAACGCCCGCCCGCCCGCCCCGCCACGCCCCGCCACGCCCTCTCTGCCCCGACCCCTACGCTGCGAGCGGCAAAAGTTTGACCATAACTCCTTGTCTCGGTTTACTTCAAATTGCATTTGGTATGATTAGAGAAATCCCCGTTACATCGGCGACTATTCTCCTTCCTTCCCCTGAAAGAGAAAAGAGACGGCGGTGTATTACACCGCCATCCCCCTTTACCCCTGGCCCGGCCCGGCGCCGCGCCGTGGACATGTTAAGTGGGCGCTCCTCCAAGTCGCCATGGGGCGGGGCGGGGCCCGGCCCGGCCCAGCAGGCATGCAGCCAGGCGGGGCGCAAAGCGCAAAGCGCAAAGCATCGCAAACAGAGCAAAAGAGACGGAAGTGATCTGTCTCCGGCGCGGCTCCCCGCTCGGCCCCCCACCCCCACCCCCAGCCCCCTTTCTCTACTCAGTGTGACAATTTGCTGCAGTAGTCCACGGAGAAGACTACTGCGCCTCGCGCCGCACCAACGTCTCATAGCCCATGCCGATCTCTAAAACAGTGGTGGCGGGGGCGAGGGGGCGGCGTTGGAGGGGGGGGGGGCAGCCATACCCGTGCGGCCCTCTAGGTGCGAGGGACACACGCCAAACAATCACGCAGGAGGGGGTGGGTTGGGGTGGGTCGGAGGTGACAGAAGGGTACCCTGACAGCCAGTGCAGGGGCTGCGCGGGGGGAGCGGGGGCGAGCGGGGGCGAGCGGGGGCGAGCGGGGGCGAGCGGGGGCGAGCGGGGGCGAGCGGGGGCGAGCGGGGGCGAGCGGGGGCGAGCGGGGGCGAGCGGGGGCGCCGGGGCCATGAGCTCAGCTTAAAGCTGCGTGCGTGCACACGTAACACACTGTAGGCTACTGACGCGACGCGCGATTTTGGTCTGATTAGATTTCTTCTTTCAAAGACGGTACCAACTTTTAAAAAATCCTAAGCAATTCATGGTGCGAGAACAAGTTTTTCGCTAACCAACAGCTAAAATACGGATCTTTAAGTTTTATTCGTTTTGAATGTGCCGTAAAGAAAAATACCCCTTAGTGTGAAGAGCTTGTAAGTTGCGCCGGCGGGTCAGACCCCACAAGTCGATGGCGGGGGGGGGGGGGGCGAGGTGGGGCGGAGTGGCGCGGGGCGGAGCAGGTCGCGGGTCGCGAGCGAGCCGACCGGATCGGCCTGGCCTAGGCAGCTTCGCTAGGGAATGAATAGACGGTGCTATCATGGTTGTGACGTCAATCTGTGGTGCGCGTGAGCGAACCTCCCTCCTCCCCGCCGCGCCCTGCCGCGCCCCACCCCAGGCCGGGCTGCCACGTCCCCACCCCTCGCCCCGTGCCTCTCTCCGTTACGGAAGGTCAGTGTGCTTCCGCTCCCAGCTCACCTGCTCCCCCTCGGTGCGGGGGAGAGAGGCGGGAAAGCAATAAACACGGAGGGAGGCTTCTAGAAGGAATATTAGATAAGATTTCTTGGAGATTTTTAGTTTTCTTGACTCTGTGTGTAATATTTGTTTCTGAGAAAGGAGAGGCAGAGAGAGGTTGGGCCGAGTCGCCTCGCCTCGCCCTGCCTGCCTCCATGTCCGTCCACCGTGACAGTACACCTCTGGCGTTACAGCTCACACAGCCTGACGTGTGATAACCGTAGTTATGCCCATCGGTCACTGCATAACTATGTCCAAATTTTGCATCAATATACACAAATCTATTGGGCGTTTCTTTGAATGCGTAACCGTGTTGCGGATTTGCCTAACCAATTCGCCCGGCCCCTTCAGCGCTGGCGAATCTGAAATCCCGCAACAATGTTCGCGGTAAAAACGATGTCTGATTTTTTGAGGAGAAAGGGCAAATTTTGAGAAATTTTCATAATTTGAGGAAACCCCAAGTCTCCTCAAAAAATGTGGGAATTTCCATCAAGTTTTGAGGAGACATCCTCAAAATCTGAGGACACTGGTAAAACTAAAGCGTAGTTTACGCCCTTTTCAAGCGTACACGACCTTGCGCCCTTCTTGAAGCGTACAACTATGCTTCAAGGAAATGTATTTACAAAGGAGAAAAGGAGTGCATGAGCTCTCGTACGCTTCAAGAAGGGCGTACGCTTCATGAAAGGCGTCATAATACGCCTTAGTTTTACCAGTGGAGGTTCCCTCCAATTATGAGAGTTCGTCAAAGTTTCCTCTTTTTCCTCAAAAAATCAGGCGATGTTTTTACCGTGTTACGCATTCAAAGAAACACCCGGTACCTACAATAAACACAGTTCTGCATAACATTTGTGTATAACTATGGTTGCACATGTGGTTCTTATGTGCAATGTAATCCATAATCTAATCGTGGAATCAACGGGATTTGCCGATGCGTAATAAGGTAATAACAAGGAAACACCCCTGAGGTCGCAGCCGCCCGCAGCCGCCGCACCCGCCCGCACCCGCCCGCACCCGCCCGCACCCGCCCGCACCGCCCGCACGCTCCCCGTGGTCCCGGGGCCTGTTCCGTGTCGTGACGTGTCGCCCGTCCCGTTCCGCCCGGGCGGAAGCCCTTCAGGCTACAGGCTGCAGCCCCTCCCCTCCCCTCCCCTCCCCTCCCCTCCCCTTCCCCTCATTGCGGGCGCGGCCGACCAACACCCTGTTTGCTTTCAGCCGCAAATAAAGTGCTGATCTGTGGCTCGCCTCGCCTCGCTTCAATTGGATGAAAAACGACTCATGTGATACCTTACACTCGTTCCCCCAACAGCGGCGCGAGTTCAAGTATGTTGGGCGGAACGAACGGAATATCAAAGTGTAGAGCAATAAACACGACGAAAATGAAAAAGGAAAAATTTTATCGTGCGTGTAGTATGGCTAGACTAGAAATTTGTTGATAAATAGCTCTCTGTTCTAATTCAATTTTTCATCATCCCCTCGCTTAACACCGCGACCCCCTTGTTGCAGCCTCGGCGCAAGCGTGTCCCAACTGCATCATGCAGCACCAGACGCAGCTCAAGCTCAGCGAGCAGCAGCAGCGCAACATGACGAGCGACTCGCTCCGCCTCGAGGCCATCAAGTACAAGATCCTGTTCAAGCTGGGCCTCAAGGGCAAGCCCAACGTGACGCACGCCGTGCCGCGCAAGGTGGCCGAGGGCCTGGTGGAGGAGATGCTGGGCACGCCCAAGGACGGGCACAGTCACCACGGCTCGTCCACCACGCGGCGGGCCAGCGCGCTGCACCACGACCACCACCACGGCGAGCAGGAGGAGCTGTACGGCCGCGCCTCCGAGATCATCGCCTTCGCCGAGCCAGGTGAGTCAGCCGGGCGCGGCGGGGCGGGGCGGGGCGGGGCGGGGCAGCGGCGCACCGCGGGGCGGGGTAGCGTGCGATGGTGCAGGGCGGGGCGGGGCGGGGCGGAGCGGGGGCAAGGCCTACGGCGCGCGCTGCGTGCACCGAAGCCTTCCCGATGCATGCAGCCCGCCCCGCCCAGCCCGGCCTGTCATTTCCTGCAGCGCTATCAAGATGTGCTCGTCACAGTGCTGTGGGGGCGTGGCGGTATGGTGCAGCAGTGCCCTGGTAGGGGAGGGCCAGGGGGCGGGGTGGGGTGGGCAGACTTCACACCACGGCACGCCAGCAGACGGCAGGCACCGCGGGGCGTGCCGTCGCTCCCGCTCGCCGCTGTTACGCCAATTTCCGTAATGATGGTTTTGGAGATAATGTCATTCCGGTGGGCTGGCGCGAGGCTAGGCGAGGCGAGGCGAGGCGAGGCGCAGGGTCAGCACCGCAAAGCTAATTGTGGAGTAAAGCCCGGGCCGAACGCCGCGCTGGGGCGGGAGGTCCGGACCGGGCAGGGCGGGGTGGGGCGGGGTGGGGCGGGGTGGGGCGGGGTGCGCAGGGCAGGACTACCCTTGCGGGAGCCCCTCTCAGCGCGCCCGTGTTATAATATACCTGAGGGCGACCGTGCGGCGGGGCGGGGCGGGGCGGTGCGGGTTCACCCCCGGCCCGGGTCGGCGCGGCTCTAGCACGCCCCGCCCTGCCCCGCCCCGCCCCGCCCCGCTCTGCTCCCCTCCCTCTTTCGACATATCGTAAATTACGTCCTGTCTGGAGATTACCATCTTCCCCCGCCGCCACTCCCATCGCCCCGGCGCGGCGCGGCGCGGCGCGGCGCTTGCCTCACTAGTTGGCCACAGCGCACGATTTATGATTATATTCTGTTTTGGGATGGAAAGCAATCAGACGCTCGCAGAGCACAGCAGGCTAGTGGCCGCACAGCGCGAAGCGGCCGGGCTGGGCCTCACCGCCACACGACTGCGCTCTCTAATCAATCCAGGGTCTTCGATGAGTTGTTATTTTTGGCTAAAAATATTTGTACCTTTTATTATATGGCCTATTGGGTACAGGAAATTTTACTAAAATTGTGATTTCATTGCAATTTCTGATACTGACAAAATGTTTTTAGCAATAGGTTTTTGATGGTGAAAATGCTTCTAAACCGTTCCCCCGTCTTCACAGTGAAGTAGGAGAATTCCTTAACTTGTCGCGCTCAATAAGGGCGCAAACGATCTAATACTATAACGGCAAATAATTTCTTTCTATACTCCATATGTTTCATACCTACAGATCACCGCTGTGATGCGAGGCATGAGGCAGGCGAAACCTACACGGTCATTTCAAAGGTGCACCAGGAGAGTACGGCAAAGGAGCAAGCTACAGAAAACAGCGTGACTGAAGTCGCCTCCTGGGCATACATGTTTGTCATACTCTCACCATACACCTTTGATGGCGTCGCAACTTTCACTGTCTTTAAGCTTTTCGTGGGTCCTGACTTATTCAGAATGAACTCCTCCCGGCGGGTGGTAGTACTGCGGCCGCCATGCCCCGCCCCGCCCCGCCCCGCCGGTCTCCAGCCGCACTGGTCCGCTGGTCCGTAACGAAATGCTCTCCCTACTCCTCCTCTCCTCCCGCGTGGAGTGACAGGGGCGATAGCGTGCCCCCCCCCCCCCCACGTTACTGCAGCGCGAGGGGGTTGTTCTGCTCACGTCCCAATGGCTCGCGGCACGGTATGTACCCGCCATGGTCCACTCGGCCGTGGCGTGGCGTGGCGTGGCGTGGCGTGGCGTGGCGCGGCGCGGCGTGGCGTGGCGTGGCGAGCTCACCCGCTAGATGGCCGCTCCGCTCCCCGCAGCACACTGCAGCAGGAGCATCGTCCTGAGAGCCGATGAGTTTTGCCTGAAACGGGATCGGCCTCTGGCCTTGCCTCCGTAGGGCAGGGCCTCGGTGGGCCTGGGCCAGGCCAGGCCAGGCCTGCGCCCAACCCCGCGGAGGAATAGCGGGCCGGGGACGGGCGGGGGCGGGGGCGGGGGCGGGGGCGGCGGGCCGCGGGGGTGGGGGGCGGCGGAACCAGGGCAGACTGGCGGCGCCAGTGCGGCCCCGCCCGCCCCCCCCGCCTCCGCCGCCCCCGCCTCATGCGGACAGGACCCCCTCCCGCACCCAGGCCTCAGAGCCAGCACTCCAACCCCACTCGCCCCCCCCCCCCTCCCCTCTCCGGGGAGCTGGAGCTGCAGCGGGAATGCTGCAGTGAGTCCGGCCTGTTCCCGCCCAGGGCCGTCCCGTCCCGTCCCGTCCCGTCCAGTCCTCAGGCACAGCTCCTGGGAGCCACTCCTCAAACAATCCCCCTTCCCTTTCACTTTTCCAGAGCTGTCACCGGGACCGGCGGCGACGAGAGAGAGGGAGAGGGAGAAAGAGAGAGAGAGAGAGAGAGAGAGAGAGAGAGAGAGAGAGAGAGAGAGAGAGAGAGAGAGAGAGAGAGAGAGAGAGAGAGGAAGAGAGCAGCGTGAGAGCGTCCGAGCGAGAGTCTCTCTAGCCCGGCCCAGGCCCTGAGCGCGCCTCGGAGGTAGGCAGCACTCCTGCAGGGATGCGCGGCGGGACTGCCCGCCCTGGCCACACCGGGCGCCCCGGGCCGGGCCGGGCCGGGCAGTCGAGCACGGCTCGGCTCCCGTCCTGACGCACTTTAGTTAGCTTTTCTGACAACAGTCTGGCGCGTGAGACGTGAGGCTCGAGGGGCGCTGGTGCATGCTTTCTTGCGGAAGTAACTGACCGTAGGGCTGGCAAAATAGGCTGACGGGCCGGGCCGGGCCGGGGCGGGGTGGGGTGGGGTGGGGTGGGGTGGGGTGGGGTGGGGTGGGGCGGGGCGAGGTGCGGCTCCGCCTGCACCGCTGATGCGCCACCCTGAGGGTCTTCCTTCACACCTGCACACACCAGCCCGGCCCATTAGAGCGAGCAGCTCTGCAAGCAGCCATTGGGCCGGGAGAGCGAGCGAGAGAGTAAAGTGCACGACGTATCCTTAAGGTGCGAGAGAGAAGACACGAGGGGAGGGGGCGGGGGGCATGGGCAGGGGGCACAGGGCGCACGCTGCTGCTGCGTCGGGGCGGGGCGGGGGTGAAGGTACCGGAGAGAGGCGGGCGGGGGTGGGGGATGCGCTGAGCTGGGAGAAGCAGGGCTAGTGGAGGTGGCACGGGACGGGTGGAGCGGAAAAGTTTGAGCTGCTCGATGTGTTGCCTCCCGTGAAGTCACCAATCCAAAGTAGTTTTCGGCGGCCCCAACCCCAACCCTGAAGTGCAGCGTCAGGCACTTACCTCGTCCCTGCCGCCCCCCTCTCCCCCCTCCCCCACCCTGAGCGTCAGTGCGCCCCGCACCCTGCCTGCCCTGTGTCAGTATTCCGTCATTATAAATAGAGTGTTGCGTGCAGGCGAAGGCGGGCGACATCGGGAAGTGGAGAGGATAACCTCAATTATTCTAGCAAGTTTCTTGACCACATTCACTTGTTTTCATCGATTCGTGTCTAATCTTGTATCGTACCCTCTCTAGAATGGTTTCGCAGCTACCCTGCGGCAGTCCATTTCTAAATATAAATATCCCGTTGGATTTTTGTTTCTGTAAACACTTGCACCGTGTTTGCAGTTGCAGTGAAATGCAATGCGATAGACTTCCGGCCTACTTCTCTCCATCAGACGGGGTGACGCGACGCTTTCACACGTTGGGGCACGAGGCTAGTGGGCTGCCACCCCCTGCCTCTCCTCTCCTCTCGCCCCGCTTAAGTGGATTGGGCTGCTAATAAATCCGGATTTGTGGAGAGGCCGGTGCAATCTGCTAACTGCGCAGCCTTGCAGCCCTGTGGTTCTCCCTCGATCCCTTTCCGCTCTCTCCCTCAGTCCCTCTCATAACCTTTACTGCCCGTTACTTTCGCTGTTAGATAAAAGCAGTTACTCTTTTCCGCACAAACAGCGGACTGTACCTCTGTTAGAAAAAACAAACCAGACACAGCGGTGTGGCTTTATTGGTGATTGGTGTTCGATGCGAACGGGAGCAATGTGCCACCTGATGCCAGCTCCCCCCCCCCCCCCCCTGCCAGCTCTCACTCTCTATTCGCTCGTCCAGGTAGGATGATCCGATTTCGTCATAGCGATGCGATTGTGCATGAGGGAATGTGGAGCCCGTACAAACGCGCGGAGTGTATTGGTGGGATGTGTAAATGTGGGGTATCTGTGGGAGTGTGTGTGTATGAGGGGAGAGAGAGACAGAGAGAGAGATAGAGAGGGAGGGAGAGACAGAGAGACAGAGAAAAGGCCGTTGTATCACAACCAAATACCGCAGTAGTAATACTGTTCTTTGGCTCCATCCCCCGACACTCCCACCTTCTTTCTTACTTCTAAACGCAATAATTCTCCATGGGTGCTGCAACCCCTTCTCTCTCCGGGTAGGCAAAAAGTCCTCACACGAACGCGAGCGCGTAGAAAGAGAGGGGCAGAGAAGGGGAGAGGGGAAGAGGGAGGAAGAGGGGAGGGAGAGAGAGGAAGAGGGAGGGAGAGAGAGGGAGAGAGAGGGAGTAGTCGTGTAGTACTCGCTTTTGCTGCCGACTTTGCTGCCCCATGCCTGGCCTGCCGCAGGAGCAGGGAGTCTCCTGTCTCCAGATCCCTGCAGGGCGGCGAAAAACACGACCCTGGCCGTGCTGAGCGCGTCCTGCTCGTCCACAAAATATCTCACTAGGGGGCGAGCCCGAGCCCACCCTGTGCGGGAGGGACAGGGGGGGGGGAGGGGAGGAAGTGGAGGGAAGGGAAGGGAGGGTGATTCTCTTGGCTGGGGCAGGACGAGGGAAAGGGATTCGCATGGAGGGCTGGCGACAGCGCCCGCCCCGCGCCGCCCCGCCCCGCCGCTGCAATAGCCAAACACTCTCTAACAAATAGTTTTACCCTTGCAGTCTAGAAAGACTTTTTTCTTTGAAATGCGCTGCTCCTGAAAATTACAATTTAAGTCTAAAAGTAAAAGGTATGTTTTGGTAATATATCGTTGTAATGTCTAGGTTGCACTAGACATCTCGACTATGACAGTGCGACAGTCAAGCTCGGCGGCACCTGACCACTCCCGCCCGCTCCCGCCTGCTCCAACCTCTCTGAACTTGCGCCTGCGCCATCTGTTCCACCCTGCGTCGCCAAAAGATGGTAGCAGTTTCCTGTCTTCTCTCGTCGTTGGGAAAGTGTTAATGGCTGTCAGACAAGACTTCGGCGTCAAGAGGGCCGTGGTCTCCAACTGCAGGCGCCCGGGGCGGGGGCGGAGCGGGGCGGGGCGGAGCGGGGCGGGGCGGAGCGGGGCGGGGCGGGGCGGGACGGGGCGGGGCGCGGCGAGGAGGGACCCGGCGCCATGACCTGCACCTGCCCACCCACGCCCGCGGCCCGTCACGCAGCAGGTTGGGGCAGTACAGGTGCTAGACTTGTAAAGAGGGCTATCAATGGTGGTATTTCGCTGATAGATACATCACGCTGGAACTCTCCTTTCGAAGAAAAGATAAAATGTTACACAACTACTTTATTTTTTACAACTCGGTTAACCAACTGGCTGTGGCATGCACGACTACTCGTGATTACTATTCATCTCTTCTAAATTTTAGAGCAGCGCAAAGCCATCTTCTCATACTTTGGTTTCGTCTGTTTTTCTTTCCATGTGATTAGGTGGCATTTTGTAGATTGGCCCGGCCCGCCCGGCCCGCCCGGCCCCAGCGGCGGCTGAGCCAGACGTTATGAATTATTAATTACACCAGACCAGCACTACCACCACCCCACCGGCCCGGCCCGGCCCGCCTCAGCGCACCGTACCGCACCGTACCGCACCGTACCGCTGATAGAGCTTTGCGACTAGTCCGCTTTCCTATAATCCTCCCCTATAGGAGAGCAAATTGAGATCATCCTCCGCCCAGCAAGAAACGCGACGAGTCCCCCCACGCGGAGGGTTCGTCTTGACACGCGTGCGTGCGTGTGGCGAAACCTTGGCCGCCGCGCCGCCCCGCCCGCGCCCCGCCCCGCCCCCGCGAGCAGCGTACGCCTGTAGTAACGTGCGGGGCGGGGGCCGCCCGCCTGCCTGCCTGCCCGCCGGCCGGGGCTGCTGCTGCTGCTGCGCGCCGCGCTCTGCTCCGCTCCGCTCTGCTCTCCGCAGACTGGATCGATGACGGTGGCTCCGGTCGGCTGCCGCAAAAAATCTAAGGCGGCTTGGCTTCCCCGCTCTGTGCCCGGCCGGCCGCGCCGGGCCAGCGTGTGCCGCGGTGGCGGGGGCGGGGCGGGGCAGGCGGGGCGGGGCGGGGCGGGGCGGGGCACGCAGTACCCCCTCCACATACCCCTCCCCCGCCTTATCCACTCGCCGTGTGGCTATACTACATGAGTGTGTACCAATCCTGTGATGATTTAAAACCGGTTTGATTTCAAAATAGAAAGGATTTTGTTGAAAATTGTAGTTCTTATGGTGGGGAAAAACATTTTGTAAGGCACTTTGACCCCGGCCTCCTGCCACGGCCATCTCCCTACCCCACCATCACCTCGCCCCCCGGCCTCAGCCTCGCCACTGCCGGGCGGGCCATCTTACCCGGCCCGGGGGAGTAATGCTGCAAATTATGAAATGGCCTCAGTGCCTGGCCTGGCCTGGCCTCTGCCTCGGACGCGTTGCTCGCGATGCTGGGGCGGGGGCCGGGGCCGGGGCCGGGGCCGGGGCCGGGTCGGGCCAGGCCGCCCCTGGCGGGGCCTCTCCTCTCCTCTACTCTGGGCGAGGCCGAGGCCTCCGGCCGCCTCTGGCGCCGCGTTATGGGCAGCGCGAGAGCACCGCGCCAAAGCCGTCACGGAGTGGGGGAGCGGCGGCCGAGGCCGGGGCTGGGGCCGGGGCCGGGCCGGGCGGGCCGGGGGTGTAAGAGGTGCACAATGTGACCCTGCCCCGCCCTGCTGCTGGAACCCCCCCTCCCCCCCCCCCCCCTTCGCGCCACTTGGCTGCTGTTGGTACAGCCAGCCCCAGAAGTACTCTCAGCCTAGTAGAGATAGAGGTCTCGCCCATGATTCCCGTATGCAGCAGCCGAAAAGGCAAGAATGATGCTTTAAAGCCGTTAGGGTGGTCCGTCACATGGAGATGCTCACTATAAATTCAACAGTGAGCGTTGCTCCATCACCTTTTGTACAGTGAGCATGCCTATGCACACTTTGTATACAGTGAGAACACCATGCACACTTTATATACAGTGTGCATTGATGTTGGATTCCCAGGGCGATCAAAACCTTGCTACCGACCATGATTTGGCAGCGTTGCCGATCGTTTGAATCATTCCGTTCGGAAAACTCGCCCCGCCCAGAACCCCTCACTGATCTCTGAGTGAACACCGTTAACGCAGGACGGCTCCTCGACCAAACCCCGACCGACCTGGCTCGACCCGAGGCCAAACGGCAGGAACAAAACGAAAAGGTTTGCTCTGCCACAACTTTCACCTATCTTCGCCCCGGGGGGGCCCGGGGCCAGGCCAGGCGGTGGGATGCGGGACGGGCCGTGGCGGCGCGGGGCGGGGCGGGGCGGGGCGGCGCGGGGCGGCGTGAGCGTGGGGTAGGTGGGCAGAACACCTGTTGGAATGCCGTAGGGCGCGCCCGGCCCGGCCCGGCACGGTGACTGAACACGCGCTACCGCGCGCCTTGGGCGAATCACTACAGGGCGCAGCGGGGCGCAGCGCGGGGGCCGCGGGGGCCGCGGAGGGTCGGTCGGGTGGCCGAGCAGTACCCGTACCGGCCAGTAGGGTAGGGGCAGCGGCCCGGCCCGGCCCGGCCTGTCTGCACTAAACACGCTGGTATTACGGCTGCCGTGACGTCAGGGAGACGCTGGGCTGGGGGAAGCGCCGTCGTGCTGACGCGCCGCGACGTCCCCCCCCCCCCCCCCCCCTCGCTCGTCTCCACTGCGACTCGACGTGCCCTGCGAGGGGAGCAGGGAGCTGCGAGGCGCGGCGCGCGCCGCCTGCAGGACACCCCCCCCCCCCCGGCCTAGCAGCGCCAAAGGAAGTATTTTGTTTAATTTAAACGGACCGGCGGTTCTGGCCTTCATTGATTTGGACCGGAGCCAGAGTGCCACATGTTCTCCGACGAGTGCGTCAAGTAAAACTGAAACTTCCCCGTCGTTATTGAAATTCCATATGACGACACTCGGAATAATCCGCCTTCGAAAATAAAACGCGTGCCATTTGAGGGTCTGTTGGAGCGGCGTGACGTGTGATATGACTGTATAGTAGGCGGCCCCCGCCCCGCGGTGGCGCCGCCAAGTCCGGCCGCGGCCCGCGAGGCACAGGGCTGGGCGCCCCGCACGGTGCTGCCCCCTCGCGGTGGGTCCCCCCGCCCAAGGGTGTCGATACTCGCAGCTCGAGCGACACCTGGGTGCAGGGCAGGGCGGCGCGAGGCCCCGGCCGCCAAGGGGCGCGGCGGCCTACCCTACCGTCTCCTCTTGGGTAACCCCGCCCTAGCGCCCTGCCCCTGTGCGACACGTCTGCGGGGCGGGGCGGGGCGGGGCGGGCGGGGCCGAGCGCATGCGGCGGAATGAACTCCTCCGGAGGCACTGACGGATTGTTCGCTGACAGACCCCTTCAGTAATTTCTTCTCCTCCCTCTCCTGTTCTCCTCTGCCTGTTTGCGTCGAGGGTTGGCGTTTGGTTGCTTTTCGGGATGTGGCTCTGGCAAGGGGCGGGAGGGGTACGGGGCCGGGCGGGGCGGGGCGGGGGACTTGCTGGCATGCGATGCCACAACCCTGCGTCCGGCTGGCGCTTCTCTCTTGTCTCCTCCGCCTCTGGCTCCACCCCCGCCCCCGCCCCCGCCCCCGCCCCGGCTCCGCCCCTGGCGCTCGCTGCGGGGGCGGGTCCGGCCCTGGCTGCTGGCCTGGCTGCCGGCCAGAGCACTACAATTCAACTGAAATAAGTGACAGCTATCTATATGGACTTTGCAGGCCACACGCTCAACGGGCAGACCCTGCTGGAGTTCTCGCTGGCGCGGGAGGAGGAGGGCCTGCCCATCCAGGAGGCCACGCTGTGGGTGCGGGTGGACGTGCGCGTCGACTCGCGGCGCAGGAAGGTGCCCGACCGCAACCTCACCCTGTGGGTGTTCCGGGTGCACGGCAAGCACTTCAACACCAGCCACGTTAGCGACGAGGTAAGCTTGCATTGCATTCTCATGTCCATTTCATCCTGACGCCATCGCCCCGCCCCGCACGGCTCACCCTCACCCGCGCCTCTGTCTCTGCCCCGCCCCGCCCAGGACTTCGACTCGTACACCTCCATGGCCGGCTCGCTGTCCGTGTCGCTGAGCGAGCTGGGCTGGAAGAAGATCAACCTGACGCAGGGCGTGCAGCACTGGTACGCCGAGGGCTCGGGGTCCCGCGGCCGCCTGCGCCTGCTCGTCGACTGCTCCGGCTGCGGGGAGCTGGTCGAGGTCACCCTCTTCCGGCCGGAGACGACGGCGGACGACCGGCGTCGGCCCTTCCTGGTCGTCAAGACGGAGCCGCCCAGCAAGTAAGTAGCAGCCTGGCCGGCCGCGAGACGTGCCGACCTCCGTTGTTTGTAGGGGAGATGGCCTGGCCGCGGGGAGGGAGAACGTAATTTACTTTGCCTGAGGCTGACCGTTACGGCCCTCCCGAGCGCGTGACAGCGGGTACAATTGCGTTACGCGCCGGTCACGTGGTCGCCGTATAATCCATGTATGCAGCAGTTTCCAACTCTCGGTCGGTTTTTATTAGGAAGTCAATCGAGTCGAGGCACGGAAGGGAACGCCTGATATAAATTCCCCAGGGCTATACCCAGTTGGAGACCGTGGTTATGCTTCTTCTCGACGCCTCGTGCAAACGTATCGGGCCATGCATCACGGCCTAGGCATTCAGGCGGTCATGAGCGCTGACATTACGGTTGAATATTTTTCCTGTTGGCGGTTGGTTAGGGCCGGTGGGGTCCGGCCCCGGCCCTCCCGGATCCGCCCGGCGCTGCGGGGGTTCCTGTGGTGATTCATGGCGATTGAATTTGCCTCCTGGACTGAACTCAGATTTTTGCCGTAAGATTATTTATGGGCAAGGCTAGCTGGCCGCCGGGCCGGGGGCACAGCGAACGGCCTTTTTGAGATAGACTGTGTCATCGCTTGTGCGCGCCGACCGGAGCGGAAAATTGGACCTATTGCTGAGTAGGCTGGAAAACTGGGCAGCTCGTGGAGAGTGCAAGGCCTTCGCCACAATAGGCCGACTAAACTGGGGCGGCTCGGCCGGGCTGGCCGCGCGGGGGACGGGTCACTCACGTGGGGGAGGAGGGGGGATGGGCGCCACCAAGGCCTCGCCTGGCCCGGCCCGCCCCGCATCAGAGGGGCTGCTGCCAGCTCACTCATTTGGCAGAACGCTGCCGCGCCACGCCACGCCACACCGCAAGGACAATCATTTTCGATTTCAACGATGGCGCGCCACGGGCACGGGGCCGAGGGTTTCTATACTCTATCCCGTCCGGGAGGGAAGGGTCGGCAGCCCGCGAGCTAGACGACATCTAGACATACACTATTATCTATCTGTGTTGCAGGCGGGTGCGGCGGCGCGCGCTGGCGTGCTCGGGGGCGCTGCCCGGTGAGTGCTGCAAGCAGGAGCTGTACGTCAGCTTCAAGGACCTGGGCTGGGACGACTGGATCATCGCGCCCGGCGGCTACCGCGCCAACTACTGCCGGGGCAACTGCAGCCACTACCGCACGCCCGACACCTACCAGAACTACCACACGCACGTGCTCGAGGAGTACCGGCGCCTCAACAAGCTGGTGGACATGCAGCCGTGCTGCGCGCCGCTCCGCTTCAGCTCCATGTCGCTCATCTACTTCGACATGGACAACAACATCATCAAGAGGGACCTCCCCAAGATGGTGGTCGAGGAGTGCGGCTGCCCGTAGACGCCCTGTGCCCTCTGCCTGATCAGTCTCTGGGCTCGGCCGCCGCTCGGCTCACCGCCTGGCCTGCAGCCTCGTGGCTCGCGGGACACAGCCAGAAGAGGAGCGGCTGCTCAAGTGCCAGGAGCGCGGAAAGTGATGTGATGTTGACGGAAGTGTTCGCCAGACAAAGGAAGTGATGATGCGAACGCTTCTCTGTGTTATTATGAAAGTTTGCCGTGCAATTAGGACGCGTTTTAGTCTTCTCTTTAATGAATTACTCAGAAAAATGCCAAGACTACTCTAGTGATCTCTCCGCCCCTTCCTGGAGCGACCACGGTCCGCTCCATGTAGCTGGGTACGATGTGCCCCAAAGAATCGTGGAATAATTTAAACTAATTATGTATAAGTAATTAAGTGCGGTATGTTGATGGCTCTGTGAGCGTCACATATCCTTGACTCACATTCAGTCGTACCTTGTATTTTCGTCATTACTTTATTTTTGTTAATTTTTTGTTTCTGTTTCTTTGTTTTAAAGTAAACATGTCTTTGTTCTGTTTCTCCTAAAGGGCGTGTTGAAGCCCCTTCCCTGCTCCTATGCACCGCGTGTGCTGTCTCATGTGCTGCGGGGTGTCGCAATATAAGTTAATGTTTATCAAAGAGTTTTGGAGCGCGGAAAGGGCGAGAACATGTGGTTCCTAAAGTACGTGATGTGTGAGCATCCTACGTACTTCATAGCAAGACTCAGGCGTTCTTCCGTCAACATGTTTTATGATTGATCTATATGTATTTTTTGTGTTTCATTTCAGACTTAATTACTATTGTTTCACACTGCGAAGTGCTTTATTTTTTGCATCATGCATGTCATACTGAGCTATTACTTTAGTAACGTACTATTTCCAAACTTACGAACTAATTTCTAAGCAATATACAAAGAAGTAAAAAAAAAGTTCAAGAAAATGTTTCAATAAACAACTGAAATAATTCCTAATGTTGCAAAGAATTCTTCTAGTAAGTACTTTACAGTGCACCCTCTCAAAAGTCTACGAAGCGTCTACGAGGCATGGATTAGGATTCCCAATAATTTTCTGTGTTGCCGCTTCAATATAAATTATTAAATTAAATCCTCTATGACAAAAAAGAAAGAAATTGTAAGTTGCGAGGCATACTTTTGTTATTTTGAAAAAATAAACAAGCTGGGCGAATAACTATTGCTTTTAAGAAGCAGATCACAGAAAGTATCTTCGCTTTAATACAATTTTTTAAAGCTAAGTTTGTTGCTGGCTGCGGACAACCACTAAAAAGCCTAGAAAAGGCTGCAGACTTAAAACTGTTGTCCTCTGTCACCAGTGCAGTAAGAGTTTCGAGATATCGTCATGTTTGGGCGATGTGCTCCGTAGGCTTTAAGGCAGCGCTTTTTTCACATAGACGCATAAAGAAACAGGATCGAATCTGATTATGCTATTGCCTAAAGATATAAATCTTGATTTTGGTTACATTTATTAAGAAAACTTGTTGTGATCTGGGCAGGCTCGCTCCAAACTTTCGTTTCTGCCCCGCAGCCCGCGCCGCCTTGCTAACTGCCTCTAGTCTAATGCAAAGAGTAAAATGTACAGAAGTGCGAGCAGTGCGAGAGAAAGAGATGAAACGAAAGAGTCATTGTGTGTGATTGTGTGTGAGAGGGTGAGAGTGAACGCGTACGTGTGGATGTGTGTGTGTGCGTGTGTGTGTGCGCGCGCGTGTGTGTTTCATGAATGTGCGAGACAGTGAGACAAATAGTGAATAATATAGAGTGAGAAGAGAGTGAGAGAGTCGGGCGGGACCTGGCCCCCCTCCCACCTCCCCTGCGGCCCCCGCGGCCCCTGCGGCCCCCGCGGCCCCCGCGGCCCCCCTGCTCAGGGGCGATCAGAGCGGGGCGCATTGTTGATATGCACGTCCCACGGAGTGCGCCATATCAGTAGTATCGCTCGGCAGGTTTATCTGTGATCTGGGAAGAGGTGCTCCAGTTTTGTAAGAAAAAAGTGTTAAAAGTAATTTCAAATTGTCATGAAAGTAGTTGTTTAAGTTTTTCCGTCTTTGATTTCTTCTTCTTTTTTATTTTCCTTTCCTGGGCGGCTGCTTGCCTGGCCGGGCGGTTCTCGACCAACATCGTCCTGCTAATAAATGGGCTTTTCTCCAACTTGCCACGAAATCTTCATTCCGCTTCATCCCAAACCCCTACCGGCACACACACACAACCAAGTCTAAGAAAAACTCCTCTATGCAAACTGATACAGACGGACGCCGTGAATAGTGAATGGCGGTGAATGTTATTTGGCTAGCAGAGTGGCGGCATATTCCTACTTCCCCCCACCGCGCTGCAGAATAGAAAGACAGTTCTTCCGCGACTATTTTGTCGTTAATTATTATCTTTTGCCTTTCTCGTCGCTGTCGCCCACACACAGGCAGTTTTCCCATCTCTGTTGACGCTCCCTTTCTTTACGCTCTTAAGACGCATCGGGAAAATGGTGCGAAGGCTCGCGGCTGAAAACACAAGCCTGACGAGACGAGCCGCGGGGTAGGGGTGGGGGATGGGACAATGCCGGGGTCCCCTGCCTGCAGGGGTCGCCTAAATGCTCGCAGCCCATATTTCATTCCGCAAGGGACAGAGTGCCTCCCACCACAACATTAATAATTACGAGAAGGGGTGGGGTGGGGTATAATATTCGTTACTGTGCAATCAGCTCGTAACGTGCAAGTTAACTGTAGATTCCGAAATTAACGTTTGAAAAATGTATTCCCAACAATACTGTAAAAACTGTCGTTACGTCATTTGTTGTTACGGCATAGTTTTGAAGTAATCTGGCGTATTTTTTCAATCACATTTGATCGGTGAGAAGAGAACAACCATATTTTTTGCATTAATTTCTTAGAGTTTCTTGCACACCGAATGTCTATGTATATGATTTTACGTGACACAGTAAACTGTGAACATGCACAGCGTGCGTAAAATTAAACTGTACTTATGTAGAAATATGTTTACGGAAGCTATGGATAAAAAGGTACATGAAAATTGACTGTGTGCTGCGTCGACGTGAGAGAAAATCTCCCAAGGCATTCCAATATTTTTACTCGATATTCCTCTAGTCTGTGCGGTGCAGTTTTATTCCTCTTGCGCTCACTGCGTATTGGCAAAGAACTCCAAGTAGGTCATTTATGCAGCGGCAGCAGTGCGTGGCTCCCGCCCCGCCCCGCCCTCCTCTTCCGCACTTGAGACCGCCCCGCCCCGCCCCGCCCCGCCCCCGCAGCGCCCTCATGGCGCAGAGAGCACCGTCCGAACCAATTTTACCCTCCTCCTCCTCTCGGACAAAGTTGATGCGCCGTTTTTGGCGCATTTGCGTCCCGCACAGAGGATGCAGCCAAGAGCGGCAGTCAGGCTGGGCCGAGCCGGAGCGGGCGCCCCGCCCCGCCCCGCCCCGCCCCGCCCCGCCTCGCCCCGCCTCGCCCCGCCTCGCCCCGCTCGACCACGCACAGCAGAGCGTCGAGATCAGGACGGGCGGGCGGGCGCGGCGGAACCTGTCAGCGAGTAAACCAGATGCATTTCAGTTGGATTCGTGCGTTGTCCAAGGAGACTAAAATGTAGTGTGACACTTTAATGATGCTCTCAAAATAAGCTAAATCTCCTTGTTAAAAACCCCATAATATAACATCTTTCTCACAAACTCATCATCTATATCGCCGTTAATATAGTCGCCAAGGCTGCGAATCCAGGCGGCACCTGACCCGCCTCGGCAGTGCAGTGCAGTGGACGAACTCGCCATAAGCTTTGAGCACGTCAGAGGAAAGCCTTCGGACCGGACCGGACGGCACGGCCAGAGGTTCCTTTGTACGGGGCGGGGCTACTGGAGTCTAGTCTCGAGTCTCAATACAGTCGCCACCCTTACTGCAGGGACCCTAGAGAGGGCCACCACCAAAGGCGTCTCCCTAGACCTGGCGGTACACAGGGCCTAAGGGAGGGCGCAGGGCTGCGGGCGGGGTGGCCTTTCCCAGCAGCCCCCTAATGGATCCACCCCTCGGCCGGGGCGTCCCTCCCTGCGAATGCAGCCAAGAAAAGAATACATGATATATAGCTTTCCTTGGCTTTTATTACAAACCCTTCTGGAGAAGGGGAGGAAGAGCCGGGCTGTGTGTGTGTGTGAGAGAGAGAGAGAGAGAGAGAGAGAGAGAGAGAGAGAGAGAGAGAGAGAGAGAGAGGTGGGGGACGGGGTGCCGAGGAGGACAGCCTTGGTGGTCAGCCTCCAAACAGCCTCGGCTACAAGGTGCCAGCTGTGTTGCTGCTGCTTTCAGGTCGGGTACCGAACGCGACCGGACGTGACTTGTGTAGTAATCTCCCAGTTCAATGTTGCATAACGAAATTTTTCAAAACGAAAATTTGTGCTGTTTTGGACAAAAACTTTGGGCTACGGCCAAATATGTATTTTGGTATGTACATCTCCAGGGATTGGCTCTCAAAAATGAAGAAAGGAAGGGGCGGAGTAAGATGACACGAGACTGTGGCATTTAGAAGATTTAGTCTACAGTTGGCAACTCGTCGGGCGAGTGAAAAAGTGAGCCAGAGGGCAAGGCGCGGGTGGGTTGGGGTCGGGCGTGGCGAGGAGCGGCGGGGCAGGGCTGGGCGGGGAAGGCTAGGGGCGGGGCGGGGCGGGGCGGGGGAGGCTAGGGGCGGGGGCAGCTGCATAGTAGAGAGGACATGAGAGCGGGACGAGCAGGGGCCGGGCCGGCGGGGCGGGGCGGGCGGGGCGGGGCGGGGCGACATGTTCCTTGCGTCGCTCAGCATGCGGGCGACAACACGCAGAGCTGCCAAGCAGCGGCCGGCCGTGCCAAGGGGCCCCCCCCCCCTCCCCGCACAGTACAGCCCAAGCCCCCTCCCCCCCCCCCACCAGCACCGTCTTTACATCGCGTTGCAATGTGCTTTACACGCTCAAACGTCCCCCGAATCCCACGTCTAGTCGTCCAGAATAACGATAGGCTGCCCAGCGACCCAAAGCACTGCGCCCGCTTACGCATAGCCTCTCCAACCCCTCGCATGTTCAGCCCACCCTTCCCTTAATAGTAAACAAGCCAATACGATATTTTAGTCCAACTTTCCAGCGTCATGGTCCTTGGATCTCGTGTCATAAAAAAATGAGTAATTATCTTT
This sequence comes from Frankliniella intonsa, assembly GCA_033675135.1. Classification (NCBI taxonomy): domain Eukaryota; kingdom Metazoa; phylum Arthropoda; class Insecta; order Thysanoptera; family Thripidae; genus Frankliniella; species Frankliniella intonsa. The sequence continues at coordinate 13,692,172 of CM066253.1, forward strand.
TGAAAATATTCAGTAAAAACAATATTATAAAATTGTTAATTAAAATTTACATTTGTAAAAATTTACACCGTTGATAGACATAGACAAATACTAAATCTCGAGGTGTAATAATTTGTGGCACCATGTAAGAGAATCATGCTGCCGCTATAGTTGTCATGCGATCTCTCTTATCTATGTCTCTCTCTCTCTCCCTCTCTCACGCGCTCGCGCGCCTGGCTCACATGATGCCAGGTGTAAACAATCGATTCCCCCCTCCCCCGCGGTGGCCCCGCTGGGCCCCGCTGGGCTGGGGCCGTTAGGGAGGCTCGCCTCGTGGCAAGCCACATATCCGGTACACAGCAATGATCCGGACCTCAACAACCCTAATGGCTTCTGAGTGAGAAGCTTCTCCTTAAATTTGTCAGGTGAATATGACAATCAAAACTAGCATAGGCCAGTTTGCAGTCCGCTATTCCTCGTGTATCCCGACGGTACAGTGACTAATGCCCGCTTAGTGAGCGGATCGTTGACGGGGCGGGGCGGGGCGGGGCGGGGCGGGGCGGGGCGGGCGGGGCGGGGCGGGGCGGGGCGGGGCGGGGCGGGGCGGGGCGGGGCGGGGCGGGGCGGGGCGGAATGGGTTGGGCGGCGCGTGTGGCGGGACGCGCGTGAAGCCACCCTTAATATCGCCCGGCCCGGCCCGACGTCGGTCGATTCCAAGTAATGAACCTCCGCGGCCGAGCCACTTTGTATCGCACACCGGGCGGGGCGGGGCGGGGCGGGGCGGGGCGGGGCCGCAACGCACAGCACAACAACGGCACCACAACACACCTCGACGGCGAGCCCACACCCCTCTCCCCTCGAGGGCCCGTGTGAGCGTGGGCGGGCGCGTCACGAACAGAACAGTGCGATAGAATCAACCCCTAATATCCACAACAAAATCCAAAAACTCCTTTTTGCTCTGCCTTACCCTGTGAAGGTCCCTTCCCTCGCTCCGCCGCGCTCTGCCGCGCCGCGCCTGCCCCACGACGCCCCGACCCTATAGCCAGCCCGGCTATGCCCGCCTCTTTTCGTCTGCTGTGCGATCCGACCAGCCAGCAGCCAGACTAGAAGTTTCGGGGGTCGAAGAGTTTGGCCTTGAATCTCATCTTCGCTCAGCTCCGCGCCACCGCCACGCCGGCCCGGGCAGGGTAAGTCGTGGCGGGGCGGGGCGGGGCGGGGCGGGGCGGGGCCCACGCCCACCACGCCCCGGCCCAACCAGCCCGGCCGACCGGCCGGCCGGCGTCATACAAGATAACTCGGGCGGGGCGGGGCGGGGCGGGGCGGCGCGGGGAAGGCTAGTCCTCCCTCATTACTCGACATGCGGAGTGAGCCAGCAGCCAGCGGGGTGGAGCGTGGGAGGGAGAAGGACGCTGATTGCTGCAACTGAAATTGAGGTCGCCCTGCTGAGGGAGTGACCGAAAGTATTGCGCTGGAAGGACCTTGTTCTAAGGTGCCATGCCCAACAAACGCCATAAGTACAAGTAGAATTCGGATGAGACTATCCGCCCTCACACATCCCTATCCCAAAAAGTGTATAGCTAGTAAGGGAGTCGAAATTACACCTCGGTTAACACTAGCTTGTCTTTAGGTGCGCACTTATAACTTTCTTCACTAGCGTGTGATATTTTGACAAAGGCAAAATAGACAAAGGAGATCCTCAAAAAGGTTTCTTTTTGGACTTGACCAAGACTTGACGTTCCAGCATTGGCCGCCCAAACGCTTTGAGTGGCGCCGGTGGAGGGGGCGGCAGTCATTGGCGAGGCGGGGCGGGGCGGGGCGGGGCGGGGCGGGCAGAGATAGCGCTAGGGTCTCCGTCAGACTGCTCGGCCCGGGCGGGACAGTCGCACGGGGGTGGCTGCGGAGCGGGGCGGACCGGGTTGAAAAGGCTAACAAGAGGACGTGATGTGCCATTTAAAATGCATATCAGAGCTGCCCGCCGCGCCGCCCCGCGCCGGCCCCGGTTCTTTTCGCGTCCCGATCTCGTCGCGACCGTCTGACCCGCTGTGGTGCAGGTCGGTCGTGGGCGGGGCGGGGCGGGGCGGGGCGGGGGCAGGCACGAGGCAGCCCTCACTGCGTTACATTCCTGATTGTGGCTGGCGCGGAGCACACGGCGACGCGACATGCCGCCTCGCCTTTGTGTGGTAATATGTGAATATCATCGCCATCCATTGGTCCCAACGACCTTTGCTCCCCCATTCAGTCGAGTGCTCGTACCGTGGCGCCGCGCCGCGCCCCGACCAGCCCTAGCTCTACATGCGTTGCACGTCGTGCGAAATGGAACTCGACGAGCTTAAAACGTAGCCCAACAATGCGAAAAGAATGTGATTTAAAATCGGTTTGCGCAGCCAACCTCCCCTCCTCTTCCCAGGACCGGGAGGGGGCGTCAGTGCCGCATTATAGCACTCGTTGAACACCCCCCTCGCTCCATACCCTTTCCTTAGTGGAAGAATGTTGAACCCCCTGGACCTCGCCGTAAAATACACACACACACGCACACGCACGCACGCACAGAACGGGACCTCAGGAATTCTATTGTTATTTTTGAAGCGCCCGTTGTTTTATTTTACGTTTCACTCCATTCCCTGGATTGTTGAGAAAGAGACTTTTTGCTTCTATATAACCCCCCCCCCCCTCTCTCTCTCTCTGGCTCCGCTCTGCTGGCGTCCGGGGCGGGGGCGGGGTAGGACGGCCTCCCCCGCCCCTCAGGACGCGGTCCAGGGCTCCTCCCTGCCCTGCCCTGCCCTGCCCTGCCCTGCCGCACGAGCATACGAGCATACACGGGACACTTACCGGCGCATCGGAAATTGATTCCTGATGACATGTCATTCCATTCCCTCCAGGAGCCGGCCGGCCGGCGCGCCGCGTGCGCCCGACAAGCACGCGGATAGGTTCAAGAACATATGCGCCCGCCCCGCCCCGCCCCGCCCCGCCGGCCTGATGGAGGCAGCCCTTCCCCGCCCCGCCGGACGGTTGCGGTGGCCCGACGGGGCACGGCCGGGCGGGGTAGAGTGGAGTAGGGCGGGGTGGAGCAGCGCGGGGTAGGGTAGGGTAGGGGCCCTGCGGGGTGGCGCCACGCCACGCGCGGCGCGGGGCGGCCGCGTGTCCCGCCCCGCCGCTCATTCGGCCGGTATTGGGGGCGCGGGACAGGGCGGCACTGTAGGTACTGCAGGCCACAGGCACGGCCAGGCGGCCAGGCGTCTCCTTGCGACGGCATGCCGGCCGGCCGGCGCGCTGGGCGGCGGTGCTGCGGGGGCAGCAGGGGCCTGCAGAGGAAGCGGACCTGATATAACTGCACCAAGGCCCTGCGCCTGGCCTGGCCTGGGCTGGGCTGGGGCGGCTAACCGCTATGAGGTATGCTCACGCTCTCCGGTAGTTACCCTGCACATGCCCTGCACTGCACACCTCCGGAACTTCATCCTCATTCCCATTCCAATACCCACACAACCAGAGATATGTGTAGGCTTGTCACAAGCTAGCGATGCGAGGATCTCGCATATGTAATGCGTGTATCCATCATACAGTGTTCAGACCCACGCACTGCTCAGTCACTCCTCTTGGTGCAACTTCCCCGGCCTGCCTACTCCTGCTTCCTGTACGAGGCCTTCCCTCCCCCAGCCCGTAACCCGTCCTCAATCGTGAGCTCGAGCGGGCTCAGGATAAACACATGGGGGAGGGTGCACGGGGGCGGGGCGGGCAGAGCTTGGCCTGCACGCCGCACGCACTGCACCTTGCACCGACGCGCCAACGCTTACGCTCACGCACCTCCAGTCCCTCACGCCGTACCCGCACTTCGCCTCTGCACGTTCTGATAAAAAGTAAAATTTTATCAAACTTCAAAGAAACTTATCAAATTGTCATCAGCAAATCGATTTCTTTTCCCTCATCTTTTACTTTTTTTTCAATTTTAAGGTGTTAAAAATGCATTTTCGTCGAAAAATTATGTGATTAGACTGTGATTGGAAAATGATTGGAACACAGGGCGTACACTGATTGGAGGGAGTGAGGTACTCCTGCACTGTAAAAAAAAAAAAATCACGGTCCCGGAAAAGTCCCGCTAGTACGGACAGTCACTCCGTACCTCGCTCCGTACCCGGCTTCCGCTGCCTTTCCCTCATAAGAGCCCATGTTAATAAAACTGTGGGTACGGAATATGTACGGAAAGGACTCTGCACTGAACATGAGCTCCGCGCCCACACGAGGCGGCGTGCGCGTGCGTGCGCATGCGTGCGCTCGCGCGCTGGTTGGCCAGAGCAATCGTGTTTTCGCACGCACACCGCGCGGCCGCAATTAACAAATCAGGCTTGCGGCATAAAGTGTCACCCCCCCCCCCCCCCTCCACCGGGACCCCACCCCACGGCCAACCCCGGCCCTCTGATTACCCCCGCGCCCGGACAGGTCTTCGTGGACGCGCGCCCAGGCCGAGCCGAGCCGAGCCGAGCCGGACGCCTGTCGGCCGCGCGGGAGATATAGGAAACAATCTGCAGGGAAAAGGCACCCTCACACGCGAGCACTGGCGGGGCGGGGCGGGGCGGGGCGGGGCGGGGCGGGGAGGGAAGATTCAACAACGTTGTCACTGTCAGCGGACCTTATGAATCAAGCTAATACAGCTCTTGTTTTGTGTGTTTTTTTTAATATTAATATTTGGAAGAAGAGTAGGCGAAGGCGCATGGATGAGTCGTCGTATGTTTGTGATTATTATTTTTATGAGTTTCTTCGTCATGACGACGTAAAGTAAGATTACACGATTCGTCATTTTATGTCCAGATATCACGAAGGCCTCCCTGCCCTTGGAGTTGTGGCATTAGTAGCGGGCCGGGGACGTGGCGGGCGTCCCCTTTAGCCTGTCTTCCAGCTTTGAATGTAGTGCCCTCCCCGCCGGAAACATTACGGCAGTACGTTCATGAGGCTACATGTACCCCTGATCGTAACAGGGTTTGGAGCTGTCACTGTACTGCTGGGGACGCGCTACGTGCTACGTCACTGTTAGATAACCTACGGGAAAATGCTTCAGTACGCCCTTGTCAACTTTGACCCTGTAGCGGCCGAAATTTTACTTTTCGGTTCGTTCCATACAGGATGTACTGTAACTTTAGAGAAGTCGTAAATATCGAATTACCACCAAGCTGAAGCATGGTCAAAACCTTCTACGGTCTGGACCGTAGGCAACGCGTAAACAGGCGGGGTATTTTTTGGCAGTGGCCGAGGCACACGCCCCAGGTAGCGTGCGCCTGATGACCCCAGGACGTATGGGGATGAGGGCAGGACGCGCACAGAGTGGCGTCGTAACTCTCCTGGTCGAGTTGAGTGGGGCCGGGCCGGGCCGGGCCAGCCCTGCCTCTGGCCTGCGGGCGATGCAACAGACATTTCAGCAAACATTTCAAATTACACATTGTTGGAGGGAATTATTTTGCTTTGAAGGGCAGCTGCTAACTACTTTCACTTGTTTCACGTTAGCAAATCAGCGGACGAGCGGGCGAGGGGTATACTTTGTTCTGACAGAACAGCGAGAGCGCGTCCCCGTCTCTCAGCGCCGCTCCCGCTCCCGCATGCTCTCATTCCCAACATGGCTCTCTTAGCCGCAGCTCGCTCGCGGCATCCTATTGCGTATTGCATGTATAGGGGCCCAGAGGGGAGGGGGAGGGGGGCACTGAGGTGGGGCGTCCAAACTCCTCGGCAACCAGCCCCACCCCACCCCTCCCCGCCCCTACGCCGCCACGCCCCATGGACCTCTGGTGGCGGTCATCCAACCGGGGATAATCAGCCCCCCCCCGTCCACCCCCTCTTCCCCATTCCTCTATGCAATAATTCACAAATATTGCAAGCGTTCGTTCTCAATTTTCCAGGTCTTCGGTCACTGGTGCGGTATCGGGGGCGGGACGGGAGAGAGGGAGGGGGAGCGGGAGCGCTAGACGGCCGCTGCGAGGATTTATGGCCCGTCCTCATTCCAATCAAACTGACTAATATATGTATCGATTTTTCGGCGCCAGTCATTCAAAGGGAACACAATATCGCGGTACACTGCGGTGTCGCCTCGCGGCTCGTATGGCGCTGGCGGCGCGGACACGCTTCTTGTCCAGCTGGAGCCAGGTGCGGTCTGGCCTGGAGCACGGCGGCGGCAGTTGCAGTCTGCATTGATGCTCCCCCCGCCCCGCCCCGCCCCGCCGAGCCTCTCGGAGAGGAGAGATAAAACAGCGGGCGAATCTGTCCCCGACAGTTGAGCGGCATGGCGTCGGTAAGCGTCTACGCCGGGGGGAGCCCTCTGCAGAGGCTGCCGATAGCACGTGTCATAGGGGGCGCGGCCCGGCTCGGCCCGGCCCGGCAGGCTCAGCCCAGACCGGGCCGGGCCCAAGACTGAATCGGGTTGTGGGTTTCCTTGTCAGAGTCAGAAATGAGGTGGGGGAGAGGGGAGGGGGGAGGGGGGACGCATCCACACGACACACAGCAGCGCGCCCAGCCCGGACGGGCGGGCAATGTCATGGATAACGGAGCGGGCGGTGGGCGAGGTGCGGCGGGGCGGCGCGGGGCGGGGAGGGGAGGGCGTGGTGGGGCGGGGCGGAAATGCGATCAGTCGCATCTCCTCACGTCAGCGCTGTCTTTAAAGCCCTCTATTTATCCCTGCTCATGTTCGTGTTTCCGCATTGTTTTTCTTCTGTTTAGCAGATGGCCATTCCGGATTAACATGATTCTAAAATCACACATTTTTATCGTGGCGCAGGGTGGGGTAGGGTGGGGAGCTCTCTGAAACTTCCACCTACGCCACCTTCCCCGGTCATTATGACCGGCACTCTTACTCTTCCAGTCCACATTGGGCGACGCATTTGCGAACGGTCCCGCCTCGCCCCGCCCCGTCCCCCTTCCCCACCCCGCCGCCAGTGAGCACAAGCACGGCGCTGCCAATTGCGAGAATGTCGGCACGAATTGCAAAGTGGTGGCTCGACCCGACCCGACGGTGCGGTTTGTAGGGGCAGTAAGGGGGCAAACTGAAGTGCCGCGCAGTGGCGGGCGGGGGCGGGGGCGGGGACGGGGACGGGGTGGGGGCGGGGGCGGGGGCGGGGACGGGGTGGGGGCGGGGACGGCTGGGGACGGGGGCGGCGCTGGACCCCGCGCCACGGGCCCCGTGGTCTTCGGTGTCTGAAAGGCGCCGGATGCAAAAGGATGTACCTCCGTACCCCTTTTCTTCTCCAAGAGGCTGTCGGGAGGGGGCTGCGAGAGGGGAACGCAGGCCAGGGCCAGGAAGGGAGGGGAGGGGAGGGGCGGGGCGGGGCGGGGGCTCGGCGGGGGCGACGCTGTTGGCAGAGTCCATTTGGGCGACGTGACACGTCCCCGGCGAATAAGGAAGTGCCGTTGGGTCGACAGAGACAGAGCCAAGCAGAATATGGAGTAGTCTGGGCCACGCCGCGCCACGCCGCGCCGCTTTGTTCGCCCCAAATGTGATAATCGGCGCCCCAGTCGGGTCCGCCCGCCCCACCCGCCTCCTCAAACACCGTCTCTGTCGCGGTGTGGTGAGGCTTCAGGAGTAGCCCGCGGCTCGCCCCCCCCCCCCCCCCTCTCGACACCCACGCTGCCTTGGCGGCCCAGCCCAGCAGGCCTGCAGCCGATATTTCTAATTAACTGTCTGCCTCTCTTTCTTCAGGAACACAAGCCTGTTGGCGTCGGGCTGGGTGAACGGCAGCCGGGTGGGCGGCGTGGAGGCCGTGAAGGCCGCGGGGGCGCCGGCGTCGGGCGCGCTGTACCCGCCGGGGCCGCAGGGCGTTGCGGACAGGAGGGCGGCTGCCGCCGCCGCCACACCCGCGCGCCCGCCCACCGAGCCGGACCAGGAATCCGTCACGCACAGCGAGCACGAGGAGGTACTCTTCCTTGTCCAATCTTCCTGTTTGTATTGCCTGTTGCTGTGGCACGTCGCTGACGGTGCGCTGCGCAGGAGGGCCAGGGCGTCCTCAGCCAGATCATGTTGGGCAGCTCCCCGGCGCTGGCCCGCGCGCTCGCCGCGCGCCCGCTCAGCCTGACCTGGGCGCCCGCCCACTGGCTGCACGCCGTGCTGCGCGCCACCGGGGCGCCCTGCTTCCTCGACAACCCCTTCTCCGGCGCGCTCATTCTCGTCGGTACGTGAGCCATGTGCGAGGGCGGGGTGGGGCGGGGCAGGGCGGGGCAGGGCGGGGCAGGGCGGGGCAGGGCGGGTCGGAAGAGGGGGGAGAGCGTACCTAAAGGGCGCGCAGCGCGCACCCCCACCGGTATGATGGAATTGCTGGGAAGAAAATTCGGTCGGCACGCTGGCGGGGTATCTTGGACCAGAGGCGGTACGGCAGCGGTCGGTCCGGACCTGTCCGCGCAGCGGTGGGCCCGCTCCGCCCCGCGTGCCTTCGCCCACGCCACGCCACGCCAACGCCCATCCCGCCTCGCCTGGCGCGGTCCTTCCAACAAGGACTGGGCGCCAAGCGCGTCGCTGGACGCGCACATATCGCATATGATGAGTGGCTTGAAGCCTTTTGCTTTGGGGTGGAATTCGCCAAAACTCGGAACGAATCCATCCTTGCTTTCGGTTTGGAGATTCCCCGACTCAGTAATTCCAGTTTGGTGGAAGAAACGGGGGTAGGGGTGGGGTATACATCCGAGTGGACCTAGCGAGGAAAGGAGAAAAAAACACTCGAGTTTCGCATGAGCGCTGGCTGCGGTCTCCTCGTCTGATAATAAATGTATTAGAAACCGCACATCGAGTCGACCCAATGGACATAATGTTAGGCAAGAATAAGAGTCCGAGGCTCAGGGCTGGCGTCGAGCGGGGCGGGGCGGGGTGGGCGACATGGCGTGGCCTAGCGTGGCCTGGCCTGGCACGGAGCCCAATCATATGATGGGGGTAATTTAGGGCTAAGACTCGCCACCCACGTCCACTGGCGAAGATTTACTTGAAGTGCGTGGCGTGGCGTGGCCGGCGGCTTGCATGGCTGCCAGCAGAGCTCTCTCTCTCTCTCTCTCTCTCTCTCTCTCTCTCTCCGCTTAAAAAAATCTGTTCGTTCAGAAGGAGAGAGAGCCTGTCCACGTCCAGCGCGCGGTTGGTAAAGAGGCCAAGGCCTCGGCCTGACAGCCCGGCCCGAGCTCTGCTTGCTCTGCTTGCAGCCATGGCGGTGGACGAGAGCTGCGGGCCCGAGGGCGCGGGCGCCACGCTGCTGGGGGCCTCGTGCGCGCTGGCCGCGGCCGTGGCGCTGCTCGGCGAGCGCACGCCGGCCCTGGCCTCGGCCTCGCCGGGCCTCACTTTCAACGGTGCGCTCATCGGCGTCACCCTGGGCAGCGGGACAGCCCTGCACGAGCGGCCCTGGCTGCTCGGGCCCATCGTCCTCCTCAGCGCGCTCAGGTACGGCGCGGGGCGGCGCGGAGCGCCCGCGGGGTAGGCAGCGCCGCCGCACACGAGCGCGCCGCGGGACTGCCTACCCACCAGGCGCTAGCCACTGCGCCGGGCCCGGGCCCCCGCGCCGCCTCAGGGAGGATATGAGAGGTTTAGCGAGAGAGGAAACTGATTGAGAATGACTTAAAGACGATTCCAAATGATTCGCAAATAATTCTCTATGGTTCGCCCAGCCAACTAATCGGTTCGAATTTACGTCCTTTCACGCACCAAATGAGCTGGTTCCTTGACCCCAGGCGCCGCGCCGGGGCAGCTCACGCGGCAGCTATTCCGAATCCACGGCAAATTAGTGAGTCTGGATCCCACAGAGCTGGGTGCGGGGCGCGCCTCAGAGCTCCCCGCCCCGCAGCGCCAACCCCAGCTAAACCCGGCGGGGCGGGGCGGGGCGGGCCAGGCGGACTAAATGAAGTGAGTGGAGGCGGTGGCACAGCGGAGCACTGCGCACTGCCACGCACAGATAGTTGCGGGGGCGGCGGGCTGAGTCGGGCCGGGCCGGGCCGGGCCCCGTGTGGTCGGCAAAAGCCGCATAAGCGTTGCGGTCATGTCATGTCACCCGTACCAACTCCCCGCCGCGCCCCGCCCCGCCCCGCGCCCCGCCCCGCCCCGCGCCCCACCTCGCCTCGCCCTGCCACGCCCCGCCGCGCTCCGCCCCGCCTAACGACGCCGCGGGCCGGGCTATGTGTTGGCAGCGCGTGGCTGAGCCGGGGTCTGTCTGCGGTTCTGGCACGCGTGGACGTGCCCGCCCTCAACCTCGCCTTCAACGTGCTCGCCGCACTCTGGTTCGCCGTCGAGGCGTCCTGGGCGCCCGGGGCGCGCGTCCCCGCGGGCTCCACACCGGCCAACGCGTCCGCCGTCGACTGGGCCCAGGTGCGGTGTAGGCCTAGGGCTGTGCAGGCGCTGTCTCCAAAACCACACGCAAAAAAAATCGCTCAGCTGAAATGAGATGTGAAAAATTAGCACTACGGCTAAAAACTTAAAACAGCAGAAAAATAAATAGCAGGGTAGCTAGAAAATAAGCACCGTAGCTTAAAAATTAGCTTCGCCTACAGCTAAAAAATTAGCACACCTGCTATTTATTTTGCTTAGATGCGCATTATTTGAGTGCATTCCACTGAGGGCATAAGCGTGTTTCAGAGCAGCAGAAGTTGAACCAAGAGTGTTGTGCCTAACAAGTGACCGTGGTGCGGTGGCAGGTGGCGACCAGCGTGCTGATGGCGCCGGGGCCGGTGTACGCCTGCACGAGCATCACCTCGTGCTGCCTGCTGTACGTCGCCTTCCTCGTCTTCTCCCCCCTGCTGTTCGTCGTGGCCCTGGGCGGCGCGGCAGTGGCCAGCCTCATAGGTCAGTCACGTACAATTGTTCCACATCATTATTGAGAGTAGTTGACCCCGCCGCGTCGCTCGCAAGGGACAACCAATGAGAGGCGCATCGGCCCCGGCCCTCGCCTCCGCGCAGTACTTACTCTCCTGAGAAGAGCACACCCCCCTCACCCCCTCCCACCGCGCCGTCGGCTGCACTCCGTGCCCACGTCACCGCCACCGGCGTTGACATCTCTCGCCGTGCTTTACAGGCTGCTTTTTTTTATCTTTTCTCCCCGTAAACTCGATTATTGGCACTTCATGCAGCGGTTAACGCGCGCGCTGCACAGCGGCTCAGCAGTAAAGTGGCGCGCAGGGCTTCCGGCTCCGGGCCCGCCCCGCCCCGCCCCGCCCCGCCCCGCCGCGCCCCGGCCCGCCCCACGGTGAAGTGCAGTGCCGCCCGGAGCCAGGCCCGACCTGCGCCTCGAAAACGGGATCGGACGGGGCAAACTGAATACACCCCCTGCGCTCGGCCCCGCCCCGCCCCGCCCCACCTGTCTCCCTAACTCTTAACAGCCAGGCTGATACCTCTCCGGGCCCGTGTGTCTTTATCACTAGTCGTTGCACCGCCCGTCTCTTCCCGCTCCGCCCCGCCCCGCCCCGCCCCGCCCCGCCCCGCCCCTGCCACCCCAGCTGGTCCCGGCCCGTGAGGCGTTACACCCCGCAGCCTCCCCGGACGCCTCAGCCTAGCTCAGGTTAGCGCCGCCCGGCCGCCCGCCACCCCCGTGCATCTGGGTTTGTGGGTATCCGGGTGGAGGCGAGCGCTGCAGTGCGCCCCGTGTTTAAAGGCGTGCTGGTGCAGCGGGGGCCGGGGGGCATGGGGCAGGAGGGGGAGGAGGGGCGTAGACAGCGTGAGGGGCGCGATGCGATAGCCTCTGTCTCGGGGCCCACGCCATAAACGTGTTTTATGGTGGCGGCGGCCAACAAGGTGCGGCGCGGCGCGGTTGGGGGGTGGGGGCGGGGTGAGGTGGCATTTGCTAACTGTCAGCGCGAGAGGCGGGCGCGGCGGGGAGGGGAGGGGAGGCAATGCAGCTGCAATGCAATAAACGCGCGCGCTGACGCGCAGCGAGACGCGTCAAGACGTCGAGGAGCACGGCGGGCGCGGCGCGGCGCGGCGCGTCGGGCCTAAGGAGGGCTGCACGAATAACCGCGGCTCAAACATTTTCGGCGAGGCTAACTTTTAAACCGTTTGAGGTGCCCTTAAATTTGGCATGCGAGCTCAACCATTGACCCTGACCGAACACTCAGACGGAGAAAAAACTCGGTGACTTAATCCAATACTCTTGACGGTTTTGAGCTGTGTACTATTGCGCTCCTGTCGGTACGTTCATATTCGCGCTCGCGCGAGTCGTGCAGGAGGTGGAGGTGGCCGGTGCACGCCCTGTGCTGCCAGAGGCAGCTGCGCTGCGTCGAGTCGACCTGACCTGCAGTCAACAACCCTGCTGGCTGGGCTGGGGGCCCTGCAGGGGCTGCAGGGCTGCTGAGCGAGTGCACGCTGCACCCCACAGCACGGCCAGCCGCGCCCCGCCACGCCCCGCCACGCCCCGCCACGCCCCGCCGCGCCCAGCGCCATGAGCCGCGGGGTGCGGACAATGGCCTCTCGTGCAATAAGTATCGTTCGTGATTACCGCCAGACCGCGCCGCGCCGATACGAGAGCGGGACGGGACGGGACGGGACGGGGTACAAGGGCGGTACATGCCGCCCAGGCCCGGCCCGGCACACAGCGCCATGCGGCTCGGCCCTAAACCCGACCGAAAAAAATATTGGAACTCCAGCATTTTAAAGCATGCGAAGTTATATTGATATGTTAGTTACTCATATCAGGTTAGATTTTTCGAGTTCGGACTAGGATCAAGACTTCTTTTCATCTTTTCCGGCCTCTGTGACGAAACTAAACTGAAAGGGCTGATGATGCGTAGTGCACAGAGTATGGTGCACGACGCACATCTGAAAGCGCGTTATATTGCGAGGGCAGCGCAACTGCAACGCAAGTGCAACGTAAAGTACAACGTTAAGTGCAGTGCAGATGCAGTCCGTGCAAATAACAGCTTCAACCCGGCGCACCGCACCGCACCGCAGCGCACTCGGGCTGGGCTGGGCTGCAGCTAACGCTCCCAGCCGGCCGGGCCGGGCCGGGCCGGGGGCGGGTTGCTCTGCGCTGCACGGCGCGCCAGGCACAGCACTGCTGGGCAAATACCGCTCGCAAACACCCGCCCCCGTCCCCGCCCCCGCCGCGCCGCGCCGCCCCTCGCGCGTACATGGTCATGGTGTTGATGGGGTACATTGGGATGGGCCCACCATGGCCCGCCTGCCAGCGCGGGGGTCGGGTAGGGCGCAGGGCAGGGCAGGGCGGGGCGGACGTCATGCTCGAGGACATGATGAACCCCGAGCCTGAGTCACGTCCTCGCGCACGCTCTCCGGCTGAAACGCTTTCCCCGCGCTGAAGAGCGTTCCACATCCCCTACACCGCACTCACGGGTTTGGATTAGCTGCTAATTATTCCTTGTTCCTGGCTCTGCTGGGGGCGGGCGCCGTCTGTCCCGGCCGGGCCCGGCCCGGCCCGGCCCGGCCCGGCCCGGCCCGGCCTGGAGTCTGGACCAACGCAGACGGTCCCCAAGGAGGTGGTGGGGCCGGGCCTCCAGACTGAGAAGCACCGCTGCCCCCGGCCCGCCCCCGGCCCACGGGGACTAAGCGTATCTCAGTATATCTCTGCCGCTCACCATCTCACTCTCGCACACTCCACCTCGCGCTCTCGCTCTCACTCACATCGCTCTCCCCCCCCCCCCCCCCAAATATCATATGTGTATCTCCTCCCCGCCCGGCCCCTGCGCCCCTGCGCCCCGAGCCACCGCGCCCCCGCAAGCGGCGCAGTTTAATCTCCCCCTCGCCTCGTCCGCCCCGCCCCGCCGGCCCCGGGCTCCGCCCCTGCACTGGTCTGCCCCCCTCCCCCTCTCCTCGGGTTGCATTGCTGTCTGTAGCGCGACGCGACGCACACATGGAGAGCGCTGATAATACAGGAGCCATGCAGCCACACCGCCGCCGCGCCCCGCCGCGCCGCGCCCGGCCGCGCCACGCCACGCCACGCCACGCTCCCCGTCCTCTCCCCGCGGGGCGGGCCCTGCCCCCTGCCAAACCCGCGGCACAGCCTATTCGCTTCGATAATGTTTGGTCCAGCGCCACGCCACGCCACGCCACGCCACGCCACGCCACGCTCTCGCCTCGCACACACTTGCAAACACAGAGACGCATTTTGCTAACGGCAACTCTCCCTCCCTCCCTCCCTCCCCTGTATCTAACGCATACAGAGCATGGCAATGGACACGCGCACTCTCGCAGTTCCGACATGCTCTCCCTAATGAGTGCATGCGCATCATGGAGCTGCAGGGGTGTGTGTAACGCCTGCCAGCGCCCACCCCCTAAGTTCTGCCTGCACCTGCAAGCCTGCCCACCTTTTACACCGCGATACGATTTCAAAACAATTGAGAATTCCGCAGCATTCGAAATGAGTATACACTGTAAGAAAATGTCGTACAGGGTACGGGAAAATTTTCCATGGAAGATGTCGTACAATGACAATCCTAGATTGTAAATGTACAAGCACTGCGTATCGACTTGGAATCGAATGACGATCAAGAGTGGGAGGTTGGACATGTACGACTCATTTTGTAAATGGTAAATTACAAAAAATATCGTACATGTACGAAAATATTTTTCACAGTGTATCGCTATTAAACCGCATCAAACCCCCTCGAGGGGGAAGGGGCAGAACTCGATCACGCACGGGGTGTGGACCGAACAGGTGGGTCGCTGAGGCGATGCGAGGCGCAAACCGCACTCACAGGTTCAAAGCAGACTCTTATCTGACTCACCATTTTTCGTTGGTATGCCGTAGTCGAGTATTCGCGACGCAAACGCAGCTGCGCACCGATTCTTCTCCACACTTGCACTGTAGCACTCACTAATATTGTTCACTGAATAACCTCAAAAACTATTCCTCGAACACTAGGTCGCACAATATAACCTCAAGACCATCGAAAACAACCAACTCTGTTTGGCTCAAACACGGGCCCGTGGCCTATTTTTCTGACACGTTTATATTTGATCAAAACACCGAAAACAGAAATAAATGCCATAAAGAATAGAAACCAAGCTACTTTTTCACGCGAGACGCGTAAAGGTCACCTCCGACGGCAGCAGGCGACGCGACTGACGCGACGCACGAACATGACGGACGGACGATGTCACGTGGTATGAGAAACTTTGATGGCGTTTTAAACAGACACTGAAATACGCGGTGCTTTTCAAAAACTCAGCCCGATTGCCGTCCACTGCACTGCAGATTGTTTCTGCTCTGCCCGCACAGGGGTGGCGCTGTGCCCCGGCGCTGAGCTGGCCGACCTGTACTCGGGGCTGTGGGGCTACTGCGCGCTGCTGACGGCGTGCGCGCTGGGCGGCGTCTTCTTCGTCTTCAACGTGCAGTCCGTGCTGCTGTCCATGGCGGGGGCCGCCACCGCCACGCTCACCTACGGCGCCCTGCTCCGCGTGCTGCAGCCGGTGGGTATGCTGAAGGAAAAACCTACGGAAAAATACTGCTGGGCCTCCTGTCATTTTGTCATCCAGTATCGCCCGTAATCTTAGATTACGGTCCGATCCATACAGATGTACTGTAACCTTTAGAAAAATATGTCGTAAACTAACACCAATCCCGGCCGCAGAGTGAAGTACGGTCCAAACCTGTGCGGTTTTAGCTGGGCGGGAAAAAAAACGGTTCAGACCATAGGCAAACCGAAAATGGTTGGTATAATTTTCACTGTGTGGGTCGCGGTACGGGGGCGGGGGGCAGAAGATCAAATGCACCAGTGACAGATTGGAACCCCTCAAACCACCCCCGTCCCGTTCTGTCTCTCTCCGCCTCTGCAAGCGCCGCGCCCACGGCTCTCCAGCAACCCCCACGCGGCGTTTCATCCCCCAGGGCTGTGTGACGGGACGGGCGTGGGAGTCCGAGACCAGTCTGGCGGGCGGGGCCCACCAGCGCCTCGCCCACGCCCCCCGTCCCCCGCCTACGGAAGTGGTGGGCGCGACGATGCGGTATGGTGGGCGTCAAGGCTCGTCGCTCGTCCTCGCACAGCGTAGCAAGGCCTTCGGCACGAAACATCTTTTTTAGGCTTTTCTGTGCGCTGCAGCACCCTAGCTCCCTCGCCCGGCCCCGCTACCGCCACCGCCAGGCCCGTGCAGTTCCATTGATGCGCCCTCCTCTGCTCGGCCCGCCCCGCCCCGCCCCACCCCGCCCCAGGCGTATGCTGCAAACGCCCGCCCCGCGCCGCCCCGCCCCGCCCCGCCCCGCCCCGCCCCGCCGCAGCGCGCCGCAGCACAGCGCAGCACCCCCACGCCCCCACGCACCGGGCGGGCCGGGCTGCACTACAAAGCCTCATTGTAGGCTGCCAAAGAAAACAGAAGCAGGGGAGGAGAGAGAGAGAGAGAGGGGGGGGGGGGGCAGGTCTGCCCTCCCTCTTACATAACCCAACCGCATGTGTTTTTGATTTTAAAAAAATAGGTTTGTTAACTCTCAGGTGGGCATTGCTTTCCATTAAAAATACTGTAATTACTGGGGAGCCAGAACACTGCGAGGTGGCTTCTATGTAAGAGCTTCCATAAGCGTTGTCACTCACAAAGTTGTGCAGCCATCAGTCACGTGGCAGAATACGATAATCTAGCCGCGATCCAAACGGGGGGAGGGGGAGGGGGAGGGGGGCTGCAAGGGGACGGGAGGGGAGGGGCGGCGTGCTGGTGGCGCCAAGGGATTGCGACGCGACGCGCAGCACTGAAGGCTTGTTTTATGATGATATATCCTGCGCGACTCGTCCCGCACCGCCTCGCCTCGCGTCCACACTACCCTCCCCCGCCCCGCCCCGCCCCGGCCCGCCCCGGCCCGGCCCGTGGCGTGGGTCCTCCTGCCGAGCCGAGCCGACCTCTCTTAACCGGTATCTGTCCTGCTCGCACCTATGGCGGTGCCCTATGAGTGCGACAAGGACCGAGGGGGCAACCACTCCCCATCCTAGTGTACACGGGATTTCTACTGATTCCACAAGATTTCTCACAGATTTTCAGAGATTTCCCTGAGATTTCATGAGATTTCACAAGATTTCTCTGAGATTTCATGAGATTTCACAGGATTTATCTCAGATTTCATGAGATTTCACAAGATTTCAATGAGATTTCATGAGATTTCTCAGTTAGATTTCCAAGGATTTCATCGAGATTTCCAAGGATTTCATCGAGATTTCCGAGGATTTCATCGAGATTTCTGAGGATTTCATCGAGATTTTCGCAGGTTTGTACACAGGATTTCACGAGTGGTTGCCCCCTCGACAAGGACAGAGGTATGAGAGCGATCCTCGTAATCAGTCGGCTGCGGCCCGCGGCCGAGGCTCGGGCTCCTGGGAGCCCTTATTGGCTCTTGGTGACAGGCCCACGCACTTTCCACCTGTCGGCAGTGAGTAACCAGGTTACCGATGTGCTATGTACCTGCCCCGGGAAGTGGATGTGAAACCGGCACACGGGCCAGTCCGTGCGTCATACAGCCCGCATCACTCCACTTTTAAGCCCTGATTCCCTCCACTCGCACTCCCGCCAGACACTTGCGTATGCGGCCTGTGCGGGGTGGGGGTGGGGGGGTGTCACTTCTCGCCCTCACAATCACATCGTAGCCTTGACTTCTCCCGCTCCGGTCGTGGGCATGTAGTCCGACCGTCGCTCTGTCTCTCTCGCACCCCTGCGGCACACAGTGAGGGTCAGCGGAATCAGACTGCAGCTGTCCAGTTGTCGAGGTGGTCGCGCTGCAAAGGCCGGGTGGTATCCGTGGTATCACGACGGCAATCTCCCCCACCTCCACCCCCACCCCTACCCCCACACACTTTGGGAAGTGTACACCGCGTGGGCGGGACGGGGAATGAAGTGGATGAGCTGAGCTGCCCCTGCCCTGCCCTGCCCGTCCCGCTGTCAGTATTAACCGGGTGAGCAGGGCGGAGCAGGGCGGAGCAGGGCTAGCGGACGCGACCAGACGCGACGCACGGGGCGCGCGCGGAATGCTGCACAGCCCACCCCCGTCCTGCCCCCGCCCCGCCCCCGCCCTGCTCGTGGTGATACGACTCAATTTGCTGCATTCTCCTGTGGCGGTGATCGGAATGCCTGATTGTACCTGCACGCCGACGGGCAGGGCTGGGCAGGGCTGGGCAGGGCTGGGCAGGGCTGCGTCCTTCTAGAGCGTGCAGCGGTGCGATCACCCCGGCCCGGCCCGGCACTCGCAACGAGGAATGTTACGGGGGAGAACAGGGGCGTGGGCTGTACAGCAGTGCAGTGCAGTGCCATGCAGAGGCGTGGAAACGGACCTATACAGATATACTTTTTTGTTGCATCCGTTTTTTTCCTTTCTTTCTCGTCTTGTCAAGGAGCTCCGAGAGAACACCATGCAGACTTCTCGAGGCGTTTCGGCGCCGGGGACATAGTAGAATAACCCCCTTCCTCTTACTCGCTGCCCCGCCCCCGGCTCCGCCCCCGGCTCCGCCCCCGGCTCCGCCCCCGCCCCCGGCCCGGCCCCGCTCCCGCCCCCACCCCCGTGGCCCCCACCGCCTCCACCGCCCCCGCCGCCCCGGCCCGGAGGCCCCGACTGTCGGCTGCATGTCGTTTCACAGAAATGCATTGGCGCGCGGAAAGGAGAGGAGAAGAAGGGAGAGGGGCGGGGCGGGGCGGGGCGGGAGGAAGAGGACCATGGCATCACAGCTTTATATTGGTGCACTGGATGCACTTGGCTGAGTGGGAGTGACACACTGCTGCATAATTTTCGATACTGAAATCAAGTAATGGTGTCTACAGAGGCCTTTCGCCCTCTCTCCCCCGCGCGACAGACCGCTCTCACACACACACAGACGCGCGCATGCAGACATTCGAGACTTCCTTCCCCTCCCTCCCCCTCCCCCTCCCGCCGCGGGCAGTACTGATGTAACTACATACAAAAGCTTGTGTCGTTAGTCTTTCCCACCCACGCCCGCCCACTTCGCCCCCACCCCCACCCCCACAGCCTTTTGGAACGCATCGCCACGTCAAAAGCCCGCCCCGAGCCTCGGCTCCACCGCGTCCGGCCGTCGTGTCATGTGCGCCCGCGGCCCGCCCCCACACTGCTTCCCTGACCAGGACCAGGACGGGGAGGTCAGGTTGTCCGCCCCCGCCCCGCCCACACACTGCGTACGCGCGTGGGCAACACAGATAGCATTGCCCCTCTCCCCCTTCAACCCTTGCATGGGCACGCTACGCCGCGCCACGCCGGGCCGCGGCATTGTTCAAATGCTATTAATGCGACTGGATGACCCCGGTTTGGCGACCAACGACCCGCCTGGCGCTTTGCTAGACAGGACCGGTTGGAGAGGGGGAAGGAGGGGGAGAGGGAGGGGGAGGGAGGGGGCGAGGGAGAGGGAACGGTGACTGAGATAGCAGAGACCACTGACAGTGGCCTGTCACATTCTCATATTGTACGTTATCAGTGTGAGGCACTACAAGGTACGGGGGTGAAGGGTCGGCTAACAGAACGTGAAGAGGAGGGGGGGGGCGCCATGCCTGGCTGTATGACAGAGAAAGCATGCAGCATTATGGTATCTTGCAGATAAATAAGCATACAGGTTGCCCAGGTTTCAAATCGCCCCGAAAAGTAGATCTTGAGTGAACAATTTTTTTCGAGCCGACACTCAAAAACTTCCAACCGAAGCAAGAAAGCTTTAGAATGAAATAAAAATGAAGTAGGGGGGAATTGAACTCCGGTCCTGCGGTTGACAGAACGGAGTCGGAGTCGACTCCGTTCTTCCTGTGCTCGTGGCGGTGTACACGGGTCGGACAAAACGGAGGTCGGACAAACGATGAGCACCAGTATAAAGGCTGATCTTACAAATATATTGTTCTTAAGGCGGGATTGAGCTCGGCATTCAAGCCGAAGGCTTGCCTGGCTAGTAAAAACACTACAGAGCATTGTTTTCGTTTTGCTCAGCACGCACGCAGCGGTGCTTGAGAGTGGATCCAGACGTTGAGGGAAAGAGGTGGGTGGGATGGGGGTAGACTGCGTGTCAAGCCGGCCGGCCGGCTTTTACTTGCGCCGTGAAATGCTCTCGTAAAGCCCCTAGGACTAGGACAGCCAGAGGCGCAGGCCCGCCCCGCACGGTGCCGCACTGCACGCCCCCCCGCCCCGCCCCGCCCCGCCCCGCCCCGCACCCCCCGGGCCGGGCGGGGCCCCACAGGATCAAACACTGCGCACCGCCGCACCAGGAGGCTGGGCGTCGGCGTCGAGGCCATCGCACCGCAGAGTGCATGGGATGGGAACGGGTCTGAGCCGAGGAGAGGAGAGGAGCAGGGCGGGGCGGGGCGAGGACGGTAGGGACAAAACTAGAGCCAGGCCAGGCCAGGATCGAGGTCAGTTGGCGCTGATATGATTCGGTCGGGGTCGGGTTTGTCTGCGGTGCGGAACGGGCGTAACTGCACGAGCAGCGCAGCCAGCGCAGCGCAGACAGCGCAGTCAGGCCGAGACGCCGCGCCGCCGCCGCCGCCGCCAGCACAGAGCAGTCGGAGTGAGCTCATTCCAGCCAGACGACATAGACGCGCCGTCAAATCTCCTCGCCTCCGCCCGGCCCTGGCGGCGCTGCTGCTGCAGTCAAGTCAAGCTCTTCGCCGCGCTAGATGAATCTCTGCAGGTCTGGTGGGCTGGGGGGGCGGGGGCGCGGGGGCGGGGGCGGGGGCGGGGGCGGGGGCGGCGGAGAATGGGGTTGGGGAACGAGAGTTCGGTGAAAGGCATCTGCCAGGCCCGCCCCGGCCCGGCCCGGCCCTACCCACCTGCCGGGCACTGCCCTCCTGCCGGCGGGGCAGAGGCAGAGCATTGCATGCCGGTGAGTGGGGGATGGCGGGTGGAGTTGAGGGGTTGTTTGGAGAGGAGTGGGGGCCGGAGGGGGCGCACAGCGCACAGGCCGGTGCATCGGATGCGATCGCAACCCTCTGCCGTCCACCCCATTCCTAATTGCGTTTCGTGTTGTGCTCCCCTGCCTGCCTGCCTACCCCTTCCCTCCCTCACCCCCGACCACAGCCCCGCCCCGCCCCACCCCGTCCCTCCCGGCGGTCACCCCTTTCACTTGTGCCCCTCCGGCTCCGCCGGCCGGCCCCTGCGGCGCCCCCACGCTGCACTGCCACCGCGTGTGTTTCAATGAAAGCTTTTGGGCTGGGCAGGGACAGCAGCTGTCCGCCCCGCCCCGCCCCGCCCCGCCCGTGTGTCTGCTTCGTTTATTTTGCACGCAGTCGTTGCGCTGCGCTGCGCTGCGGTGTCCACGTGAGCGAGAGGACTCCGAACCCTCTCTCTATATCCACCCATCAATCCCATCCACACCCAAACCCAACCCACGGGGTTGATCGAATTCTCATAAAAGGCTACGTGTGTGTTGGCTCATTGTTTCGGAGCAATTGGACGGGGAATGCTGAACGAGTCAGTTTCACAGGGGAGGATGACATAATCGAACGGGTCGGGTCTGTCCCGTTTGCCAGCCCGGTACTGGCACTGACGCGATGCGACGGGGCGGGGCGGGGCGGGGCGGGGCGGGGCGGGGCGGGGCGGGGCGGCTGACAACGCTTCTCGAGTGACAGCACAGCGAGCAGTGGGTTTGTTCTCCGACTCTGTGAGCTGCTCACCTCAAAGACCCCTCTGGCCGCAGCTCGGCGTCCCCGTGCTCGCCTGGCCCTTCGTGCTCTCGACGTGGATGCTCGTGGGCAACCCCCGGTCCAGCCTCAGCCTCACGCCGGTGGCCCTGGCCGAGGTCACGACGCCCGAGGAGGCGCGGCGCAGAGAGCAGCTGCTGCGGCTGCAGCTGCGCCCGCCCGCGCCCGCGCCCGCCGTGGAGCCGCTACCCGCCAGCCTGCCGCTGCCGGCCTCCCGGCCCCGCGCAGCCCCGGGCCGCGGAGGGTTCGTGCACTGACCTCCGCCACACTATGTGCTGCCTGCCACCAAAACACACGTAAGATGTTAAGTATTTTGAAGAGCTTCCTTCGAAAGTTTTTACCTCAACATATAGAGGAAATCTATTTAATTCTCTTTTCATTTTTTCTATGTTAGTTATCCTATTTGATATCATCTTATGTCCGCAGCCTAAGGCACTCTCGCATTTCATATCCCAATTTCTTTGATCTACATTTTGTTTGTTAGCAATGCGCGGCGGGAATCACTCAAAATTATTATTAGAAACAAGTAGAAAAGTAATAATGCTACTTACCCTACCAGGTGTGTATGACACTGCATGTGCCTCGCATTGTAAGTGTGCTGGCCCAAAGAGGGACCAAGGCGATACTCCATGCGTCACAGCAGTCCCACGCCTGTAGAAGATACACCCCGACGCAGGTCCGACATTACTCCAGGTCGTGGAGTCGAGGCCTATGGGCTACTGTCGCTACCCCTTGCTGATACGTTTTTATCTTCATCGAGCAGTTTTTCTCATAAAATGTATTCATGAGCATTTGTGTCAATAAATTAAATGATCCAATTACCAATACTAATATCTTTTACTCGACTTAGTCTTTCTGGGTCACACTCTAATTTGGTGTCAGAAGGGCTCTCCATGCCAAACAACCATATAGTCCTTTTATGTCTGCTGAATAGACTTTTTAAGGTTTTTAAATTATTTATTTACAAAATTTCCACAGAATTGGCACATTTAAGGTTCTTCATTACTCCACTACTATCTGCTGTGGCTCAGCGGGGACTTTTAATGCTGCCACAACATTAACATACTTAATTCATTCCTCAGTTAAACATTGTGACTAAATAGAACTTTTTCCTCGTGGTTCACAATTAATTCATTTCCTTCTTTTTTCATAAAATGATACCTAACTCTTATCACTTTTCATGTCACCTCTCGTTTCTCCTTATTTCAAAAATATTTTTTTCTTACAATGGAGACAATTTTAGAATAATGCAGTATTTCTTCGCTAAGAGTCAGTCAAAAGTGTTGCAGTGCATGTGCACTGCATCGAGACTCACGGGGAGAGGGTTGCCAACAACATGTATCTTAAAAAAAATGGAATTTAGAACTGTGAGCAGGGCAGCTTAAAATGACGGGCTTAATTTATGTGACATCACAGCGGACACGATCAGATCACATTCGCACAACACTTCTTCATAAAAAAAACGCAACCCTCCCCCCATGCACCTCTATACATAGTTTTCCAGTCAGCTGGACACCACTTTGGTTCTCTGGTGATTTTGTTTCCCACCCTTGCACGACGGCACAAGGATGTCGATCGGTCCGGCCCGCCGCTGCCGCTGCTCCATTAAGTCCGGCGGTCGAGAGTGCGACCGCCCGGCCCGCGCCCGTAACAACGCGCCTGACACTGCAGGGCTGATGTTGGCATAATTTAAATCTTGTACGAATAAGACTCAGGTCACGCACCCTCCGCTCCGTCGGCAGGCTGTTGGGGACCTGGTCGGTACAGCGCGCCCGGCCTCCTGCCGCCGGGGCCCGCGGCACCCGCACGCCGCCTGCCTAGTAATGACGACAGTCTGCTCGTGCTGTGCTCCGCCGCCGCCTCCGTGGTGGCAGCGTCCGGCGCAGCTGCTTCCTCCGAGCTCACGGTCTTCTCGGTCTCCTAGAGCGGGGCAGCAGCGCGTGTAAGAACAAGGCACCTGACCTGACCTGACCGGCGCGGCGCGGCGGTGCACTGGTGTATGACAAGCAGTCTCACCTCATGGGCGGTCGAGTCCTCGGCGCTGTGCTCCGCCTCGGCGGCCGGCGCCGCCTCGGTGGCAGTCTTGGAGCCCCGCCTGAGGAGGGCCGACGGCTGCCTCCTGGGGCCGCCGGGGCTGCCGGGCGTGGCGGGACGGGGCGTGGCCTGCACGCGCAGGCGCGGCCGCGACCTTAGCCTGGAGAGGGCGTCGGGGGCGGGCGTGGCGGGCTGCTCGCCGGCCTGCGAGGGTCCGGCCAGAACGGTACGGTCAGCGCGACAGCTACACAGGGGCTGGGCTGGGCACAACACACGCCAGCGGGTCGGGTCTACTTACCTCCTGGGAGTCCGCGGGGGCTGCGGCGGCCTCCTCGGGCGCGCCGGCGGGGCTGGCGGCGGAGTCCTCGGCGGCGGGCGCGGGGGCGGGCGCGGCGGCGGCTGCGGGCGCGGCCGTGGTGCGCTGGCCGGGCCGCGGGCGCGGTTGGATGTTGACGCGTGGTCCGGGCCGGAGCGGGCGGGCGCCGCCGCCGATGTTGA
This sequence comes from Frankliniella intonsa, assembly GCA_033675135.1. Classification (NCBI taxonomy): domain Eukaryota; kingdom Metazoa; phylum Arthropoda; class Insecta; order Thysanoptera; family Thripidae; genus Frankliniella; species Frankliniella intonsa. The sequence continues at coordinate 13,716,221 of CM066253.1, forward strand.
CGCGCGCCCTGGCGGGACTGGTCGCGGGGGTGACGGGCAGCGCCGTGGTCTCGGCCGCGCTCGAGTCGTGTCCTGCGTCGTCCTTGGTCACGCCCTCCTCCTCCTCGGCGGGCGCGGGGCTCGCCTCGGTGGTGGTGGGCTGGTTACCGCGGGCGCCTCCGCGCCTCCGCAGGTTGAAGCGCTCCGCGATGCTGTTGGGGCGCTGGCCGGCCTGGTCGGCGGGGGCGGCGGTGGTGGTGGCCGCGGGCACGCGGGGGCCGGTCGCGCGGAAGCGGTTGCGGGCGCCAGCGGCGGGGGCACCAGGCTGCGGCAGGGAGGACTGTTAGACAACACAGCTAGCCCCGCGGGCCGGGCAGTCGTCGAGGACGGCGCGATGGCCAACTCACCCTCCTCGGCGCGGGCGCGGCGGGCGCGGCCTCTTCCCCGCTGTTGGGCGCGGCCTCGGCAGTCGCGGCCTCCTTCTTCTCCACGACCTCCTCGGCGGGAGCCTCGGCCTCCGGCTTGGCGGTAGACGTCCTGAAAGAGCCGCGGCGGCCGGCGTACACGCCCGCGCCCGCGCCGGGCCGCGCGGCCCCGCCGGCTCCGGGCGCCCTGCTCTGTCCGAAGCGGCTGCGCTTGGGGGGCTCTTCGCCCTCGGGCGCGGGGCTGGCGCCGGCGCCGGCCGCGGGTGCCTCGGTGGTCGTGGTGGACTGGCCGCCTCGGTAGCGGCCGCGGAAGCCTCCGGGGGCGCGCTGGCCTGGCTCAGCGCTGGCCTGGGGCTGGGCGGCGGCGGGGGCGGCGGTGCTGGACGCGGCCACGGGACGGCGGGACACTCCCGGACGAGTGCGGTAACGACCGCGGCCGGGCGCTGCAGGAGCTTCTGCACGGACATCATGGAACGCTTTTAATTACGAATTACAAACTCATACAGATCTCACTCGAGTGTCAACACGGCTAGTTATTTATATCTCCTCTAATTTTACCAGGTAGCTGAAGAACCCCGCGCACTTGCGTGGTTGTACTGTACCGCATGCAGGCGTGCGGGCGGGCTTGTCTATCGTCGCCTTACAGCCCCGTGTGAGCATGGAACCCGCCCGCACACATGCATGCGGTACAGTATAATAACGAAAGTGCGCGGGGTTTTTCAGCCACCTGGTATGTCACATTAAAAATCGGTAAATAGTCAATGACTTAATAATTTTGAGAACTTTCGAAGGATTTTTGTGTTATACAACATTGGATAAAATTTCGAAAAGTAGTTAAAAGGCGTGGCTAAAAGCAAAACTCTGATATAATAAATAAGAAACTTTCGTGGTCGAGCCTCTGAAGTATTTTCAAACTCTAGAGGACGGTAGATGTTTCCCAAAACTGACTATTATCAGTTTTTTTTTCTTTACAGAAGTGGATATTTTTTTCCCCCACAATTTCTTTACCCTTTTGGGGGTTTTCATTAAGGCCGTGGAATGCCTTGTAGATTTTTTTAAAACCCTACCCTTTTCTTTTAAACTAGTTTACAGATAAAGAAACCATTCCAATATCATGCTGACAGATAAATTTGAAGCGCATCATTCAGCCTATTATATTGGTTGCATGCGATTGTACAAATGCGCAGTGAAAAGTTTGGGTGCAAAAATGGCATCAAGGAGAGAAACGGCTAAGCTTTAAACTTTTTACACGATGGGTCGTAGCCTAAATAGTCTGTCATTTACAGCAGAGCAAAAGAAATTTCGCAGAGCTCTGCGTCGAGCTGAGCCGAGGAGCGCCTGGGACTGACCGGTTGTTGTCGTGGTGGTTGTCGTTGTCGAGGTGGTGGTGGTGGTGGTCGTGGTTGGGGTGGTCTGGGGTGCGGGCGTCGTGGTGGTCGTGGTCGCGACCTCCTCCAGCAGCTCGGCGGACACGGAGGACACGGCGGCCTCGGGCGTTGCCTCGACCAGCTCGGGGCTGCTGGTCACCACGGACACGGACACGGAGGCGGGCAGGTCGAGCCCGACGCTGGTCGGGAGGCTTGGGCTGACGGGGACCGTCGCCTCCAGCTCGTCGTGCGCGTCCACCGTGTTGGCGGCGTCCACGCGAGTCTGCTGCAGGATGGCGTACAGGTCCAGCGCGCCGATGTCGCTGGCTGTGGTGTGCGCTGCAAGACAACAAGCCATGCCTAAGCAAGCCGGGCGGGGCAGCGCGGGGTGGGGCGGGCGGGGCCGGGCGGCCAGTAGCACCGCGAAGAGAGAATGTCCAGCCAAGTCGGCGCAAGCGGCGTTCATTCAGCCTGAATGAAGCTCTGACTTACTTTTACTGACGCGCGTCAGTAAACTCGTGAGTTGCCGCACAGGGTTTGCTACGAGTTTCTCAATCAATCAAACGGAAACGGGTTGAAGAACAATCCCGTGGAAACAGAGAGTGAGATTACAAAGTTTCTGTCTGAGCTGCGAGTCTCACGCGACGCGTAGGGCAGAGCTGTTGCGTAAGGCCTTCGATAGGGCCTTACCGAGCCAAACGAGCCCCAGGAGGGGGAGGGCAGGGCAGGCCGGGGCGGGGCCCCGGGGAGCGAGCCAGCATGCAAAGTTCCGCGGACCCCGTAGACTCAAGCGCCTAAGGGTGAAATGTGCTGACCACGTTCTCATAACGTCGGACGCGAACTAGTTCGGAAACTGAGTGGGGAAGATGAGGAGCGATTTGCTGTGCTTGTGCGATGCAACTATTTTTGAGAAGGGGGAAAAGAGCGTCTTTTCTTGTTTTCTTGTTCTGTTTCAAGTCAAAGAAATATGTACACATTCTTCACCGTGGCTAGAAAAAATCTAAAAATCACTTAAAAGTGACTAGTGGAAATTGAAGCAAAAGCGCAGGTGGAGGTGGACAGGGGCCCAAGTCGGGCCGCACTAGGCCGAGCGTCGAGCGTTGGCGTTACCTGTCGTGTCGTCGGTGTGGGCGGTGCTGGGCGGCTCAGTGGTGGACGTGGTGGGCGGCTCGGTGCTCGGCGGCGGCGGCGGCGGGGTCGTGGTGGTGGTCGTGGTGGTGGTGGTCGTCGTCGTGGTTGTAGTGGGCCGGCGGATGGCAGGCCGCGTGGGCCTGGTGGGCGACTCCTCATCCTCTTCCTCCACGCGGACGGTGGTGCGGGGTGTCGTGCTGCGGCTCTGTAGGCGCACACGCGCACACACACACACATTAGAGCCGACCGACAAGGAACGACGAGGTCCTCAGCACGCAGACCGCGACAACAACTTACGGAGCCGCGTCCGCGCGACCTGGCGGGCTGAGAGGTGGGCGCCGGGGCAGCGGTCGTGTCCTGGTCGACGACCTCGGGGGCGGGGGCGGGGTGCGCGCCGTGCGGTATCTGAGGACCGCGGAGTCTCGACCGCGGCGGAGCGTGCGTTGTCCTGGGCGCGGGTGCCGGGGTGCTGGGCGCAACCTCTTCCTCCTCCTCTTCCTGCTCGACGACGGGCGCGGGCTGCAAATCAAGGACGTCGTGGTGAGGTGCTGGGGGAACACGCAGGCACCATCCGAGCAAAGAACCAAAGCACAGAGACGGGTCGCTCCCTCCGCCGCGCCGCACACCGGCGCAGCGCAGCGCAGCAGCGAGCACGGCGCGCCACGCTGTCGTAAGCCAAACGGAACTCGGAGGACTCCTCGTGCATCGTCTGTTTGCACTGCCGACAGCGGTAACGGCCCCGTGCTCGTCATGCCACCGAGGAGTAGCGACCCGCGTCGGAAGAGTGGGGTATATATACAAAGAGGATTATGTACAAAATATACAAGGTGCTAACACAGCCGCCGCGCCCTGCGCTGTGCCCAGCACGCCGGGCCGGGCAGGCGCAGCGGCGCGGCGGCTGTGTCCCTTGGCGCCACCTACCCTGTCCTCATTGGGAGTCACGCCGAGGAACCTGTGGGGGCCGGTGGGGAGGCGGGCCGGGGCGGGGAAGGCTGGGCCGGTGGGGACGTCGGGGGCCTCCGGCGCGGTGGGCGCCGGCGGCGGCGCCTCCGTCACGGGGCGGCGGGGGCTGAGGGTGTCCTGGACGGAAGGCCGGCGTCCTGGCAGTGGACGTCTGGCCGGGGTCTCCTCCTCCACGTCAGTGTCCTGGTCAGGGCGGGCGGCCGGCTGTACGGGAGGGCGGCGAATGGCCGGGTGCGGGCGGCGGCCGTGAGCCTCGTGTTGCTCGTTGGCCACGTCTTGCGCGGGAGCGGGGGGCGCCGCGGGCCGCCTGATAGTCGGGTGAGGTCGTCGTGCGTCGTGCTGTTCGGCGTCGTCCTGGTGGTTCGACTGGCGTGCAGGCTGGGCTGGGGCCTCGGGGGCTGGGTAAGCTCCAGGGATCTGAGGGCGACCTCTGGGAGGAGTGGATTCAGGGGCCTCGGGGGCAGGGTGAGCTCCGGGGATCTGGGGGCGACCTCTGGGCGGTGTGGATTCAGGGGCCTCGGGGACAGGAAGAGCTCCAGGGATCTGTGGGCGACCTCTAGGAGGGGTGGATTCATGGGCCTCGGGGGCAGGCAGAGCTCCGGGGATCTGGGGGCGACCTCTGGGCGGTGTGGATTCAGGGGCCTCGGGGGCAGGCAGAGCTCCAGGGATCTGTGGGCGAGCTCTAGGAGGGGTGGATTCATGGGCCTCGGGGGCAGGCAGAGCTCCGGGGATCTGGGGGCGACCTCTGGGCGGTGTGGATTCAGGGGCCTCGGGGGCAGGCAGAGCTCCAGGGATCTGTGGGCGACCTCTAGGAGGGGTGGATTCATGGGCCTCGGGGGCAGGGTGAGCTCCGGGGATATTTGGTCGAGTTCTGGCGGGCGTTGGGGCGACGACTTCTGCAGCGGGCTGCACTCCAGAGACCTGGGGGCGGTGGCGTGCTGGGGTCTCGTTGTGCCCAGGCCGGCGTGAAGGTACACGCGCTGAGTCCGGCTGCCGGCGCACGGGGAGCTCGGCCTCCTCGTCCACCTGCGGGGCGGGCTGGGGCTGGGGCTGGGCGCCGCTGCTGTGCGGCCGGAACCTGGAGCGGGTGGGCGTGTGCGTGTGCGGGGCGCGAGGAGCGGCGGGCGTGGCTGCCGCAGTGTCAGTGGCCACCTCCTCCTGCTGGTGGGGCGCTGGGCGTCTCGCAGGGGCCTCGGTGGGGGCGGGCTGCCGAGGTGTGTTCTCGTCCTGGGTCACGTCCTGGTGCTGGTGCTGGAGGCGGGCGGGAGTCTCGTACTGTACAGGGGCGGGGGTGGGCGCCGGGAGCGCCTCCTGGGCGGGCAAGCGTGCGGGGACAGCGTGGTAGGTGGGGTGGCGTGCGGGGAGAGGGGAGTCCTGGGAAGAAGAGCCCTCTGACGGGCGGAGCGGGGTGTCGGCGTACTGGACGGGGTGCGGGACGGGCTGGGCGGTGGGCTGGTGTGCGGGTAAGCGCTGTGGGGTGCGAACAGGCACAGGGGCCGGGGCCTCCTCCTCTTCCTCGTCGTCCACGTCCTCAAACTCGGCCTCCTCCACCTGCTGGAATGGCTGGTGCTCTGGGCGGCGACTAGCGGGTGCTTGGGGAGCCAAAGCGGGTTGCGGGGTGGTGGGCGCGGGCGCGGCAGGCAGTCTCTGTCGGACCGGAGCGTCCTGTTGCGGGTCGGACTGAGACTGTACCTCGGGCTGGAAGCGGTGGTGGGAGGGGTATTCGGGTCGTTGGTGGTGCGCGTGGGTCTGTGGAGGCTCAGGAGTGTACTCGTCGTCCTGAGTGACCGCGGCCGGGGTCCTCGCGGGCGGCTCGTGGTACTGTTGGCGGCCGGGCTGGGGGCTCACCGCCGAGAAGCTGTTCTGCTCCGGGCTCGAGTCAGCTCCGTTCGTACGGAAGGACGACGAGTCCACGAGGTCCAGGCCTGGGCGGCGGATGGCGCCGGGGGTCTGGGCTGAAAGATACAAAGACAAAAGAGTTAGGGCCCCACTGTCAAAGGCGAGGGGAGGATGCGGCGTACTCCCCCCCGCAGTCAAGACTGATCCTCCTGGTCGTACCTGGCTGCACTCGTACGCGGGTGATGGGCGTGTCTGTGGAGGGGGAGGGGGGGAGCGTGGTCACGGGACCAGCCCTGGACCTGGGCGGGAAACGAGTGTTGGCGGGGAGGCGCTCCTCGGGGATGGCGGGCTGAGCTGCCGGCTGAGCAGCGGGCTGGCTGGCTTGCTGCTCGGCACGCCCTCTGAAAATTTAAATCGGTAAAAAACGGCTTTAGTTTCGACCTACGTCCGCAACGATTGTGAAACGCCTTTGCCTAACCATGCAAGTACAGAGCGGGTGCCGGCCAAAAACCGGATAGAACTGGATACTATTGACTGAGCGGGTTGTTGCGCAACCGGGATCCGCTTTCTCTCCGCTGTCCTCACCTGGAGCGGACGGCGTTCTGGGCGGGCAGCACCTCGTTGACGGCGGGCGCGGGCTCCAGGGTGGTGCGCTCGATGCTGGTGTACCTGTTCCTGGACGGGCTGACGGGCCTCACGGGCACTTCGTCGTCCTGGTCGATGTCCTCATCGCCGGCCTCGGGCTGCGGGGAGAACGCTGGAGCGTCGGTGGGGCTGAAGAACCTGGGCGGACTGCTGTAGTTGGGCCTGGCGGGGGCGGCCTGGGCGGGCGCCGCCTGGGCGGGCTGGGGCTGCGGTGGGGTCTTGAGCGGTGTCTGGGACACGAGCGGCGGCGTGTACACCGAGTTGCTGCCGGCGTTGGCGCTGGGCGCGTTCGTGGCGTTCTCGTCCTCGTCCTCGTCGTAGTAGTAGTACACGTACTCGTACTCGTAGTCCTGGCCGTTGGGGCCCTTCTTCACGTTGACGCGGGAGGACTGCGAGGGCGCGGAGCCGGCGGGGACGAGCACCTTGTCGCCCAGAGGGGAGTCGACAAAGTCAAAGTTACCGTCGTCCTGGTGAAGCCGCTGCTTGCCGGTGATGCCCTCGGCGCCGGCCTTGGGCAGGCTGGAGCTGGGCAGGTTGACGGGCACGTACACGAAGCCACCCTGCTCGCCGTCAGTGGTGGTGGTGGTGGCCGCGGGCGTGGCGGTGGGCGGCTGCTCCGTGGTGGCGGCCGTGGTGAGCGGCTCCAGGTCAGCCAGGTCGTGCCGCCGCTGCAGGCCCTCCACGGTGTGCGTCGAGTCCTCGCCGGCCAGGCGGACGGACACCTCAGTGACGGTGGACGTGCCGAGCAGAACGCCTCGGCTGGACTCGGGATCCACCTGCAGAACCAGCAGCAACACAACGTTAGCAGAGACTCTGCCTGGAGGCGCACGCGCGCACGCGCGCACGCACACGGCACCTCGGGCACTATAACTTTCTATTTCGATATGTCATCCCCCAAAACATAAACGAAAAATAGGAAAGCCGCGCCAGCTGTCAATCGTCGTGTCGCGTCTGTTGTGATGGCCTTGCCTTGGGTCCCGTGTGCCCCTGAGGGCTGGAGCTGGAGCTGGAGCTAGAGCTGGAGCTGGAGCTAGAGCTGGAGCTGGAGCTGGTGCGGCCGGCGGCGACCTTCTTGCGGCCGCCCTGACGGGGCTTGAGGGGCTTGGCGGTGCCGGCGGGCTCCAGCAGGCCCGCGCTGGAGTTCACTTCCTCAGCGCTCGCAGCGGCAGCCTTGCGGGTCTTCAACAAGAACAATTTCAAATCAGGCTCGGCTCATGCAAGAGCACTTTCGCCAGCTCTGTAAAGTCTTTATTTGTTTGAATTAAATAAGACACGAAACAAAACAAAAAATTAAAGAAATACCGTTGTGCGTTTTTAATTAGTCGTTCCCAAATTTTTAGAAAGTGAACCCGAAAATGTCATGCGGTGCGCTCCACACATTCCAGTCAGTAACCCGTGCTTATCGGCATGCAGAAACAAAGTTCGTCCATCGGTGAGGTCCGTACTGCGTAACAGGGGGAGCGAAACATGCCCTTAGTTAGTCGTTGGTGGTCGTGCATCGTGCCTAGTTTTTTTTTTCGTGCAGTCTCCTAGCATGCCGTTACCGTAAGACACTGCCGCCAATGCTCTGATCTCTGTCAGTCTCTCCTACAAGTCGAACAACGTGATTCCAGAGATAAACTTCCTTAAAGGGAAACTTGATTATTACGAACATCAGGTTGTAATGAGATATGCATTTCGCCAGCTAAACTATGGGTGAGTTGGTGACGATTATGTACCTTGTGTTTAGGCCTCCGCCACCAGATGGACACAATCACTTTCTGAAACACACACAGATGTTAGTCAACACACAACCACATGCCACTTCAGTAATTACCCGGTCCAGATGTGAGACAATGTGTATTATTAACCCGGCCAAAATAGTTTGAGGAACTAAGACACAAAACTGCAAGTAGAAACACAAATCCCTCACAATCAACCCGGCTTCCTTCACATGGCCTGACAGGTCTTGGTGCTTGGGCTGAAACCTTGGTGCAGCTGATTGGTCTGTCGCATGCCGGTTGCAAAAGTAAAATGCATGCCATGCAACGGGCAAGTGAACGAAATGCAAAATATGCGGGTCCTACTATGGAGCGCCGGCTAATCCCCGTATTCACCGATACCTGGTGACGCAACTCTGTCGGATCGAAACGAAACTCGTCCACCCGCACTGCAAAACTCGCCCCGCCCCTCTGCTCATTTTCTTTATTGTCTCGGCAAAATACTTAAGCCGTCGTGCGGCGCGCCGTAGTGGCGTGGCGCGGCGTGGCGAGGCGGGCGTAATGGACAACGGGTTCTCGAGTCAAGGTCGTCGGTGACCGGTGCGGCGACAATACCGTACTGACTGACCGGGCCCGGGCGGGGCGGGGTGGGGTGGGGCTGGGCGAGGCGGGGCGGGGCGGGGGCGTGCTGGTGCTGAGCCCAGACACGCAATCATCACTGGGTTGACGGGGCTCCTTCGCGGGTCCATGGACCCCGCGACCCGCGTCAGCGCCCACTTCACAGTTGTTTGAGAATCTAGGGTAAACGTGACTGTGACCAGCACTGGCTGTTTCATAGAGCACGTAACTGTATGCGGGTTTGCCTAAGCCGTAAGGCGCCGTGGCCCCCACGGCAGGCAGACCCGCAAAACTGTTACGTGTTCTCTTTAACGCCCGCTACGGGCACCTCTTTACTCACTCTATGCCTATGTCCCGTTGTTTTGTTTTTCCACGGACATCGAAAACGGTGTTAGAACCGCGAATAAAACAAGTACAGTAGCTAGTTTTGCCGCGCAGTCTGGACTGCAAGATGAGACTATTTCTTTCTTTTTTTCCCGCGCATGCCATGCGTGTCGCCATGCCTGTCAGTCCATGCTCTGCTACCCCCTCCTGGGGTCGCCACGAGGCGTCACCACTGGCGCGGCGCGGCGCGGCGCCGTCCCGACACCGTCCCTCGTCACCAAACGCACCATCATCTTCTTCTCGCCGTCGTCGGCGGGGAGGGCGACTCCCCGGACACCACTGTGGCCCTCGGGGCGGATCTCCACTCCTGCGACACCTGTCAAACAAAATCGGTTGCATCGTTATTTCTTCATCATAGTTGCATTCCACATTGAAAGCATTTATCGTCAAACAGTATATCAACTGGAAAAAAAAAAAAAAAAAACGACTATCAAGAGCGTGATCTCGTTCGAGTAGCTGAGGCAACGCGAGCCAATGCTGTCTTTACGACGACACACGATAGTTGTCGGCTGGATCTTTACGACGTAAAGAGCGTCGCGCGTTGTGCAATTGTTGTTACAACAGTACGGTGCTGGGCGCACAGCGCTTCGCCGCGCCGCGCCGCGCGACAGACAAGACAAGACCGCTGCAGTGTTAGTGGTAGCGCCCCGAGGAGGGCCCGGCCCGGCCCGGCCCGGCCCGGGACCGCCTGCCAGCTGCGTGGAGATCAAACACGAGGCACGTATAAGACAGACCCTCTAGTGCCGCCCCGCCCCGCCTTGTCGGAGTAGTGCGATGGGCCAAGGCGCCTAGAACTGGAACGGAACAGAACGGACCTCGCTATTGTCCGCCCCGCCCCGCTCCGCCCCGCTCCGCCCCGCTCCGCCCCGCTCCGCCCCGCGGCCCGCGGCACGAAGGTCAAGGTCAGCGTACTGAATGCGCAGGGCGGCCGGCGGCCTCTCGGTCACACGCCCGGCGCGTGGCGGGGCGTGGCGGGGCGGGGTGTGGTGGGGCGTGGCGGGGCGGGGCGTGGCGGGGCGTGGCGGGGCGGGGCGTGGCGGGGCAGGAGGGCGTCGCACCGCTAGGCACCTCCGCCCAACGCTACGCATCTGCAGCGCGCGCACGCGTTCAGCCGCTACCTGGTTGCGCTGCTTTTTCCTGCTTCTAATACGCAGAGCCGTCGCTCTATATTCGTCTAGTTACCACTTTCTCTGCATCTTTCCCATTCGTTAGTACCGCGACCAGCATGTCCAAGGTTTCACATGACGCTGTCCACCAGAACTATTACACTCGGCCGCCCCGCCCCGCCACGCCCCGCCCCAGGAGCGAGGAGGCGGGGCATGGCGGGGCGTGGCGAGGCGTGAAGGTGATCACCGATTGTGTCGCGCGGTGCCCCGCCCCGCCCGGGGCCGCGATCCTCGCCGAATAATTTGACATTGTATTGTTTCGCCGTTACGATCGGGAAGTCGTCGGCCCGAAAAACCTACCCCTACCACTAACTACGACCTACACAGGTAGGAGTGCACAACACTTCAAGAGCATCAAGGCCAGAAAGCTATAAAAACTTCTTAATCGTGGAAACTGAAGCCGGGTTCTGTGCCACCTCCTCTCTCCGCCCTATGCTTTTAAACGGAACATCCAACACCCTCCGGTGTCGTGTGGTGTACAAAGCAGCGATGACGCAAACCGTAACCAGAACATCGAGACGAGCAGTCAAGCGTTTTAATTTAATTCGTTGTAACATCACAGGCGGCTGGTGGGGCGAAAGCCAGCAAAATGGTCTGTGCTGCAGGGAAATGAGTTTGCTGCGTGGAGCAGGGAGAGGGAGGGCGGGGCGGGGCGGGGCGGGGCGGGCACTGCGCTTTTGCTCTGCAATGCGGTAAAGCCTCACGGCACAAGCGCCGCTGGGGGGCCGGGCGGGGCGAAGCGGGGCGGGGCGGGCTGGGACCACAGTGATGAAATGAATGGCGTGATCACGATACCCTTGCTAATTACCCAGGCCACGCCACGCCATGTCGCCTGGGACTGACTGTTGGACCAAGGGAAAAAGGGCGGGCGTGGCGGGGCGGGGCGGGGCGGGGCGGGGCGGGGCGGGGAGGACAGGTCCGAAGGCTGATCTGATACAGAGCGGAGCCGCGGCTTCCTCCTCTCAGGAAAACCTTAACGCTCTTCCCACGCCTTGCGTAAGACTGGGTCGCGACGGGACGGGGCGGTCGTGACCCGGCCCGGCCCGGCCCGGCCACGCAGCCGCTGCACGAGCCGCCCGGCTCGTACAGTGTTTAGGAGTGGCTCGCAAGCGCTACAGATCACAACCGCTACAGGTCACAAGCGCTACAGCTCGCTAACGCTACGGGTCACAAGCGCTACGAGTCACAAGCGCTACAGCTCGGTAGCGCTACGGGTCACAAGCGCTACAGCGAGAATCCGCGCGTTAGGCGGAGCCGAGCCGAGCCGAGCTAAACCTTGAAAAATTACGCACGTGGCGTGAAAACATGGAAAATTTTTGCGACAGTAAACCTCCCGAAGGAGGTTGCGGTTCCCGCCAGGCACAGGGCTTTTACACCCCGTGGCAGCCAACTACTTCGGTGTTCTTATGGGAACCGGTGCTTTTCTGGCCGCGATCCTGTCGCGCAATTCGACAGATTTGATCCCCGTACTGTCAGATTTAGTCGTACGGTGGTTAACCGAACTGCCCTGTCCCCAGAGCATGGAATAGCTATTTTTGGAGCCAGATTCTAGGACTTATGACCCCACGACCGACCACCAGTCGTGGGCATGGGACGGAACTTCCTGGCAACCCGCTGTCGCTACCAGTGAAGAACCTACCTGGGTTTGAACCAGGCCCCATGTGCCGAGTCTCACAGACACCCCACGGTTTCGCGGCACCACTAGACCACTAGACCGTCGGCTATTCCACGAGGAGCTCGGTTGAAATGGGGGGCTTGAATTCCACTCTCCAAATTGTTGTCCTCAGAAAAATTAAATTTCTTGGTAAGATTCGAACCTCCGTCCTGCGACTCTCCGCGCGGACACTATGCCGGCACGGCTACGACGCCACGGTACCAGGTGCCGGACCACTAGGAGTCATGCTGCGCGAGAAGCCACAGTCACCGAAGAAACGAACCCGGTGTCATGAGTGCGCCTGCTCTCTGGCCAGTACTACGCCGGCCGCGTAGCGTCATTGGTATCGACGCTGCTTAATGCACTAAGTGGGCAGAGGTTCAAACACCACGTATAGTTTTTGCTTGTTATTTTTTGTTTTTTTTTTGTTCGGGCCAAGTGCTCTTTCCAGTGCTTTTTGACTTGCCTAAGTCAAAAGGACAGCTGGAAAGAGCACTTGGTCGAAACAAAAAAAAAAAATTAACAAGAAAAAAAAATTACGTGATTTTTGAACCACTGCCCACCTAGTGCAATAAGCAGCGTCGATACCAATGACGCTACGCGGCCGGCCCAGCACTGGCCGGAGAGCAGGCGCACTCATGACACCGGGTTCGTTTCTTCGGTGACTGTGGCTTCTCGCGCAGCATGACTCCTAGTGGTCCGGCATCTGGTACCGTGGCGTCGTAGCCGTGCCGGCATAGTGTCCGCGCGGAGAGTCGCAGGAAGGAGGTTCAAATCTTACCAAGAAATTTAATTTTTCTGAGGACAACAATTTGGAGAGTGGAATTCAAGCCCCCCATTTCAACCGAGCTCCCTCGTGGAATAGCCGACGGTCTAGTGGTCTAGTGGTGCCGCGAAAGCCGTGGGGTGTCTGTGAGACTCGGCACATGGGGCCTGGTTCAAACCCAGGTAGGTTCTTCACTGGTAGCGACAGCGGGTTGCCAGGAAGTTCCGTCCCATGCCCACGACTGGTGGTCGGTCGTGGGGTCATAAGTCCTAGAATCTGGCTCCAAAAATAGCTATTCCATGCTCTGGGGACAGGGCAGTTCGGTTAACCACCGTACGACTAAATCTGACAGTACGGGGATCAAATCTGTCGAATTGCGCGACAGGATCGCGGCCAGAAAAGCACCGGTTCCCATAAGAACACCGAAGTAGTTGGCTGCCACGGGGTGTAAAAGCCCTGTGCCTGGCGGGAACCGCAACCTCCTTCGGGAGGTTTACTGTCGCAAAAATTTTCCATGTTTTCACGCCACGTGCGTAATTTTTCAAGGTTTAGCTCGGCTCGGCTCGGCTCCGCCTAACGCGCGGATTCTCGCTGTAGCGCTTGTGACCCGTAGCGCTACCGAGCTGTAGCGCTTGTGACTCGTAGCGCTTGCGACCCGTAGCGTTAGCGAGCTGTAGCGCTTGTGACCTGTAGCGGTTGTGATCTGTAGCGCTTGTGACCTACGTCCCAATGTTTTTCTGTTTTAAGGAAATGGGCAATGGAATTCCTTCGGTTTGTAACCAAGGTTTTTATGCGGTGAAGGGGTAGAGTCTAAATCTGCGTATGTACCTAACTGAGGAACGCGCGTGGCATAAGACCCGGCCCGGCGCTCTGCTGTAACGGCCGGGCGTGGCGGCGCGCTGAGGCACGTGGGTGTAGCGGTGCGGCTGAGGCGGGGCGGGCGGGGTGGGGCGGGGCGGGGCGGGGAGCGATGACCCTGGGAGATAGGGGGTAACAGGGGGTGATTTCAATCGCAGTGAGGGCGGTTAGCAAAGGGCCGGGCCAGGCGGTAGCGGGAATGCCTTTCTTCCTGTTTTGCGAGGTGAGCCGCAAGGCAAGTTCAGTCCCCCGACCCGACCCGACCCGACCCGACCCTACTCGGCCCGACATTGAGGCTGGGTAGACCGTCCTCGCCGCGGAGCGGAGCAGCGTGGCGGGTCGCGAAATAAATGGCAACGTGTCGAGATGCGCGGGTCAGAAAAGTAGTTGCCTGCCAGAGTTCCAAGGCGACTGCGCACTTAACGCCGGCAGTATTGGCGACCCTAAAAAAATATCTCGGCTCGCAAGTACTGCTAGAGGGCAAAGACACTTTGAAAAGCAAGACAACATTTTCACCTCCCGCTTCAAGAGAGGGCGGCGATTCAATCTGGGCCGCACTGCGAAGGCGTTATGAAAGCGCCGCCCGCGCCGTCCACAAGGTTGGCGCCTGGGAGCAACGTTCGTTACAAAAAAAAAAAAAGCACTGTCAAGAAGAGAATCGTTTTTATGCGTGTTTTGTTTGGGATTTTATCAGCAAGACGACGGCAAGCTGTATCCGCTCGCCGCCGTGAACTTTCATTCCCCGGAGGAGACATGTCTCTTTGGGGAAGGGGAGGGGAGATGTCCGCATTTATCTTTTCTTTTGGGGGTGGGGGGGCTGCTTAAGTTTTTCTCAACGGATCCGGTTAAGTGAAAAACGGCACAATGGTTTTTTCCGGTTTTTTCGCTGGCACGGGGAGGACTCGACTCCCTCCCCAGTGCCGGATCCGCCGGCGCCCGACCTCACCTGGAAGGATGGCGGGGTTGAGCTGGACGAGCGGCAGGCCATGGAGGTCATCGCGCCCCGAGCCGCCCAGCAGCTTGAGGATCTTGGGGCCGGGCAGGCTCTGTCGGGCCGGCAGCGGAGCGGGCGGGGCGGGCGTCTCGTACTGGCCCGTCTCCGACTCCTCCAGGGACCGGTCGTACTTGTCGTCCAGGCGGCGCGCAGAGGCGGGGCCGGGGCCGGCCGGCGCCTCCCGGGTGATCTTGTGGGACGTGGCGAAGCCGTCGGTGGCGTCGTCGCGCGGGTCGAGGCCGGCCTTGAGCTGCTTGTCGGAGGCGAGCGCGGCGCGCACCACGGGCACGGGGATCTGGTGCGAGGTCTTGAAGGCGGAGGACGGCGGCAGGGCGGCCGCTGCAGGACAGAGGGCGCGCGTCGCGTCACGTGTCGAGCCTTACAGTGTACATACATGAGCACCTGCAGGATGCGCTAGCTTGTACTCACCCTTCTTGTGGTGGGCCTCGTGCTTGTGCTCGTGCGGCGCGCTGGTGTTGCGGCTGTTGACGAGGACGTACTCCTGGCCGGGCCGGGGCTCCGTGATGAGCTCGGGTTCCTTGGCCACCTCGGAGGCGGCCGCTGTGGCCACCAGCAGCAGTATTAGCGCGGGCGCCTTGGCGACCACGGCCCAGGCAGGCCTGAAACACCGACACAACGCCACAATAAGAAGCGGCTCATACGTTTCTCCACGGCCGTTGTAAATTCAATTATCGACTTTGTATAGTAGCTGAGCTGAGCTGAGCACTCAGGACTCATATACAGGGTCGCGGCAGCATGCGGCCATGGTCTCTCTCACGACAGTTATGCTAGCAATGAGGAACCTTGCGCCGCTCCGTGTGACGCTCGCCCCGCCCCGCCCCGCCCCGCCCCGCAGTCCACTCGCCATTTTTTCCCCCTTCAACTTTAACATAGCTCGAGCTGGAGGTAGTCGTGTCGCCGTTCCTAAGCTCTTACTGCACATCTCGTAACTCCTCTAAAGGCGCTAGGCGAGGCGGCGCCACGCCGCTAGGCCCGCGCCGCGCCGCGCCCTCTCAGCGGACCTGCCCGCACCGCACCGCACCACCCCGCGGCGACCTATGGCATTTTAAGATCGCCGCCGCTAAAAGAAGTTTGCTGGAGACGTCCGTCCCGTCCGTCCGTCCGTCCGTCCGTCCGTCCGTCCGTCAGGTCTTTTTGTCGGGTCGTGACTTTATGCCGTGAGATCATCGCCGGGCGGCGCCGCGGGACGGGACGGGACGGGACGGGACGGGACGGGACGGGAAGAGGCCTGGGCGGGCCTGGCCTGGACCCCAGCGCGGCCAAGTCCGCCGAATATATTTCTACAAACACGGGGAGATGCCGCGCGCGTGCGCGCGCACACACACACACACACACAGGCGCCTCCGGGGGGGGGGGGGGGGCAGCCTCGAGCACACCCCCTGCGGCGACAGAGTGCGACGCGACGAGCGGCGTAAAAGAGAAATTTAATTACCGGCGTGATCGCGCACTCGTTACGAGTCAATGTTCAATCAGGCGCTCGTAAAAAAAAATATGTATTGCATCCCCGGAGGAGAGAAGAGGAGGGGGAAAGATCGTCCGGGGAGAGGGAAAGTGGAGTCCACTATTTATCATCCAAACTTGTTCCTGAAGCGCAAGCGCCCAGGCACAGCTCGCCGTGACATTATATCATTATTGTAATACACACACACACAGCGCTCAGCATCACACTGGTAACTCGGTTGAGGCGGGCCGGGCCGCCTCGGCCGCGTCGTGAGGCGATGAGATCATGATAGTCATCAGGCTGGAGGCGGTGCGGTGCGGACGCGTTTCGGATTATGAGATGCATCGCAACGGATGACGTTCTGGGAACGAGGGGGCTCGGCTCGGCTCGGCGCGGCTCGCGAGCGCGCGCCGGCGCATCCCGGTCACCCCGGGGCCGGGCCGGGGCCGGGGCCGCGGGATAGCATCGGTCAGTGGGGCTCTGACCACGACCCGGCCCGGCCGCAGGGTTACGTGACGCACGCGCACACGCACACGATATTCGATCAGGTCCCTCGCAGCTTCCCTGTATCCCACTTCCCCCTTTTCCCCATTTCAGACGGGTTTCTGAATCCGGAAATGACGCAGCGCCGGCCTGGGCTGGGCTGGGCTGGGCAGGTGTGGCGGGGCGGGGCGGGGCGGAGCGGGGCGGGGCACGTTGCTACGCAGAACGGTAGCGGCGCGAGGTGTGAAGACGATCTTCCTCTTCTCTGCATCTCAGTGACCCAGTGAGGAGAGGAGGCGGGCGTTCGCTCCTCCGCGCCGCGCCGCGCCGCGCCGGCGGGCCGCAGACATGAAGAAAACGAGTAATTCCGCATCGGGCTTATGAATTCCAGCATCGAATACCGATTAATTTTTTCCCAGATAAAATGCAACCACTTCCGTTGCTGCTGCAACTTGCGTCACCACTTAGGCAGTCGGTCGCGGAGCTGCACCCGAACGCTGAACGCTTCGGATCACACGGCGGGGCGGGCGAGGCCTGGTGCCCTCTCCCTCACAAGTCCGTGATAAACCCTTCCGGTTTACATAACGTCCCCAAACTGGTCCCAAACAGCCGTCCTGATCCTGCCCGGCGCCCTGCCCGGCCCGGCCCAGCCCGGACCGGCGCCTCACGACGAGGCCATGCCCTGCAGTGCGGGCGCGCCCGGGCGCCGCGACACCTGGGTGGGACGTCCTCGAACACAGAATTCTTGTTAGTCTCCGAACGAAACACTTCCTCACACTGCGGAGCGGAAGCTGGCCGGATGGGTTATGAGGTGGGGCCTACAAGTTCATGGTAGCCTTCGTCACGAACGAATGCTAACGAGAGACGTGTCGTGTCAACGTTGTTCGTCACGACCATTTTTCAGATATAGATTTCGGGATCGACGATCGAATTTTTTTCAGCAATAAAACAAAAAATATCGCATGTTTAGGAAATGAGTAAGACACGAGTTATGCGACGAATTAAGCTACAATTCAGCATATTTAGTTGCCAGTGCTAACCCTACTTCCCGTGCGGGTGTGGGCGGCAAGGCGCGCTCGCTGGGGCCGAGCCGGGCGCGTGGCGGGGCGGGGCAGGCGGGGTGGGGCGGGGCGGAGGCTGCCCGCCGGGCCCGCCGCGCCAGCCGGAGCCAGCCCGGTCAGGTGGAGTTGGAGCCGGGGACCACTCTCGCTTTCAGCGGCCCGGCCGGGTCCGGCCGGCGTGGACATTCCTTTATAACAGCAGCTGGCAAACGGCACGGCCTTGGGCCCCCGCCCGCCTGGCCGTTACGTAACCGCAGGCCGGGCCGTGCCGGGCCGGGCCGGGCCGTATAAACGCACTGCACTGAGCGGAGCTCACTGAGATGAGCCCCGCTCGCTCTATCCGTTTTTCGTCGCCTCTGCCCGTGGGTCACCGGAGCGGCGCGGCGCGGCGCGGCGCGCGGTGGCGTGCTCCTGAAGTGCCCGGCCCGCCGCTCCAGCTCCAGCCCCACGGCCGGCCGGACCGGACCGAGGCGGGCCGACGCGGTGTAACCTTGCGGCCCGTGACACTGCCGCCCCGCCGGCCCCCCGCCCGGCCCGGCCCGGCCAAGCCGCTCAGCAGGAAGAAAGTGAGAGTGCCGGCCGGCCTGCCCGCCCCGCCACGCCCCGCCACGCCAGGCGGCCTGGTCCACGGGCGGCGGTGGGTGCCTGCATATGGGCCGGGCCGGGCCGGGCCGACACGGGACCACGCGCGATGCTGCTCGTTATTCAGCTCAACTGTACTTCCGCTTCACTATACAGGTCAATTTCGGATGGTAAAAGAAACAAGGTTGACGGCAGGGCAGGGCAGGGCGTGGCGTCCTCTCCTGTTGTTACAGGTACTACGACCGCCGCAATTACGGTACCCCTTTTATTTTTTTGTGTCTCCCGCGGGTCTGCGTTGTCAGGCCGCTGAGTCGGAGCCAGTGCCCCCTCAAGGTCGCGGAGCGAGACACAGGTCTCTAGCCGGACCCACCCCGCCCCGCCCCGCCCCGCCCCGCCCGGCCCTGCCCGGGTCGCATTCCCACGCACTGCGGTAACCGGCGACGTTCCGGCTTCGGAAAGTAGCTGCGGGGATGGGCCTGGGGCCGGGCCGGGCTGGGCCGGGGACGTGCTGTTTGAGGTCGCAGTGTGGACTTGGGAGGGGGAAGGGGCGGGCGTCGGACTGCGTGTTTGGGAACACGTGTACTTTGTTTGCACAATAACGTCGTAATTCATTGTGATTATTTTCGGACGAAAGTCTAACGTAAGGCCCGTTTGTTATATTTCACCCGTTGTCAACTTTTCAGTATCGTCTACAAGAGCGAGGGCTCGTGTAGGAGAGTAGAGCGCGGCAGAGAAAGTGAGTGACACGCGGGCGGAGCGGGGTGGGGCGGGGTGGGGCGGGGCGGGGCGGGGCGGGGCTGGGCGGACCAGCAGGGGCCCTGCGGCTGTGCCGAGCCGAGCTCATGACGAATGGAGTGCAAGCAAAGTAGGCGTCATCGAACTGACATTACGACATGCCCAGGCCGCGACAGGCCCCCGCCGGGTAGGCAACCGACAGCCTTCGACGCATCCCTGCATGCGGGTTGCCTACCCACCGCCGGTAAGGCGCTCGCCGCCGAACTGGGCCGGGCCGCGGGCCGGCCGGGAGATAAAGATGCCCAAGGTCGGCCGCGAGCAGCAGCAGCCTGCCGCGCTCCTGGCCTCAGGCGGCCCCGCCCCGCCCCGCGTCGCCAGGGCGATACAGGGACGTGGCGTCGGCCCGCCGGCCCCGCGCCGCGCCGCACCGCGCCGCACCGGCCGCAATCAGCATGCATCAGCCCGAGCCCGGGGCGGGGCGTGCGTGTAGCGAGGCATGCGGAAAGGGAAGTACCAGTGACAGGGCCCGGCCCGGCCCGGCCGGCTATTGTGAGCAGGGCGGGGCGGGGCGGCGCGGGGGATATAAGTCATACACTTATTCACGCCGCCGGCCCGCGCCCGCGCGTCAGCAGCCCTCTCCGATGCTGGTCGGTTCGTCTGCCCCGCCGTGCACAAGAGAGCCCTTTCGCCCACGCCGTCGCCCACGCACGGCCCACGGCGCGCGGGGAGGCCCTGGCCGTCGCTAAGCCTCTTATTGAGCTCTTTCAGAAGGCCCCCCCCCCCCGCACGCTACAGAGGTGCTCGTTAGACGACACGACGCGGACGCGCGCGCACCAGCATTTGGCCCGGCCCGCGGCCTTAACCGACAATTTAAAAACGTCCTTGTTAAACGCGTTTGTGAGAATGTTTTAATGACTTGGGAGAAACAAAAAGAGACTTAATGAAGATAATGGGCCGCGGTAAGACATGAGAGTCGAAAGGCGGGCGGCTTCCTGTCCGGCCCGGCCCGGCCGGGTCGATATGTAAGCTTCTATTTTGTGGTTCTGGACCAAGTCCTTCAGGTGATTGCCAGATTCGCCCCCCCCCCCCCCCGCACACCAGCGCCGCTCCACACCGCTCTGATGCTGCACCTTTCTCCGGCAGGACTTTCTCCCACAGCGCTGCTGCGCGGCTAGGACTCGACCGGCAGCGATTGGGCGCGCGAGTGTGTGTGTGTGTGTGTGTGTGTGTGAGTGAGTGCGGAGACTCGGGCCGCCAAACGCTGCTACGCTACGCCACGACAAGAAGGGGCGGAGTCCAGGCCGTAAGAGTTGAGAGCTGATCTCTTTAAAACGATAGAAAGATAGATGGATGAAAGATAGATAGATAGATAGATAGATAGATAGATAGATAGATAGATAGATAGATAGATAGATAGATAGATAGATAGATAGATAGATAGATAGATAGATAGATAGATAGATAGATAGATATGTCAGTGAGAAGGAGCAGTTAGTTGTGGGACTTTGTGAGGCTGGATGGGTTTATGACTCCGGCGGTACCGCCACCGCCTGGTGACTGGGGGGCGTGGCGGGACGCGGCGGGCGTGGCGGGGCGTGGCCTTGGTGAGAGACTGTACCACAGCACGCTTCCTGCTGGGCAAAGGCCTTTCTCCCGATAGACCGGACAAGCCGTCGACCCTACTTATACACCGCGAGGCGTGGTGGGGCGGGGCAGGGCGGGCGGGGCGAGTCCGCACTGACCCGCGCTGTGCCGGCCACGTCTGCCCCGCCCCGCCCCGCCCCGCCCCGCCCGCCGTGTAATGCCGTTGTAGTTAAGTAAGGTGACCTCACAAGGAATCGAATTACATCAGGGATCTCCTCTCCTCCGCGCCGCCGAGACTTTCGCCGCGCTGCCCGGTGTGTTTACACGCGCGAGCTGCGCTCCGAGCGGCGGGGCGGGGCGGGGCGGGGCGGGGCGGGGCGGGGTAGGGACGCAGAGTTTGCATCCCGACGGCATGGCACATCATGTGGGCTTCAAAACAACACGCCAGTTTTCAAAGACTCAAAAACAAGAAACTTCACGAAATGCTATAGGGTTCACTTTTTTCAAATGGGGGTCATTATATCTCTTATTCGTGTATTAGCCGCAGCAGTTCTTTGAGAGGCGTAGGAACGTGCCATAAGGCCATACAGTTGAGAGACACTCTGGCAGCTCCCTGTTCAGCCTGGTCTCCGTTATTCTACCCTCTGCCCTGCCATAGCACCGTTGTGTTGCTTCCGCCGCGACCATATACAGGGCGAGGTCCGAGCCCGATTGGCTTTCCACTGTCGTCCTCAAGAGTGCCTCATGAATAAGTTACTCGAATTAAAGTCTGGCCAGCCCAGCCCGCTCCGCTCGGTACCGAGCCGTACCGCGCGGCGCGGGGCATGCAGCGGCCAGCTGCGCCAACCACGCCGCCGCCCGGCCCCACCCCGCCCCGCCCCGCCCCGCCCCGCCCCGCCGCTCCAACAACCAACAACACTGTGCCATAACCGATATTTGGTTATAAATGATTTCCCTTTCGGGCTGATGCGTGTACTGGTCGGGCTGGGCTGGAGCCCGAGCTGGAGCCCGAGCTGGAGCCGCTGGAGGGGGGAAGGTCGTCTGAGGAAGAGATGGGGGTAGGGGGGGGGGGCTGGAGCAGGTTCTGCAGCCCGCGAGCCAGCCGGATACCAAAGCGAGAGTGAATCGGAACAGGGAGGGACACGGGAGGAGTGGGAGGGGAGGGGGGAGGAGGGAGGGGGCCATGCGTCTGGGCGCGGCGCGGCGCGGCGCACTGAGCTGGCGGCACCTTCGCTCTCTTGGTTACTGCGCCAGAATTTAAAGTTAAATTCAGTTAATATTCTGGTTAAAATTCTGGTTCAAGCGCACATAGACTGGCCAGGAAACTTTCATTCGGGAACGGAAAGTATAAGGAATGGATGCACCTTTCACAGTTGAAGGTGTCTAACAGCTTGATTGGAGGTGGAAAATGATAACGAGTTGTGAACTTTCCTTTCTCCCGTCCGGCCGGCGCAGACTGAAACATGACAAGAAGTGCAGTTGCGGCTGCACCGCTGGAAGGAGACGCCTCGTTACTCTAAGTTTCTGAAGGGCCGACAAACGAAACGACGCGCGGAGGCCAGCGGCACGTCTCAGCCCCCCCCCCCCCCCAAAGCATTTCCAATTAAGTTGACGTGCTAAACTGGCGAATCAGTAGTAGGGGTTCCGCACAGACATTACCTCACGTTCCCGCATAACTTTGAAAAGGAGGGAACGCGGGTCTATTCCAAATGAGTTTTGGAGTTTAAAACTCCCCAACTACAGGGGGGTACAGCCGGGTACAGCTGCACTTTGAGTGGACCACATGTGGCGTGGATGAGCCGCCCTCGAGGGGTCCACCAACTCTGGTAATCATGGGTATACTTTGTCCGGTAATCACCGGTAATCACATCAAAAAAATTCCTCTTTTCGTTGTTTTTCACGCTGTTTCAGGTTCTCCCTCGCATAAATACGCAATAAATCACATAATTTTCAAAGTTTCTTCAAAAAATTTACAGAGAACTATTGGTAATTACTGATAATCGGTAACGTGTAGCGTGTAGGCACCTCAACCGAGTGATGGACCCCTCGGCCGCCCTCCGCTCTGGATGCGTCGCGACTCGCTGAGTTGTCAAGGTAAGAGCGAAGTGACTCAGCCGCGCACGTCATCGGTAAACCGGCAAAATCTCATGTTCGGCGTGCGGTGCCAAGGTGAACGTGGTGCCCGGGGCCCGGCCCGGCCCGGCCCGGCCCGGCTGACCCGCCGGGGACATACGTCGCGTCGGGCGAGGAGGAAACTTCCAAAGAGAACCCGGGCCCGGGTCCGGGTACGACTGGACGAGAGGATGAAAATGAAAGGCAATAAAGTAGAGGAGAGGGCATTTAGTACGCGGATAGTGCGCCGCGGAGCTAGACCATATTTAACCGAGGGAGGGAGGGGAGAGGAGCGGTCGGGAGGTGAGGAAGAGGGATGAGCATAGGTGTGGCGGGGCGCGGGTCAAACTGGTCAGGTCGGCTTCTGCCGGCGACCTTAAACTATAGCGCAACCAAACAGGCTTACAAAAACTCTTTCTGTTGCCGCCTCTCCCTCCACATTCCCTTATCACCTCCGCGCCTCCAGCTCCAGCTCCAGCTCCAGCGACTTGTTTCTCTCCGAACGAGGGAGCAGCAGCAGCAGCGTCTCTAGGACGTCCAACCGAAGGCGCGAGGGGAGAGGAGGGGAGGAGAGGGGAGGGGAGGGGAGGGGAGAGAGGGGCGGTCGAATCAATGACCAGGCTGGCCGCTGCGGTTGGCGGGTCATTGAGTGTGACGCGCCACCACCATCTGCGGCCCAAAACGGATGCCCGTCCCGTCCCGTCTTCCTCTCCCCCCCCCCTCTCTCCTCTCCGGCTTTACCCCCCCCCCCTCCCCCACCTCCCCTCAACTCTTTCGCCAACAACAGAAGCCCCCCGCTGAATTGGCGGCGATCCGATCTTTCTTGATGGCTGTGGCATCGCATATCAGAGAGAGAGACATTCCCTTTCTCTTGTCTCGTTGAGCGGCGCGGAGTGGAGTGGACGGCGGACAGCCTCGAGCACCCCGAGCTGTGCGGTGGCGTGGCGTGGCGTGGCGTGGCCTGGCGTGCCGTGGCGGGGCGGGGCGCCGGTGCAATCAGGACCTCGCCATCCCACCACCACAGTCTCCTCTTCACCCTATGTCCGCTCAACTTGTTATTAAATCGCAGCCAGATTCGCACACTGCTGGCCCGGCCCGGCCCGGCCCTGACGCCATTGCCGCAGTGCCGTGCCGGCTGCTGGCCTGGCGCTGGCGCCGCGAGAAAGTTTGCCAACACTGCGCGACGCGACGCGTGGTTAATGTTTTATTTTCGGAATACCTGTCCGAATGCCTGGGTACGTGACCCGACCCGCAGGCCTGGACGGGACGGGACGCTCGTACCGCCCGCATAGCGCACCACAGCGGCGTGTAACGCGTAGCGACCCGACCGATACCTCCCCAACACTACTTCATGCTCCACTCCAAAAATAAGACTCTTAAGGAAAATACAAACACAAACCTTATTGTTCTCTCGTTTGCTTGGAGACTTAAGATGGGCGTAATGTATGTCCTATTCCAGGCCCGTCTCTGTTAATCCCCTTCGCAGCCGCGGCTATATAATGCACGGAGAGCGCGAGGAGAATGTATATTATTGAATAATGCAGAGTGTACCGCGCACAGAAATGAAAGAAAGCCGCGAAGAAAAAAAAACTCGAGTAAAAAAGAAACAATGAGAGGCAGTGAATGGCTTGGCACGGCACGACCCGGCCCGGCCCGCCAGCCGCTGCAGCTCCACTCGGCACGAGCTCCGTGTTGAAGCGGCGCCCAACTGTTTGTCCGGTCCGGTCCGGTCCGGCCAGGAACGTGAATTCGA
The DNA here is from genome assembly GCA_033675135.1 of Frankliniella intonsa. Taxonomy (NCBI): domain Eukaryota; kingdom Metazoa; phylum Arthropoda; class Insecta; order Thysanoptera; family Thripidae; genus Frankliniella; species Frankliniella intonsa. The sequence continues at coordinate 13,740,482 of CM066253.1, forward strand.
CCAGCTAGGCGGTAGCAATGATCGCGGGGAATTTCCTGATAACTCCTCAGCTTTAGAGTTATCGATAAATTTAAAAGCGACATCCGGGAGACAATAGCACTGATGACTCGATACATTGAATATGTTCGATCCGACTTTCTGACATTTTTCTTGTCTATTCGGAAACCTCGAACGGCTGGGCCTGCAGTTCTATCGGAGCGGCACGTTATGTCACGGCTCTTAGCTAGCACGTTGGCCTAACCTCTGAGGGATTGGTTTAATCAGACGATAACAATAATCAAGATTGGTGTGGCTTAACCGCCAGCTCGGCGCCACGCCCCGCCCCGCGCCGCGCCGCGCCAGCAGACAGGTGCCTCTGATCGTCGTATTGTAGCCGATTGTAATATCTCCTTTGTAACCGCAAGACGAATGTTGCATGCACGGCATTCCGCCGCAACCACATGACGTTTGGAAAGAGGTCGAAAGTGAGTGACTGAGTGAGACCGACTAGCGGGTGCGGCGGAGGGAGGGGAGGTGGCGGGGGCGGGGCGGGGCGTAGGCGGACTGCCTGGCGTGCGCCCGATATACTGTTTAAAAAGGGCTGCGTGAAGCAGGCGGGGCGGGGCGGGGCTGGGGCGGCTGGGGTCGCGGCACGGTACTGTTGTGGGCGGTGACCTTGCCCCGGCCCCACCCGGCCCGACCCGACTACCTCGCCGCCCCGCCCCGTCCCGTCCGTGCCCCAATTGCCCAGAGTCAGACCAGACAGAGAGTCGGGGGCGGGAGCGGGCCGTAGCCTGAGCCGAGCCTGAGCTGAGCCTGAGCTGAGCCAAACCGCCCCCGCCCCGCAGCTGCCCTGCCGCCTACCGCCTGCCGCCGCAAACAGAAATCCTAGCCGCACTCTTGCTAAATTATTTCTATTTCTATTATTTTTAATTTTTAATAGCAGCTGCCCCCTCTCTTCTGCCGTGCTGCAGTTACCCCCTTCCTTTGTTCCCCGTGCTGGGCCGCGACGTGTGCGTACGTATTCACTTCGCCATAGTGTGTCTGTTGCGGGGCGGGGCGGGGCGGGGCGGGGCGGAGCGGTGTAATAACTCCTTACCCGCAGAGGGGTTCGTGTCGTGTCCGCTACAAGGCGCCACTCTGCGCCACGCCACGCCCCGCCCCGCGCGCGACACGACATGACACGGCACGGGCGAACAAAGTGCTGCCCGCAGGACACACACGGCCGGCCGCCCGACCCGCCCCGCCTCGCCCCGCCGCCCAAAATGGTCCTGTGTGCCGTGCCACAGAGAGCGCAGCCGACACACACACACAGGCACGACGCCTGAGCAGGGCCAGGGCGGGGCGGGCGCGTCTGAGCCCGACTCAGCCGGGGCGGGGCGGGGCGGGGCGGGGCCGCGTCACGAAGCGGGTCAGCTCAGCTGTGCACAGCCACTCGGAGCAGGCCCTACCCCACCGGGGGGTGCCCTGCCGCTGCCGCCCCGCGTGCCGGGCGGGTCGTCGCCAAGGGTCTGAGGGGCGGGGCGGGGCGGGGCGCACTTGCCACTGACCCGCCTATTTGCAACCCGACACCCCACCCGCAGGCACTGCCGGCCCGGCTCCACCCGACACACCGTGACCCGCCACAAAGTTACAAAATAATGGTCCAGATCTGGTACTTGCTCTGCGCCACAACGGCAGGGCAGGCGGCTGCAGCGAGCGCCCCGCCTCGCCCCACCACGCCACGCCCCGCCCCGCCCCGCCCCGCCCCGCCCGCCCGAGCCCCCGTCGCTTTCGCTTAATGTCGCCAGTGTTGGGTTCGAGGACGCGCGAGAGGACGCGCGAGAGGACGCGCCTTGCCCCGAGTCGAAGTGTCGCGATGTTCAGCCGAGTGTCACGCTTTGTTTTAAAGGTTAATATCTCCTCACGTTCGAAAAGTTTAGCGGCGTTCACTAGTTTGCCGTGGAAAGGGTGCGGGAGCAGTTGGGGGGGGGGGGGTGGAACATGGAGAGCAATTAAGACGTCTCGGAACGCACGTCGCGTCGGCAGCAGGCGATAACAAAGGGCAGCTGTAAAATACCACTCGATAAACGAGAGTGTCGCAACCACGCCTCGCTAACTCTGCAGCAGAAGAAACAGCGCGACGCTCGGCTCGGCGGGGAGGACACCGACACCAAATAAAGTTGCATGCGAAAAGCGTGTCTTGCATTTTAATTGTTTGCACAGTAACTGTATCGCCTGTCCTCGACAGAAGCTTGGCCCGAGCCGCAGCCCGCGCCAATCCTATCCAGCCAGGCTTGCTGCTGGCCCCGCCCGGCCCCGCCCGGCCCCGCCCGGCCCCGCCGCACCCCACTTCCCGTTCCACTAAAAACACGCTCATTGAGCAATGAAAGGCTGTTTCCGGAAAGGCAGCTCTGCTCTGCGCTGCCAGGCCAGATTGGCAGTCCGTGTGAAAACACCTCGCGCCTCGGCCCGGCCCTCGCGATCCGCCATTCAATTAACAACTCCACCAACAGCCATCATCGGCGCTTCTATTCCGATTCATATCGGTTCGGTACGAGCGGCGCGGGCCGGCGCGGCGCCAGTGCGGAGCGGCGCGGCGCGGAGCGGCCCCGGACTGCTTCTCATACTTGTTACCCAATGCCTCGGGCGCGCCGCGCCGGCTGCAGTCCGCAACTCATATGTGTTTGACTTTTTTTTTCGCCCTCTCTCCTATACCTGTTTCTCTATCGTCTTATTTTCCCGCGAGTTTGCGATAAAGGCCTGGTTAACTAGTACTGCAAGAACGAGTCCGCGCGGGTCGCGGGGTGGATGAGGGAGCGCCGCGCCGCGACGGGTCCTCCGCTGCTCCAAGAGTTTTCTCGCACTGCTAAATAGTCGGAGAGTGTCGGGGCGGGGCGGGGCGGGGCTGTGCAGGAGGCGGGGGGCGGGGGCGTGGTTGTAGTCGGGGAAGGGCGTCCTGTGCTGACGCCTCGCGGGCCCCGGGCCCCGGGGCCCCCGTGCCACCCGAGGCGGGGCGGGGCGGGGCGGGGCGGGGCGGGGCGAGGCCCCTACGCGACGCGGCGGGCTGAACAATGAGACGGCTCGCTGACGGCCGCCATTGTCGCCAGATGGATAGATAGAGACGGACGTCTGGATGGCATACGTGCGGCATCCGGTATGGACGGGGTATACGGTCGCAGGAGCGCCGGGGGGGGGGGGGGGGGCTGTCGACAGAAAAACACATCTCACGCGGCGCCTCGCAGTCAGGGGCGGGCCGGGGCGGGGCGTCCTCCTGCCTACGCGGCGCGGCGCGGCGGGTTGGGTTCGGCAACGCACTCGACAGCGCAGTGTGACACAAGACGCGGGCCGGGGCGGGCCGGGCCGGGGAGGTGGCCCATGGATGGGGTGGTCCATGCGGTCATGCGGTGCCACCCTCAAGTCACCTACCCGCCCCGCCACGCCACGCCATGCCGCCCCACGTGTAAGCCGCGACAACGTGTCGTGAGTCACTTGGCGGGGCGGGGCGGGGCGGGGCGGGGCGGGGCGAGGTAGCGCGAAGAACCGCAGAAGGACCATGACTTCCCGCCCACATGACCGCCTCGCCTGCACCTTCGCCAAAGTGATGCAAGCCATTGTCCCGTTAAACACCCAGTCTGTCGCGTGCGGCTCGGCGAGGCGTGGCGTAGCGCGGCGGGGCGGGGGCGGGGCGGGGCGGGGCGGGGCGGGGCGGGGCCCGGCGCGGCGAGGCGCTCTTAGAAGTGACGAATCAGGCCCGCGTGGCGCCGCACCGGGGAGCTGCTGCTGGTCATGTACGCCCCCCTGCTCGTGGTGCAGCGCCAGCGCGCCCGGCCCGGCCGGTGGCTGAGGGTGACTACAACTGGTCGCCTCGCCGGATGCCGCGGTTGGTTAGTTATGACTAAGGCCTGCTGGCAGCCCAAGATGACTGTCACCGAAACGCGTCACCGGTTTCCGAGTTGTTGTTAAATCAATTAGGTATTCTGCAGAACAGGTGAAGAAGAAGAGCGCGAATAAGGAAAGGGACCGTGATTGGTTAAGCGCTTCCCCTCTCTACCTGTGCATGCGAGGCCGCTCGACCAATCACGGGCCCTGTTGTTATTCGTGCTCTTCTTCTCCGCCCCCTCAGCAGGCCGCGGGGTCGCACCGGGTGCAAGCAATGTATCGCTCCTGCTGGGCGGGCAGGCAAGCGGGGCGCGGTGGGGCGGGGTGGGGTGCGGCGGGTTGCGGCGGGGTGCAGCGGAGCCGGCGGGCACATCCGGGGAGTTTCCCTGAAAGTGGAAGTGACTTTTTCGCTGCGTGATGAGAAGGAAAGGTAAAAAAAAGTATAAGCCTGCTCCTGTTGCGTTTGTTGTTGTCGTGGTGCTGACTGCGAACGGGTCACCGGGCCGAGTTTCTCCAGGCCTGGCCGACCGGGTGAAGGCAAGGGCGGGGCGGGGCGGGGCGGGGCGGGGTGGTCGGACCAGGGCGAACTTCTGGTCCGGTACAGTCCGCGCCAAAAGGCTCCATGCTCGAGCCTGCCAGAGGCTGCCCCGTGTGTTGGCACGGCCGGCCGAGAGGGAGAGTAGCATTTGGGGGAGGGGGAGAGGGAGGAAAGAGAAACAAGTGCAACGTACACCGGCCAAGCGAGTGAGGTGGAGACAAGCCAGGTCAGGAGGTGGGGCCGGGCCGGGCCGGGTGGCGGGCAGGACAAAGATCGGAAGGCGGCCCGGCCCGGCCCGGGCCGGACGAAAGTGGCGGCCGGGCCTGGAGAGATACCCGCACAGAGCGTGCACTGCCTTCACAAAGCAGCACGTGTATGCAACGCACTGACACTAGAGGCGCGGGCGGGGGGGCGGGGCGGGGCGCGGCGCGGCGCGGCTGGATCAGGACCCACACAGGGCGATGCGAACCTTTTGTCTCGCTCGTGCGTTGCAGTCTCCCGGGGGACCATGCGTGCGGACCCGCCCCGCCCCGCGCCGCGCCGTCAGCACCCGCCTCGCCTCGTCTCGTCTCGTCCTCTTCCCAATCCTCCGCTAAAGCCCCGGCCCGGCCCGGCCCAACCCAGCCTCTTACGTGGATGTGGCAATGCCGCGTGAACATCGTCGTGCCATAAGCGGCCCGGCCCGGGGACCCAGCCCCGCCTGACCCGCCCCAGCCCAGCCCCAGCCCCAGCCCAGTCTCACTCGGACTGTCTTGTCTCCGCCCCGCCAACCGGTTCCAGTAGCAGCCGCAGCAGCAGCCGCACGTCGGAACCTCGCCGGCCCCGCCCCGCCCCGCCCCGCCAGGCAAGTGGCCCAAGTTGAGCGGGGGTCCACGCAACGCTGCGGAGCTGAGCGGCACGAGGATTCGATCATCGGCTGGAGAGCAGGCCAGGCAGGCGCGGCCCAGGCACCTCACCCGGCCCGGCCCGGGACCAAGCCTATCGCGATGACGAAAGTGCCAAACCTAGCCCGTCCCGTCCCGTCCCGTCGGACCATATTGACTTCCCCGCGGCGGCGGGACGCGCCCGACCCCGACCGCCGAGGTAAGGGTCAGCGCGAGCTGCCAGGGTGCACGGCGAGGCTGCTGGCGCGGGCGGCGGAGCGGCGTGGCGCGCGTGGGCGAGGGCGCACTACTTGACAGCGATGACACCACAACGGGCGAGGCGCAGGGGCGCGGACACAGCAGCAGCGACACCCCTAGTGGAACCTGGACCTGGACGGCCCTGGAGCACACACGTACCTGGCGGTCGCGGCCATGTCGTCCTGTCCTGTCCTCAGGTCAGGTCAGGTCGTATCCCAGTGAACGCGGGCTGGTCCGGTTGAGTCCGGTCCGCTCGGCACCGCTCCCTCCGCACTGTGCACTCGCGACGAGCACGAGCGACGACTGTCTCCGGACGGCGCGGCGCGGCTACGGCGACTGGAGAGCGAGCGGGACTCCACTCCGGGCAGGGCCGGCCCGGGCCAGCCGGGGCCCCGCACCGTGGAGGAGAGGGGGCTCCCCCCCACCGCGCCGGTGCGGCCGGGCCGGGCCGGGCCAGCCGCCCCTACCGGCGGGGTGCTGGCGCTGCACCCTGGCATGCGCCCGCCCCCGCAGCGCGAGCCACCGGTTAGTTGGCTATACGATCATGCCCATTGTCCCGCTACGCGTGTGCACTCGCTGCCACGGCCGCCGCCGCGTTCGCCACTGTGCGGCTTTTTGCCCCTCGATGTGTATCGCGTGTTTCACGAGTTGGCGCGGGCTCGCGAGCACGCACGAACACACGTGCACACATTTGAGAAGCAGTTCCTTTAAAATTCAAATACGAGCAACCATGTCAAAATCTTGGATTTTTTTTAAATTATTAAGCTAAAATCCTACGGTACTATACGCGGCATTGCCCCTTCTCGCGGCAGATCGTCGATCACAACCCGACACATAATGCTGTGATCCGTCCGGCATGCCGAATTACGTCAGCACTTCCAAATAAAGAGTCAGGTGACCAAATGAAACATTATGACCAATTTTTTGTTGCCCAACTTCACACTCGTCTGCCAAAAGTGCCATTTTCAGGCGCTTCATTACGTGGCCCAGCAGGGCGTTCGAGCGCCTTACCGAAGGTGCGCCTGGGCCCCGCCTCATCACCTTCCGGGTCTGACAAAACGACTTTAATTTTCAGCATTTCGGGGGACTCTGCGTTTGTAATAAACCGCGGGGCGGTTGCTAAGGTGACCGCGACCTGCGCGTCGGGTCGGGGCCGGAGCCCGCCCCGCGGTGTCGTGAAGAGAAGAGAGCGGGTGCCGTGCCAAACACGTCGGTCGTGTCGGAACGAGCGAAACTGCTGCCCGCCTGGCCAGGCCGGCCTGCTCCTGAGTTGTCATGTCCCACAAAACGAAAAAAGAACTTGGAAGTGGAGATGCGACGCGACGCGACGCGCGATTTCTGGTACGTTCCGCCGTTTTGATGTATATTAATATTGGCAGCCTACCTACCCCGGCGAATACTGTACATAAACTGCAGAAACTGTAACATTAAATCGCATCTGTGAGCATCGCATCAAACTCCGGTGGTGACGGAGAGGACCTGAGTAAGAATATGCATCCATATCTCGACACGATCTCAACCTGCTTTACGACAGGCCTGCCACGTTAACTTTCGCAAAACCCTGCACAATGAAACACTGCGGGTTTTTATAGAGGGCAGGGCATCCTTCATTGGGCTCGGCCGGGCAGGCCCGCGCGGGGCGTGTCCGCGGTGGTCCCGAGAGGAGGTGGCCAGGTGCCCGGGGCTGCCCCGACACCGCCCCCGCCCCCCCCCCCGCGCCCCGCGCCCCCGCGCCGCAGCGGATCAGATCGGCCGCAGCTGCTCCAGCGCTCATCGACAGTACGGCGCTCCGCGCCGCACAGGGAAGGCCCGGCAGGCCAGGCGCCTCCCAAAGGGCGCGTGGTCGTTTGCGAGCATGACACGGGTCGCGAGGGTCGTACTTGGTCCATTGCGGGCAGGCCGTACCTGGATGGCCGATTCCGGGAAGCTGAGGGTGTATGTAAATTGTCCGACCTATCTCTGTCCGACCTGACGATTTCCCCGAAATCCGAAAAAGCGCTGTGCGACCTGGATTTTGTCCGAACTGAATTACACGGGTAAATTGGAGAGGAAATATGTATCAGAGAATCAGGCCGGAGAATACGCCAAAAAATTGTACGCCACCTCAACATTATAACAAAAAAAAAAAAAGAGGAAAGAAAAGAAAGGGAAAAATTGGGAGGACCCCTACCTCACTCGCACCGTGCGAGCCCCGCCGGCTTAACTTCGGAGTTCTGATGTGATCCGGTGTGTTCCCGGCGACCACCACCCCACGGGCCCCCCGGTTCTAATCCCCGCCGGGCACATTAATACCCCCCCCCCCCCCCAGTCGAGACCCGGGGGTACAACTATCCAAGGGGATTTATACCGGGGGGTATTAATCGCCCAGTTAATGAATACCCCCCTGTACCGAGGGGGGTACAAGACCCCTGTCATGCCCGCAAACGACGCAACGCCGCCCAAAGGCGTTTACGTCATGATAGCCCAGCCCAGCCCAGCCCAGCCCAGCACGGTGCGGCCGTGCAGCCCCGACCTGCGACCTTTGGGGAGTGTAAGTCGGCAGCTCAGCTCAGCTCGTGCGAAGTAAAGGCCTCATCGCCAGGAGACCAGCGCGGGTTGGGCTTGGCGGGGGCGGGAGTGGGGCGGGGACGGGAGCGGGGCGGGTGCGGGGCGGGTGCGGGGCGGGTGCGGGGCGGAACACTTGCCGCGAGGGTTCCCATCGGAAGCGGCCAGTCACGTCGCTAACCGGCCGCGTCACAGCCATCGCCACTTTACCCTGGGCAAGGCGTCATTTCTTCCCGTACCGGTAGGCGCGGGCAGGCAGGCAGGCAGGCAGGCACCCCCAGTACCTCAGCTCCGTCCCGTGGGAGCGCGGCGACGCGCCGCCCCGCCCCGCCCCGGCGCCAGGAAGTGGTGCGTTACGCACCTCGGGATCGGAGAAAGTCAAAAATATCGCCATATCCCAACGAGTTAAAATAAAAAAATGTAGTCACTAAAATCTTTCAAATGTGTCAGCTATACACATAGAGTGCAGCATGATCACTATGTGGTCACGCTTCAGTGTTAAATCATATAGTTTAAAAACGTCCGGCGGTGTGTCAAAGACCAGATTAGCTCAAAGCAGCCACAACCCTCCCAAACAAAGAGCGCCTCTCCTAAGATCTTGGGACGCTATCTACTGCATGCCGCCGGCAGAACCTGAGCGTGACGCAATGTAACGCTATTGCGTATTTAAGTAGAGCACTTTGTCACACACGGCACGCGGGCGCACCGCGCCGCGCCGCGCCGCTAGTAGCGGTTATCGCCAGTAAAAGCCGTGCGGCCGGGATAAGCCGCGGTGCCTCGGCGAGCGTGACGGTGCGGGCGTGGGCGGGGCGGGGCGGGGCGGGGCGGGGCGGGGCGGGGCGGGTGTGTTCTCCACCCGCTGCACACCACGACCACACTGCTCGCGGGGCGTCACGGGTCCGCGCTATTGATGTGACCCGTGCGTCCGTGTCGCCCTGCACTGCCCTGCACTGCACTGCGTCGTACTCTGCTCCCGTTCCCCAACGGCACGAACCCTCCCTTGAGCGGCGCGCTGCAGAGGTTGCCCGCTGCGCCCGCTACGCCCCCGCTGCGCCGGCCCGGCCCGCTGCACTAGGCTGCACCTAGGGGAGGGGAGGGGTGCACCACGATTATCCGTTTCACAAGTGTATCACAAGTCAAGCCGCTCGCGGTGGCAAATGCAGCGAGGAACAATGTGCCTTATGTAAACAGTGGGGTAATGTAGCTCGCCCCGCGCGCTGCCCGCCACGCCCCGCCACGCCCCGCCACGCCCCGCCCTGTAAAGCCCAGGAGGGCCCCGCAAGCCCACCCCACCCCGCCCCACCCCGCCCCGCAGCGGCGCCACGCCAGCAGCGACCTGACCCGACCCGGCATGACCCACATCCAGGCCGACACAACTCGCGTTTATGGAGAGGATTAATTAAAATCATTTGTTTTGGGCAACCAGCGGCAGCTTCACCCGTGGCTGCAGGCCCTTCGTGGCGGGGCGGGGTGGGGCGGGGCGGGGCACAGCGTGTGGCAGGCTTCCTGGTGTGCAACGCCCCGCCCCGCCACACGGCGCCACGCGGCGTCGTCGCCCCGCCCCCGGCCCGGCGCCCGGCCCACCTGCTAAAACTGCGCCGGCTGCCCGCACCCCGCCCCGCCCTGCCCCGCCCCGCCCCGCCGCGCTCGCAGGGGCGGGTGCGAGTAGGGCCCAGGGCTCAACACAACGACAGGAGGCTGGTTCCGCACAGTGCGGAATCCCTAGGCAGCGAGCACGAGCACGACTCTGCCCCGCGGTCCCTGCGCCACTGCGGCTGCACCGGGGGGTGGGGGGGGGGGGGGGATGATGAAGAGCGGGCGAGAAAGGACCGAACCAGGTAACCGCGCGGCGCGGCGCGGTGCGGTGCGGGGGCCGAGTTACTCTAGGCACACGGTCACTAACCACGTTCATTTTAATCGAGCGTTACCTTTCAGCAAGTACCCGAGTCACACAGGACGTGAGGACTTGAGGAATGATTATTTGCATTTGGAATTTTCGCAAACTATTTCCTGAGCACACACACACAAACACTTTCACTTTCACTGCCATTCGCTGCGTCATTCGACCGCATGCACAATATTGCACATATCGGTTGGACTGTCGGGTGGGCGGGTGGCGGGTGGCGGGTGGCGCTGGGGGGGCTGTGCCGTGTGTTGACGGGCGGGGCCTCCCTCTCTCCTCTCCTCTTCCAGCCTGGCTGAGCCGGGGCGTGGTGGTCCACGACAATGCAGGACCTGTCTCCCGGCCGGGCCGGGCCGGGCCGGGTCGGGCCGCCCGTTACGTCAGCTCATCGGGCCGCGCCCCCCGCGCCCCGCCCCACCTCGCTACACCCACCCTGCCCAGCCTAGCCCCGCCCCGCCCCGCCCCACCCCGCCCGGGCCACGGCGATGTACCTTCTCGTCTTGAAGCCATCCCTTCCTGGCGGCGCGGGGCGCGGGGCCCCCGGCGGCGGCCGATGAGCTGACGGCTGTGGCAGGGGCGTCGCCGGGAGCGTGACAGGCGGCGACAGGGGGCGGGGGGCGTGTGACAGCCGGCGTGACGTGACACGCGCTACACGTGACGAAGAGGCCGAGGGAGAAGGCCGTCGCGTCGCGTCACTAGTCACTGCGCCCTGTGCTGCCGTGCCGCGCCGCGCCGCGCCGCGCCCCGTTCTCTCTGCTCTGGGCTGCGCGCCCAAAGGTTTCGCCGGCCGGCCGGCCCGCCAGGTCGAGGCATAAATTACTCTCGCGCCAACGTAACGAACGATGAGTCCACGGTCCACCACGCCCCGCCCCGCCCTGCCGTGTCGCGCCCCGCCCCGCCACGCCCTGCCACGCCCCACCACGCCTCATCGCCACAAACGATCAGGTGACGATATGACTGTGAGGACCTACCGGTAAGTCACGACGACGACCTTTCAGGGGCTCTGGGCGGGGCGACGGGTCGGGACGGGGGGACAGTCCTCTGCTCTGGATGACGGGGAGCTGCGGCCCCGCCCCGTCCCGCCCCGCCCCGCCCCGCCGCGCCAGGGCCTTCATTGACCTCTTAACTCCCTCGATCACCCGTTCGCGACGGCGCGACGCCCCTGCTTGCGTCACGGACTCATGCTGGTACAAATCTGCAGCCCGCCTCTCTGACACACACAGTACGGCCCCGCCCCGCCCCGCCCCGCCCCGCCCCGGCGGATCCGATTCTCTTGTGCAGGCAGCAGCCTCAGAGCTGCAGCTCAGCCCAGGGCAGGGCTGGGTCCCACAACGGCCTAACGTGACAAATCAAGTCGCCGACACGACACGACACTTTGACGCACTTTGACGCGCGGCCAGAGAAAAGAAAGAAATACACGGCAGTGCAGTGCAGTGCAGTACCGGGCCGGGCCAGGGCGGCTGCATGTGGATCCGATTAATCAAACGGCGCCGCGCCGCGCCACGCCACGTGCTTTCCCTTTCTTTCCTCCAGATTCTGCCCCGCCCCTCCCCTCCCCTCCCCTCTCCTCTCCTCCCCCGCGGCGGCCGGGCCGGGCTGCACCTGTGTGTCCGTCACTACCATTGTGTTGTGTAACGGCCCCACGGCCGGATGAGAGAGGACCGACGGGGCGGGGCGGGGCGGGGCGGGGCGGGGCGGGGCGGAGACTGAACTTGAGGCCTTTTAATAGTACCCCGCAGGACCGGCGCTCCGGGCAGCCGACCGCGCACTACCCACACCGGCTCGGGCCGGGCCACTGACTGTCAGTACCCGCGAGTTGAACTTTCCTCCTGAAATGATTGGCTGCCGAACGTCTCACAACATTCACTGAACAAAAGAAATGAAATTTGTCCCAAGCGACTGCAATGACGGCGTACACGACTAGCACACGCAAACCGGAACTGAATTGAATCTCATCTGTCAGATGGGGAGGTGCAACAGTGTTATTGTAGCTGGGCTGCCTGGGGTTTAGGCAGCCCATCTACTTTTAGTGCGGTCAGCTGGCGGAGCAGGTGGCGGGGTTGCGAGGGGTCCCGATAGCTTAGGGAACGAGGGCAAGTTTCCCTACACGAAGAATGTCGCGCGGTTTGGATAGGTGACGCGTATTGGGCCGGAAAGGAATACAAAAAAAGACCGGGGAAAGCTGCCGCGCCTAGTAGCAGCTTCAGGGACAATGACAATAAATTGACAAAATAAGTAGTGACGGTACGTCAGCTGTAAGCATAGAGAGGGGCCACAGTCACACAGCCTTGTAGCCTACCTGGAGGTCGGGGAGAGAGTGTGGGTGTTAGGGGGGGAGGGGGCACGAGCAGGAACACGGCCAGCAGACAGTCCCTGACCCCGCCCCGCCCCGCCCCAATGGGTTCAGGGTTCGCGCGCGTTTCGGAGGGCTGGTCCAAAACGAGCTGCGATCTGTCCCGCCCCGCCCGGGTCGCTCCGCGCAGTGAGAGCGGCTTAAGGCGCGCGGTGCGGAGCAGGCCGGGGCGGGCCGGTGCGGGGCGGGCCGGGCCGGAGTCTGATCGGGGCGGGCCGATCGTAGCGGGGCCTGGGCCTGCGTGGCACGGCGCCGTGCGCCCGCCCGCCGCCCGCTCGGCCCGACAGGCGGGGGATTATTTACACGCCCGTGGAGTCTGGCCCGGGCCGGGGTGGGCGGGGCCAGCGGGGCCAGCGGGGCCAGCGGGGCCAGCGGGGCCAGCGGGGCGTCAAGTGAACCTGAACGCAGATTTTGGGGGGAATCACGCCCACTAGTCCCGGAGGCCGCTCGCTCGACCGCGCCGAAAATATCCTCTGATCCGCGAGGCGAGGCGAGGCAGTCTGATGTTGTTCACGGCGATGATGTTGTCGTTGCAGTTCGTGGGAAAGTGATCGGCCCATTTTCCCCATGCTGAGGTAAGGGAAGGGGGGCAAGGTCGTACCAGTCGTACGGGGTCCGCCTTCCTCGAGGCCTTGCCAGACGTGTCCTTGTCAGCTTATTATAGCGTAAGGCTTTCCGTATCTGAATACGTTTAAAGACAAATAGGCAAAAAAGCACAGCAACTGACTAAAAACATAAAGCAAATGTGACCGGCATTCGAACCACTGCCCACCTGGTGCTATGAGCAGTGTCGATGCAATCTCCGGGCAAGGTACCTTTTCCAACAAACTCCCTCAGGAAACGCCCCACGCGTCTCCCCAGTCACATTCCTCGCGTCGTCATCGCTGGACCCGGCTCCGCGTCCGGTAAGTCGTGGGCTCCGCGGGAGGGGCGGGGCGGGGCGGGGCGGGGCGGGGCGGGGCGGGGCGGGGCGGGGCGGGGCGGGCTGCAAGCACAGGGGGTGCCCCGCCCTGCCCCGCCCATGAGTCAGGAGTCAGGATGCGGAGACGGTTTGTCCCGCTGGCCGCCTGCCGTCCTTGTGGGCCGGGGCGGGCCGGGCCGGGCCGCCTGGACCGTTGCATAAAGCCCATAACACACGGCATCGCGCCGCGGCCGGGCCGGGCCGCGCGGTGGCGGGGCGGCAGGGCATTCCAGGCCCCGCTGAATCACACTTGCAGGGCCGGCACTGCAATATCGGCGGCTGGGTGGCGGGTTAGTCACTGGCGGTGCCGCGCGCGCAGCCCCATGACTAAGGCACCGGCGGGGCGGGGCGGGGCGGGGCGGGGCGGGGCGCATCGGGTCGAGCAAAAGGCGAGACGAGACGAGACGAGACGAGACGAGACGAGACGCGTGAAGTAAAACGGACTGATCTCCCACATTTCATTCCCTCTCGACATTAACTCGCCTCCTGACCTGACCCGTCGGGGTCAACAATGCCTCGCGCGCGCCGCGCCGCACCGCGCCCCAGAAAACTTGGCGAGCGAGGCTGTAGAGGCGTGGCGCGGCGTGGCGTGGCGCCTCATGCTCCTGCTCCCTTTCTGACCTCTCGGGTCGCCGCGCCGGCTGCGCGGGGGAGACACTGATTGCAGACCTGCTGGGGGCTCAGGCGCCACGCCGCGCCACGCCGCAGACATTCAGTGCTCCAGATGGCAAGCGTGGAAGCGCCCGTACTGGACTGGGTCAAGAGCGATAGCGGAGTGGAATGCCATCGGGAAGCCTTTCTCCCTTGTGCGCGACCGCCTCCACTGCGCCTCTATGTCTCTCCTTGGCACGCAAAATAACGTTGAATACAGTAGTCCGCGACAAAATGGACAATGCCGAAAACTCATCGGTTCGAGAGGGGCAGGCAGAATGCTTGCATAGGAGCGCACCTATGCTCGCGAGACATATTTGATAAGAACGCGCAACCTTTCTTGGCCAACACTGACATTTAACGAGCGTGAGCAACGCCCGCTGAAGAATGTCTCGATGTTTTGTGTCTCTTTTTTACACAAGACGTGAGTGGGAGCCCTGGCGAGGCGAGGCGAGGCGCAGAAGGGCGTGCAGCAGGCGCACCATGTCTGATAAGCATCTCACCACCGTGACGAGCCGAGCCAGGCCCGCAGTCCGACATGAGTGACGCGCCCGGGCCGGGCCGGGCCGGGCCAAGCGCGACCTAACCTTACGGCAGGCAGCCCGCCCCGCCCGCCCCGCCCCGCCCCATCCCGCCCGGCGGCAGTAAGGCCTACGCCACGTTAGTCGTCACCCTTTGCTACGGTTCAAGGTGAAAGAAGCCCCGTGACTTTTAAGTTGCGAGGAATTTAAACGGGTTAGAAAGTGTGAGTAAATTCGCATGTTAAAGAATCGCATACCGCATCTATTATACACTGGCGCCGCAGATATGTCTCGTTTTTCCTCCCCCGCCATAGCTCGCGCCCGCGCCGGAGAGTCGGGAGCGGGGGAGCTGAGCGCTGTGCGCTCCTGCAGGGTGATTCCGAACGGCGTTTAATAGTGCCCTCTCTGTCTCTCTTGCTCCTTACGGCTGCGCCACATGCGTGCGACAAGGACAGAGCGACGAAACTACTGTGCGGAATCACCCTACTAGGCTGAACCAAGGCTCCCGCCTTGCCCCGCCCCGCCCCCGCCGCACCGCACCGCACGGGATGGAAACATCAGGCGACGCGACGGCCAGCCTGAGCCTGCCGGAGTAATTGGCCGCTTAGAGTAGTGAGGCACTGCGAGGTCTGGCCGCC
Source organism: Frankliniella intonsa (assembly GCA_033675135.1). Lineage (NCBI taxonomy): Eukaryota > Metazoa > Arthropoda > Insecta > Thysanoptera > Thripidae > Frankliniella > Frankliniella intonsa. The sequence goes on from CM066253.1 coordinate 13,755,552, forward strand.
GCGCCGCGCCGCGCGTGGCGTCTCCAGGCGACTTACATGAGGCAATACATCATTGGGATGAATTTCCCGATAAGGGCTTCTGGCATCGTGCGGGTCGAGTCGCAGAAGGACAGGAGAGGGGCGAGGGGCAGGCTCATACCGCGCACCGCGCGCAGAACCGGTGAAGATACGAGAGCGGGGTGAGGAAGGTCAACGTCATCCAGGTCGTTCCCATGAGCAGCGCGCGGCGAGCAGGGCCACGGGGCGGGTGTCATCTTACACGCGCCGAGAGAACATGTCGCCACCGAAGAACGCAGGCCGAGCGCCGGGGAGGTAGGCAGCCCATCGTACTCCACCAACGCTGGGCGGTGCGGTAGTAGAGCGCCCCGCGCTCGGCCCCGCGTTCAGGCCCGCGGGGGCCATAGGGGCCACAAGCAGTTTACTTTGCCGTGCAGGCGCTTGCAGTGCCGGCCCCGCCGGCCCCGACCCCACCCTGACCTTCCTCACGCGGCTCACGCTCACGCGCCCTCGCCAACAATTAAGCGTCGCCGCTAGCACGCGCGGCAAACTGACGAAGGCACTCACCAGGAGGGCCCTCTCTCGAACGGCTCAACGCTGCAGGCCAACAAGGGCGTGGAGCAGGACGGCGACCGGGGGCGCATGGGGTGGTCACCCTGCCCTACAACATGCGCGCGGTCCCGTCCCGCTCCGCCTGCAGCCAATATTTCCAGAAAGTTGTGCATTTAATGCCAAATTATGATCCTAAATCAAGGAATGGTCTGGTTATTTCAATTATAGTTCTTTTTCTCCAATTTTGGCTGTTAACCTCCCGATAATGTTCATAATCGGCCTCCGTAGTCTCGCATCAGGTCCTCTTGGCGAATTCCATTTAGCAATAGGAATCGGGATAGGAATAGGGATAGGGATAGGGATAGGGATAGGGATAGGGATAGGGATAGGGATAGGGATAGGGATAGGGATAGGGATAGGGATAGGAATAGGAATACAACTTCAGCCAGCCGAACCAACCGGACCTCGGGACCCTGACCCTACCCGACGCCGCGCCGCGCCGCGCAGAGCCGAACGAGCCGAACCGACGGCACGGCGCCATATCAGTCGCATTCCATCGCATATTGCTTCGCAACAACGCGAATTATTTCTTTTTACTGATCTCTTTCTTTAATTTCTCCTTCGTTGTATTTAAGATCGCGTGGCATACGAGCATGGTTTGGCAAAGCACACCACAGATAATGCCCCAGCAAGGTGCAAACTCTAGGTGTTGCTGACTTTCGGCAGACGAAACCCGAGCTTTGGTTCCTCGTATTTCCTGGCCTTTACAGTATAGCTAAGTAAGTTATGCTGCTATAAAAACGTTCGCGCAGCGGGAATGATTCATTTCGTATAGCCCTAAAACACGTCGGTGTACGTCTTTAGAAACCCCATTGATTGTCAGCCAAGTAGCCAAATCTGTTCATTCCATTCAACGCCGTTTAACACGAACAAAATGTGGTTCTCAGAAAATGTGGCGAAAGCAAACACAAAGCACGGAAACCTAAAAACACACAGAAAAGCTCCCCGGCAAAGGTGAGGCAGTTGTACATACCCGCTACCCCCAAAGGTCGAAGGTCCCGGTGTTAGGTTAGAGACGGCTCGCCTCCGTTCTATTCTATCTTCCTCAGAGTACTTCAAAACAAACGTCTCTGCTCCACAACTGAAAAAGTATGGAATATTAAACTCAAGGTCTGGTGGGATATAGAGCAGCAATATTAGCAGCATTCCATTTACCCCGGAGGCGAAGAGGCTCGATCTCGACGGCAGCTCAGATTCGCGTTCACTCTCCCTCCTTGCGCCTCGCTGCGCCTCGCCTGTCCGGGCCCGGGCAACATCGCCAGTGGTGCCATCTATCGGGTAGAGGTAGAACTGGCAGGGGAAGCAGCTCCGAGCGGGACTCCGAGCGAACTGCGCCTTGCGACCAGTCAATAGGCAACCCATTTGACTTGTTCGACATTACGTCAAATATTATTGCTGAGCGAAAACTAAACAAATATATGTAATTTGAATCTGAATGTGAATTTCAATGTAAGAATTAACAAAAACAAAAATCGAAAACGGCATTACATATTGGTTATAATGTTAATGTTAATTTTCGAAATTTACGTGCCATTAAAGAAGAATTCCAGAAGAGGAGTGATAGCGATAGACCAGGAAGAGTAAAGTCACTTGAGTAAAGTTATTTTCTTTTTGCTGCAATAGATCTTTTCCGTTTCACATTTTTACTGTTTCTCGATAACTACTAGTTCCATATAATTGCAATGATCAGCCTTACTCTTGCACATCGGTCTTTTTTTCTCGATAGTCACGGAGGCACCCCTGCAATTTCACGTTGAAGAAGCCTCTCTAATTAGAATGTCCTTAAACTACTAAACGCTACGAAACTGATGTCAAAAATTATCCGTTTTCCTTCACGCTCTTTAATTAAGGGGATTGTTTTTCACCGGTCGTTCCGGCCGCAGTCCTCTTCGCTTAAAGCTAGAAGTAAGGAACCGCCTCCGATCAGACATGAAGCATTAATGAAGTGCCTGATTTTGGCTCGGGTAATAATGTTGTTGTAGTTTCCCCAAGAACAGCATTAGCAAAAGATATTGCGCTGCCAGTGCCAGTGGCAGGGTGGGGTGTAGAGGCGTAGCGGTGCGATGCAGAGTGGTGCCAAGAGGCGTAGCATCTCGCTAATCGTTAACCGCTTCTCATTCCCATTGGCCTCTGCAGTGGAATGTCGAAACAAGACATTAGACATGTCTTCCTCAATCTGCAGCATGACGCTAAAGTCGTTCAGGTAAGAATTGGCAGCAAATGTTGTTTCTCTTTTGTATTATTTTTTTTATTTCATATATTTTTATGAATTTGTTTGTTTTTTTAATTATCACAGTTGAGAACACTCAAGTGAAAAAGGTTTGAAAAGTGTACGCTGCTGGGACTAGTTGACATGGTTTTGTAAGCAGCGGTTTTGATCGAGCAGGTCCGTAAGAAGATGTGCGTAGCGACGTAATTCCATTTGTTTTTCATTCAACAAATATTTTAAACACAATTTAAATTATTTACATTTATACACCGACATATACATCAGGAGTGGTGGTCAAGTCGTGACATCATCAGGAAGGCTTTGCTACTCAGCGGCAGACCGTTACCTGAACTCTGACAACGACTGAGAAAATACAGTACAGACATCAGCCTCGCCTTGTATGTATATCTCTTTCAGTAGACAGCAAGCGATTACATTACATGGATGCAAATCGAGGGAAGGGGCGGCCTGGCGTCGCGGCGGCTACTCGCCGCTTAAGGGCTCGTGCCAACCGGAGGGGGCGGGGGCGGGGGCGGGCGCCCAATGGCGAGCAGTGCGGTCATGTTCACCTTCAGGTCGGGACGGTGGGAGCTCGGCTGCCAGGCCCAGCCCCGTCACGTCGCGCACGATCGACGACTGAATTACGCGATGGTCGAGCGCAAAGTTCGAGCAAAGTTCGCGCAAAAGTGGCGCCGCGTAGTGCGGCTGCGGCGGATGGAGAAAGGGGAGGCGGAGAAGGGGGAGGAGTGGGGGGAGTGAATCGAGGCCAGCCAGCAAGCCGCGCCAGCCGCCCAGCCCAGCCGCAGAGAAGTCAGCATCCAGCGCAGCGCAGCGCCGCGCAGCGCCGCGGTGTCCAGACTAGAGCGGCCTGGCCTGCCCCCCCGGCCCGGGGTCCCCGGGACGGTGCGGGGCGGGGCGAGGCTCAGCCGGCGCCCGATTTGCTGCGGTGCGAATGGCAGGCTCTGTCTTCAGTTCATGACAACGTGTACACACTGGTCACAAAGAAATACAATCACTCACTCACTCACTGTTTCACTCACAATCACACGGGCGCAATCTCACTCAGTCATCAGTCACTCGTCACTCTCTCGGTCCCTCCCCTCACAGCCTTCGACTCCTGCCGAACGCCGAGCGCGCCCTGTCGCTGGCGCCGTCGGCGGCGTCGGCGGGGGCGGGCGCGGCGGTGGCGGCGGTGGCGGCGCTCTTCTGGGGCCTGAGCGCCGGCGGGGAGCCTCCGAACTGCTTGCGGGCGGACGGTGCGGGCGGGCGCGGCGTCGTGTTGGGGGAGCTGGCGGCGCTGCCGGACTCGGACCCGCTGAACTTGCGCTTGCTGTTGTTGTTGCTGACAGAGTAGGGGTTGGAGCTCGCCTGGGCGCGCCCGTTGTTGTTTGGCTTCTTGGCGACTGCAATGGGAAACATGTGATGCGTGAGCGACAGGACACCAATGGCGACCACAGGACAGGACAGGACAGGACAGCCAGATGGGCTGGAACCGGAGCTAATCCCGCCCCCGCCCCGTCTCAGTACTCACCGGACACGGGCTCCGGCCGGGGGGTGGTGGTGGACGTGGTGTGCAGCGCGATGATGGGTCCCTTGCCGTCGGCGGCGAGCTGGCGACGCCTCTTGAGGGCGGCGATCAGGTCCTGGTTGGAGCGGAAGGGGCGGAGTACGCCGTTGCCGACGCGCTTGCCCTTGCTGGCCTCGGTGGTGGTCGACGAGGGGCTGTCGCCGGCCTCGCCGCCCTCGGCGCCCTCCTCCTCCGGGTAGTCGCCCTCAGCGGCCTCCTCGGCGGGCGCCGGCTGCGGCGGCTGCCGGACAAGGTGGCGGGGTCAGCGACCAGGGTAAAGGCAGAGGCCCTCAGCGTCTCCCATCAGGCATTCTTTCGGACATTACGAATCTAGGCCAAGGTCACCCTAGCCTGGCCCGGTGCGTCCAAAGCACCTTCCTCTCCCCCCACGCGCAGCCCGGCCGGAGCGGCCAGTGGCCGAGGCCTTGTGGAGTTCACTCAACTTACCGGCGGGGCGGCTGCGGCCTTGGCCGGGGCTGCGGCCTTGGCGGCTGCTGGGGGCGGCCTCGGAGCCAGCGGATTGGGCGCGCGGCCCCTGGAGGCGGCGGGCAGCGCGGCGTGGCGGGCGGGGGCGGCGGCAGGCGCGGCAGGCTTTGCGCCGGCCGGGGCCGCAGCTTCCTGCTCCTCCTCGTACTCGGCGTACTCGTCGCTGGCGTCACCCGCAGGGGCACACTGCACGGCCAGGGCCACGCCCAGGAGGACGAGAATTCTGCACACAAAAAAATAAAAAAAGAAACATTAGCTCATTCGATAGGGAAAGTTGGTGTGTCTAGCGGGCGCTCACGCTGCGAGCACGAGGTGGACCTTTCGACACCCCCGGCGGGGCGGGGCGGGGCGCGCGAAAGGTCAACAGCCACCAGCCATATCACCTTCCGTCACGGGGGCGGGGGCGGGGGCGAGGCAGAGGTGAGGCTGCGAGATGCTGCCCACTGTGCTGTCGACGGCGGCTGGGGCCGTGGGTTGGGGACGGCGGTGCCGTGATGTCCTCATGACAATATCTAAGCTCGAGCCTTGAGTCACCTCGGGGAAACCCACTGACATTTTGTGAATCGGGGTTAGTTCTTGCGGGTGGCGGGTACGGCCGCGTTACGCCGCGCCAGTTACCTCAGCGCTCCCGTCACGTGACGATCGGTACGATCGGTACCCAGTCAAGGTCATTCAGCTTCCGGCGCGGGGGAGGGGGGGGCGAGGTTGCAGTTATTGCAGGAGAGTGAGACAACCTGGACGAGTTCTCCAAACGCCGTCGTCAGGGTGATGCACTTCGGCAGACCAGACGCGGCGACCTTGTCACTACGTGACTGGACAGCGTGTCGTCCTACAGGGCAAGCTTCAAGGGCTGCCGGGCCGGGCCTGGCCGGACATCTGGGCACGTCGCCCTGCGGCACTGTGCGGCGGCCCGCGGGCAGGCCCCGCCGCGCCCCGCCCCGCCCCGCCCCGCCCCGCCCGACTGCCCCGTGCTCGCCCCGTGTTGCGTGTTGCGACCGGGTCTCCTTGGGGAATGAGGGCGGACTGGCCGGCGGCGGCCGGAGGGGACGGGACGGGACGGGACGGGACGGGACGGGCCAAAGAGTAAGCCGCCCGGCCCGGCCCGGCCCGGTCCGCCATGCCGGAGTAGCCCGGCCCGGCCCCCCCGGCCCAGCCCGCGGCCACACCCGCGGTGGGTTTTTGGGCTCGGCCGAAGGTGCGCTCAACACCCCAGGCACGTCCACCCGCACGCCTGCAGGGTGATTCCGAACAGCGTTTAGTAGTGTCCTCCCTCTGAGTGCGACGAGGACAGAGCGACTGTACTGCAGTGCAGTAACGTCGGTGCACGTTTCTTATTTTCGGTTAGCTGGTCTCACGGAAGTCGACAGAATTGTGTTTGTTACAAACGGCGCCCTGGGCAACTCAGACCACGTCGGGTCGGCCCTCGTGGCCGCTGCCGCCCCCCCCCCTCCCCCAAACACGTGACTTGAACGGTTTGAGTAGCCGCGTGACATGCCCGGCCCGGTCCGGACGGCCAGACCCACGACACATTCCAGCCCGTGGGGTTGGCACACTGCCACGATGATTCCGCCGCCACCTAGCCCTCCCCTGCCCTGCCTCTTCCTACCCCTCACCCTGTCTGCGAGGACGGCGCGGTTCGCAAGTCGAGCAGCCAGTTCGCCCGTGGCGCGGCGGGGCGGGCGGGCGCGGCGGGGCGGGCGCGGAGGAAGAGGGTGTCACGATACATTGACACATGGCCACGAGAGGAGAAATGCACGAGGCGCCGTGCCGGGGAACGATCCCGGGCCGTGGCGCGCCGGCCGGCGTATCGAGAGGAGGGGCGGGGCGGGGCGGGGCCGGGCGGGGCCGGGGCCCGGGAGGGGCGGGGCGGGGAGGGGCGGGGCGGGGCGGGGCGGAGGGGGCTCAGTTCCTACAGGCCTGTCCGGCCCGGGCCGGGTGGCGGAATGCATTGATGCAGTAGCCGGGCCAGCGTGGTGTGTTGTGTCGCAATCTCTACCGGCCAGCGGGCGGCCGTGGGCACGGGGCTGCGGGGCTGTGGGGCTGCAAGGCTGCGGGGCTGTGGGGCTGCGGGGCTGCGGGGCTGCGAGGCTGCAGGGCTGCGGGGCTTCGGGGCTGCGGGGCCCCGGCTTGCTAGGCGCATGATGAAACCCCCTGCGGGTAGGCAGACCCGCCGCGCACGCCGGCTCTGCGGGACGGCTTCGCTCCTCTCCTCGCTCCACGAAGCAACACCGAGGACAGGACGGTGGTATGTTCATGACGCCCTGCGGGCTGGAGCAAGTCTACTACCTCGGCTCACAAGGAAGCACCGCTCGCGCCCCCGCCGATGGCAACACTGCTGTAGATCATCTGTTTCCCGGTCCTCCAGCGCACGGTGCGGGGCGGGGCGGGGCGGGGCGGGGCGTCGGCCCGCGGGGTCGCCTCGGGTGCTGCGGTGCTAAGCTTCAGGTGGGGTCGGGTGGGGTCGGGTTAGGGAGTTATGCAACGGCAATGGGCCCGCCCCGCCCCGCCCCGCCGTCCCAGCGCCGCCTACTGCAACGCGCTGGGGCTGGGGCCTAAGCCGGGCCGGGGTCCTGGAGTGGAGCCGCGCTCGGCTCGAAGGCGCAGGCGCACGGCGCTCAGCTTCGCGGAGCAGCAGCCAGCAGGGCGTTGCCTCGCCGCTTCGTGACGCGTCGTCCCATAGCTGTCTGTACTGCCTACAACACGAAGCGCCGGAGGCGGCTTTGGGACGTTTGGCCTTTCGGTAAAACGGCATCGGCAAATGTTTATTTCTAAAAGAAAAATACATGAACTATATACAATATGTGAGGGCGGAAAAGTGTGCACATTGAGAGGGCAGCAAAGATACGAGAAGGGTGATTAAGAAAATACTGTGCACCTGCTTGCAAGAGACGTAAAAGAAGAGGAGCGGGGACGGGAAGCGGATCTGCAGCGGGCTGGAGGAAGCAAGGGGGCGCCGATATCGTGGGCGGGGCGGGGCGGGGCGGGGCGGGGCGGGGCGGGGCGGGGTGGGGCGGGGCGGGGCGGGGCGGAGAGACCGGTGTAGCTAAAAATACTTGGGTCAGCGGGGCACGGGAGGGCAGACCACCTTATATCACTCGTCTCTCGACTCGCCACCCGAACAGCAGCGGTTATGCAATGCGACCGGCCCGGCCCGGCCCGGCCCGGCCCCAGGCCCGCTGTGCTCTGCTGTGCTGCGCTGAGCTGCGGTGCGGGAGGAGCGAGGCGGGGCAGGGCGGGGCGGCGCTGAGGGTCCCAGTTGGTCCCGGTCGCGGTAGCCATAGACTATCCAGACTATCCTAGCAACTTTGCAATGGCGTGAAGCCTCGGCCCCGAGGCCGAGTGGCGCGGGCCGGGCCGGGCCGGGCGGGGGTCCTGGCGTTGCGTTCAGGTCCCCTCTGCTCTGCTCCGCGCTGAAACGCTCGCCGGCGCGGCGCGGCGCGCGCAGGGAGCAAGCGAGGCGAGGCGAGGCGAGGCGCTGGTACTCACGTCAGACTGGGCCGCATGTTGTCGTTGCACTGGCAGGCACACTCTCACACACTGACAAACGCACACACACGCGCGCTCACACACACTGACGGCCCGACTGCCACCCGGCGGACTAAACGCGGGGGCCGCTGCGCCGCCGTTTTATACCGGGATGACGTCATCATCTCCCTCCTGCTGGAGCTCCCCTCCTGGAGAGCCCGCCGGCCGCCCCGCGCCCCGCCCCACCCCGCCCCGCCCTGCGCTCCGTGCCCCCTACCACGAGCAGCGCCCCCTCCGCCACCGAGCACTCTGCACCGCCACCCCCGCTCCTCCCCACCCCCGCCCCGGCCCCCGCGGCCCCCGCCCTGCACTGTCGTATTGGATCTCCATCGAGTGCTTTTCATGACGATCACCGGTGCGGTGCGGACCTCCCCAGCTCAGCTCAGCCCGGCCCGGCCCGGCCGGCAGGCCCGTGCCCGGGGCACAAGTCACAGGACGAGGGAAACTTGGCCAAAGTCAGGCCGACCCACTTGTGACCCACTCGCTCCGCGCGGCTTTGTGTGCCTGATGTCGTTATACCCCAAGCAGCAGCGGCGCGGCGTACGAGACAACCGAAACAGTGTTTGCCGTGCCGTAGCGCCGGCGGGGCGGGGCGTTGCGCACTGAGGGTACGCAGGTTAGGCCGCGCAGAGGCCGTGGTAGGTCGTGGGTTGGCGAAGAAGATATATTTATGACGAGCACATGGATGGAAGTGTAATTAGCAGTGCCAATGTACACACGTACTTCGCCCGCCGCTGGGCCGGGCATCAACCTCGCGTCTCTCTAGGATCAGTGACTCGCTGGCTGGACGAGCCCAGCACCAACCACCAGCCCACCACCGCGCCGCATCTAGAGGGCACGGTGTCACCATCCCAGCAGACACAAGGCTGCCGTGGCTGGGCGGGGCGAGGCGGGCGGGGCGAGGCGGGGCGGGGCGGGGCGTGCCGCGGCGTGGCGCTGCATTTGGAGGCCTCTTCTCTTCCGTCGCCGTTTGGTAACACTGTGTCAAGTCACCAGTCACCAGCCGCTCCTGCCTACACTGACGAGAAAGAGAGCTTCGGCGGGCGAGGGAGAGCGGGGCCGGGCCGGGCTGGGTCGGGGTGGGAGAAATGAGACGAGGATTTGAATAGAAACTACGGGGGCGAGAAGACTGACGGGGCTGAGGGGGCTGAGGGGGCTGAGGGGGCTGAGGGGGCTGAGGGGCTGAGGGGGCTGAGGGGACTGAGCGGGGTAGGCGGGGCGGGGTTCCCGGTGACTCACGCGACGGGACGGGACGGGACGGGACGGCAACCATGAGAGGAGGGCGCCCTCCTCTCATGCGGCAACCCCCGCAACCACACACGTCTTTCTGATCTCATAATGACATGAGTCCGCGTGATCCCGCCAGAGCTGACCCACCACAGGCCCTCTTACCTTGGTGGAGGGGAGGCGAGGTGCGGCCCAAGGGGGAAAAGAGGAAGGGTTGGGCATAGGCGGGGCGGGGGAGGGAGGGATCTGGGACCGCAAACCACGCAGTGGCCCGTTAGCGTATACCGCCCCGCCGCGCGGAGGTTGGGAGGGAGGGGGCGGGGCGGGGCGGGGCCGTGGAGCGGGGCGGAGCGGAGGTGTCGTGGCATGATCGCTTCGCAACCAGCTCGGGTCGCCAACATGTCGCGGGGCGGGGCGGGGCGGGGCAGGGAGGCGCCACGGCGGCGACACGGCGGCGCCCACCCCAGTACAGGTCCGCCCCGCGGACTGGCCCGGCCACCCGCGTAACACGTGCAGGGAGTCACTTGCCGAGTGGCTTGCGATTTGACTCCTGGGCCCTAAAAACCTGTCTCAAGGTCTTAAAGTGGTTGCCAAATTATTTGTCGACGCATCCGGGGAAGCACAATGCCCGACTGTGCGAGACTATCATCTTCGACTCGAAGCGGCCCGGTCCGGAATGAAGATTCTCTGTTATTTCTCTTTTTCTCCGTGCGAACTGTGGTTCTGTCGCAACACCGCGCTTTGAGGTTTCGGGGTCCAACAATTATCCACCCGGGGCGTGGCGCGGGGCGGGCACCTGACCGCTGACTGCCCGGGGCCCAGCGGGGCAGGGGGAAGTGGGAGGCAAGGGGCGGGGGGGGGGGGCTAGGGGAGGGGAGGGGTGAGTTCCGGCCTCGGTACCGTGCGGTGCGGTGCGGTGCGGCGCGGCGCGGCCAGACCCGCTGGGAGCGGGTGCGGGTAGCGTGCCGTGCCCCGGCGGCGGCCTGACATTTCCGGTCATGAATCGATGGCTTGTTTACTCCTGGCATTACATGGCGCGGCGCGGGGCGCGGGGTCGGCAGAGAACCGTTCGGGGGCCGCAGCGTGCAGGGGCTGCGGGGCCGGGCCGGGCCTGCTGCACCCCTCACAAGAGCGCCCAGATAGTAAAATAATAAAATAAAAATAAATTTTTCAAGTTAAAGCTCGAAAATGTTTGTATGTTTTCAATACATATGTTGTTGCCCAGGTTTCAAAACGCCCCAAAAAGTATATCCTTGTGTGAACAATTTTTTTTTGAGCTGACACTTAAAAAAATTCTAACCGAAACAAGAAAGCTTGAGAATGCAATAAAAATGAAGTAGGTGGGAATTGAACTCCGGTCCTGCGGTTGACAGTCGGACAACCGATGCAGACAAGCCGAAGGCTTGCCTGGCTAGTAATACACGGTTAATGAGTGCACTGCCGCTTGAACACGATGCATTATTATTCGCCAATTGTTTCCCCGTATTTCATCGGCCGAACTGAAGAAGGCGTCGCCGCCGGTTTGAACGCGGCTCGCTCGCGCCGCACACTCCCACCACGCGCTCGCGCTCGCGCGGGGAGGGGAGGGGACGGGAGGGGAGGGAAGCGCTTAAGTGTCGGCGGGGCGGGGGCGGGGGCGGGAGCGCAGACAGCCGCGCGCCGGCCCGGCCCGGCTGGCCCTGCTGGCCCGGCACAGCGAGCGCCGCTCACTTGCACTTTTCTTTGGTGGGCTTTCGCGTAATCTGCCGTGGTTACGCGACAGAATAACGACCGGTGAGCCTCGCATTGGACCGCACGGGTATTGGCGCACCTCCAGCCCGCTGCGGGGCGGGGGGACGGGGCGGGGCGCGGCGCGGCGCGGCGCGGTGGGGCGCGGCGCGGTGGGGCGCGGCGCGGTGGGGCGCGGCGGGGCGGGGTGGCACGGGGCGGGGCGTGTGCCAAATATCCATTTTTTGGCGGATGAGTGGAGTGGCAGGCGAGGCGGGCGACCGGCGACCGTCGCGCAGGCGCATTACCTTCAGTGGGCTGGCAACAATGGTTTCCCATCTGGATGGACGTTTCGGTCCCCGCCAAGTGAAGCGAGAGAGGGGGGGTTACTTCCCCTTCTGTCTCCCTCGATTCCGGACAAGGTGACTCCAAACATTGCCATTACAGAAAGGTCAGGTCGCTGACAGCATCCCGATCAACACCAGGCGGATCGCTTTGCATTATTTTTCCTAAATAAATAAACATTAAACTCCAAAATGACGAAAATGGCGCCGCGTAAGGTTTAGGCGCGAGTGGGCAGGGCAGACTCGCGTCGACCGGCGCCTTTTCAGATGCACCCCGTGCGTCCGCCGTGTCGACTGCATTGTGATGGTACCGCTAGCGCCAAGACACGCCCGCCTCGCCTGCCCGCGTGTGTGCCCGCCCCGCCCCGCCCCGCCCCGCCCCACGCTGCCCGGGCGGCGGCAGCGCGAGGCGCCAGGCGCTCTGTAGGCGCGGCCAGCGCGGCGCGGGTCGACACTCCCTCCCCGTGCGTGGGCGGCAGCGGCAGCGGCAGTCAATAGTCCTGGCCGTGCCTGTGCCTGAAGGTGCCGCTGGTGTCGTCTCGCAGCGCGCCTAGCTGCGGCCGCGGGGCGGGTCGGGGCGGGGCGGGGCGGGGCGGGGTGGGGCGGGGGGCGGGGCGGGGCGGGGCAGGGCGGGGCGGGGCAGGGCAGGGCAAAGCAGCGGGCCACCGCACCGGCGCGGCGCCACCGGAAGACAAACGGAAGCATTCCGCAAGGCGCGCCCCGGGCCCGCGCCATGCCAACCCCACGCGCCGGGCCGGGCCAGTAGTTGCAGCTCACTGGATCTGCTCAGGAAAGCGTACAGCACGGACTGACCACAATGCGGCCGCGCATCAGGCCCGCCCCGCCCCGCCCCACCCCACCCCACCCCGCCCGGCCCCGCCTCGCCCCGCCTCGCCCCGCCCCGCCCCGCCCTGCCCCGCTCCGGGTTAAGGTTTGGGCTCTCTTTACGACCCGGCGGGACGGGCGGGGCGGGACTGATGACCCTCGCCTCGCCTCGCCAAGGGTCCAGTTTGGCCCTGCCCGCCCCGCCCAGCCCACCGGATTACGAGACAAGAGGCGCTCCAGTGCCGTCTGGACCGGCATGTCCGACCTCTGGGCCGGTAGGAAGAGATTGATCTGGTGTGCTGCACGAGGCGTGGGGCGGGGCGGGGCGGGGCGCGGCGGGTCGAAGAAAGGGCGGGGCGGGGCGAGGTGGGGCGGCTCCGAGGGAGGCTGTGTCGTGGTGATCTAATCGAAGGACCCATGAGCCGGGGCCCAGGCTGTGCTGAGCGCTGGGTGGGCCGCGTTAGGTCGCGATGGGCTGTAAACTTACCGGAACTGGCTCTATTGCGTTCTGAGTTCTGATTGGTTGACCCACCATGCAACACTGTCCCCCCAATTTCTTTTTACTTCGTCCGTCAGCCTTTACTGAACGCTGGAGTAGTGACAATAAAGTAGTGTTGTAGACAAACGCATCACTTTTATTTCGTAGAATTAATACCTTCTTGATTCGTGACATACGGTACTTAAAGTGGGAACTAAGGATCCAGCCTTATATTCCCTTATTTCCGATTCGATGAAAGGGAAACTGTACACAATAAAAGAAGCAATAAGTATACTTACTTAGCAGACCTATCTCATTCATACCAAAATATACCCTATAGACGATTTGTCAGATATGCACTTTCGTTCACACACGCACACACACACGCACACTGGACACACGCTAAAACGGTAAAATTTACGTTAAAATGTTACAACTTAGAAGTGGCGTTCCGTTACACAGACATCATTACAACACCGTGCACTGAGGTGCAGCGGCCCGGCCCGGCCCGGCCCGGGCTGGCCGGCCCTATCGCCTCGACATCGTGTGCCTCAGTGCATACCTCGGTGCATACAGTGCGGCGGGGGCCCAGCCCAGCCCAGCCGGGCGAGCAGCGAGAATATCAAATGAGTATTGAGCGCCCAGTAGGGACTACAGTTAGAAGAAATTGCATCGAAACCAGCTAGTCGGAACGTCTTTCACCGCTGAGATACAGAACAAACATTCGCAGAGGTGTTTAGAGATGTCATTGACAACGGGCAAGGATAATATAACAAAACAGGCAATTTATCTGACACTTACACTTGCATTATTAACAGGAAACTAAAAACCGATACCCCAAATTGTCATTTTAAAACGGCACACTGCTCGGCATATCACAGACTTTCACTTAAACATGAGGTACAAGGGCGGACCAATAAGTCATTAGGGTCACCCTTTTAAAATAATTTAAAAAATAGGTTAATAAATAGTATTATCATTGGCAGAGCTGCTGGAAGACCCAACATAACTTCACACCAGCACGGCGGTCATGATAAATGGAATTCTCATATTAAAGAACTGAGTTGAATTCGTAAGGAAAACTCGTCTCACTGTACCGTCTCTGGCGCATTCACTGGTCTAACAAAAGTCTAACTTAGAAACTTCACAACGTTTTTAAAAATTTCTTGACTTGAGAGTTTTTTCAGAGACGCTTCAGCACTTCAGCTTCGACCCCTTCAAACGTCCGCAAGTTTCCGGTGTACTGGAAAGATATGCACGTACGTGTACCCATCCAAAAACCAAGACAAACCACGTGGCGTGAGCAAGTCAGGCCCACTGTGCCCGGCGCGGCCCGGCCCGCGCGGCTCACGAGCTGCTGCAGTTGAGCGGGGGCAGCCAGCCGAACACGTCCAGCTCGATGAGGCAGAGCATGACGATGAAGAGCAGGTAGACGCCGAAGGTGAAGGCGCCCTGCGTGCGGCCCAGGCGGTACCCCGACGCCAAGAGGATCAGGTTGAGGGCCACGACGGCGCTCACCAGCGACACCAGGTCGTAGGTGAGGCCGCGCGAGAGCACCGTCCAGGGCATGTCCGGGTCGAGCAGCGAGCGCACCAGCCAGGGCGCGCCCAGGTTCATGAGCATGTTGAGCGTGTTGGCGCCCAGCCCGTTGGCGATGCCCACCGAGCCGACGCCTGCAGGGCACAGGACAGGACACAGGGCGCACCGTGAGCGAGCGCAGACCAGGGCAGAGCAGAGCACGGTGCACACCGACAAAACGATTCCATTGATTTAACGGTTTTTGCGGAACGGAAAATATTATGGAATTTTTCTCTTGACTCAATGGAATTCCCATGGAGTAAAGAAGAATCCCTTAGGTTAACGTAAAAATTCTATCATATTTTCCATTGATAAAATTTCCATTAATCTAAGGGATTCTCGCATTAATTCAAGGGAACCTTTTTCTGGGTGCAGGGCAGGGCAGGGCATGGCAGGGGCAATACCTTTCCTCGACATAATGATGGCGCTCACCGCCTCGGGGGTGCTGCCTCCGGCCGCCAGCAGCGTGATGCCCATGACTGAGTCTGCGATCCCGAGCGTGTTTCCTGCGGGGGAAGCGAAAAAAAACATTGACAGGATTCTGAGCGAGAAAGGTTACGCCGCTCTCCGTCGAGCGTGCGGGACGGGCGGCGCCTACCAATGACAGCCAGCATCCAGGACACGATGTAGGCGGCCAGGGCGATCCAGACGACGCACAGGAGGAAGGTGAGGAGGAAGAAGCGACGCATCTTGGGCTTCTTGCTGTCGATGATGGTGTGCGCGAGCGCAAAGCTCACCGGCCAGGTCACCACCAGCCAGAAGCGCTCCGAGGAGCGCCGCAGGCAGCCGACGCACCCCGGCGACTCTGCGGCGGAAACGAGAGCGGTCACGTGACGCCTGGCCTGCTGCCTGCCTGCCTGCAGCGTTAGCGCTCGGGCCGCACCGCACCGCGCCGCGCCGGGCACCTGCGGGCTCGGCCTGTGAGGTCCACCTACACCTCGTGGGGTACGCCTGTTGGTTACACGTGTGGGTTACACGTGTTGGTTACACCTGAGGGTTACACCTGCGGTGTACTCACGAGGTGCTTCTGCACGGTGCAGAGGGCTTCCGACAAAAAGGCGACGGGTGCACGCCGGCCGGCCGGCCGGCCCGGCCCGGATCATAAAGCAGAGGAGTCTATGGTGGCGTGACAGGCGTCATGATACGCTGTCTTGTGGCTAGGCTTCCCCCCGGGGAGGGGAGGGGGCAGGGGTCTATGGGGCCTCGCGGTGCATTGCAAACCACAAGCAGAAAGTGAAAGGGGCCCGCGCTGGGGTCCGGGCCCGGCGCGGCCCGCCCGGCGCGGTATGCCCAGCGCGTGCCCGTGCCGCGAAAACGAACAAAAATGGCGAAAAAGAAGAAATTATAATGTAGAGGCGCCCTGCTCTGCCTAGTCCTGCGCTACCCTGAGAGAGAGAGAGAAGGCATGCACCTTCTGTGTCGGTGCCGGTGCGGAGGCTGGCCGCGGCGGCCGCGGCGGGCTCTGCGGCCGTCACCGCGGACACATCCGCCGTGGACACCGTGGAGGCGCTCTCGTCGTCGCCAGTCGTGCCGAGCTTGGGCGTGGTGAGCACGACGGTGGAGTTGGAGCGGTACAGCAGCGAGCGCGCCCAGCGCGCCAGCCGGTGTTGCGAGAACATGAAGAGCATGTAGGCGAGGGAGCACAGCACCATGGCGAGGGCCTCGTACCACTTGACCGAGCCGTCAATGACCACGCATGTCGTGATGGCGATGGCGGACACGTAGAGCAGCGAGTCACGCACCACGGGGCCGGCCCGGATCTGGATGGGCTGCAACACGACGGGCGCGCGAGTCAGTTGGGCCGCCTAACTCCCCGGCGCGGCGCGGCGCGGCGCTGTGAGTAGCAGGCTGCAAGGGGTACTCACGGCCCTGGAGGCCAGGCCGATGAACGAGGCGAGGCCGAGCACGTTGAAGGTGGCGCTGCCGACCGTGGTCCCCACGCCCATGGTGCTCTTGGTCACGAAGGTGGTCACCACGTTGACAAACAGCTCGGGGGCGGAGGACGCGAGCGACATGAAGGTGGCCCCCGCGACGTCTGGGGACAGGCCTAGCTCTGCGGAGAGAATGGTAGAGGCATGGGGCTTAGCGTTCACACCACGTTGATCCTGTCTCGTATTCGGACCTGAGGTGGGCGGGGGTTCGTACCTTCGCAGATGATCTCGACGGTGGGGAGGAAGTAGTTCTCGCATACCATCGCGATCACGCAGAAGCCGTAGAAGGCGAATATGAAGTAGATTATGACGGCACCTTGCCTCAGCTGCGTCTGGTCGAACAGTTCGCCGGGGAACAAGGCGTCGTCGTCGTCCGCGTCGCCCCCGCACTGGGGCGCCTGCTCTGCAGCGTCCTGGGCGGGGGCGGGGGTGGGGCCGGGGGCAGGGCCGGGGGCGGGGCCGGGGCCTGGGCCGGGGGCGGGGCCGGGGCCTGGGCCGGGGCTCTCGCCGAACGCCTTCGTGTCTGGGGAGCACACGGTAAATGGCGATTAGCGTTTGTCGATGAGTCGGGTTGGCAACATGCTAATCCAGTGACTAATCGAAGGCACTGGAGTTTGGCGACGGGGGATCAATCACCAGTCAGCAAGACTCTCACGGCACGACCGAGATCAGCGCGGCGGCCGGGCCCGCCTCTGACAGTAACCCTCCATAACGATTAGCAACTAAGCGGAGTTGGCCGGGGCAGCAAGAGCAAGGGCAGTGGGCGGTCGCTCCGTGCCCGCGCCACGCCACGCGCCGCTGCACGCCTGGCCTGCACTCCGGGCCGGGACTGGGCGTCTGACGCCCCAGCGCTAACCAGACGGGGGCGGCACGGCGCCCTTGCTGAGGGGAGAGGTGGTCACAACATAAACACGGCTGGGCCGAGCGGAGCGCCCCCACACCCCGCCGGGACGCGCTAGATAGGCTAATGAAGGTCCAATAACCACCAACAGCAACTATGTGCCGCTTATCTCTTTAGCACTTGAGCAGTAACCTTCCCGATTCCTCTCCGTTCCTATCCCATCACGTCGCCACTACGCCCGTCCACCGATCCCATGCATGCAAGGCCCAGATCGTTTGGCAGCCAAGGCCGCGGCCGGGGCCGGGGCCGGGGCCGCGTGGTGCAGCCGGCGCAGCCTACGGGGCCTCGGCACAGAGATATGGCGCGGTGTGGCACTGCGCGGTTCTTCCCCGGCAACGTGGTCCTCCCCGTTCCCGCCCGCCTACGCGGCCCGGCCCGGCCTTCTTTCCTCACGTGCGATTACCTCTAATCCCCGGCGAGAGAGTTGCCTCCCATTAACCTTCACCCACACCTGTCGGGTCGGGCCGGGGGCCGGGGCCGGGGCCGTGGATAGGCGGGTGGCCATAGTTGCGCGCCCGGCCCGGGCGGCAGGTTCTGGCTCCACCCGGTTTTACATCGACTCGGTCGGGTTCGGGCGGGGTTCGGGTCTGACTCGGACTAGGGGCTTTACATGAATCCGTCGCCGGGAATCGCTGCGGATCAGTAGCGACGGAGATTACCGGCGATGATTGGCCAGCACCGCGGCCTCGACACAGACCCCGACCCGACCCGACCCGACAACCCCTTACCACATGGCCTGGCCACTGGCCACTCCAAAAATTGTCTTACCCCACGAAAAATTTTGTAGGAAACTTGACTAAACGCTAATTTTAGGCCGATTGAGGGCCAGCGCTCTCCTATATAAACTGCCTCAAAGTTGTGGCCGGTTGTGGCAGATGTTTTACGCATGCAGACTCCGCCTTGGCCTGCACCACCCTCCCCACGGCCTGGCTCAGTCGCCTGAGTGGCCTGAGTGCCCCACTTTCCTAATTTCTCGCTAATCCCAGCCCGACCAGCGGGCCGGGCCGGGCCAGCTGATGAACATTACGGCGGCAGATAATATTTATCTTTCTATGTTCGCGTCGCGGGCACTACTACTGGACAATAACCCGATACTGTATAGTATAGTGCTCAACTCTTTCTCTGAATTTCGCCGGCAAACTAGGAATGCTTCCTAAAAAAAAATAAGCTTAACGAAAAGGTGCTAGAAATCCAGCATCGCCACCATATTCTTGCGTTAAAACTCGATTGGAATGACCAATTAATTGCCCAGAAAATTAATACCCCCCTGTATACCGAGGGAGGTACAAGATCCCTGGGCGTTCTATACCGAGGGATATTAATCGACCAGAAAATTAATACCCCCCTGTATACCAAGGGGGGTACAAGATCCCTGGGCGTTCTATACCGGGGGGTATTAATCGCCCAGAAAACTAATACCCCCCTGTATACCGAGGGGGGTACAAGATCCCTGGGTGTTCTATACCGGGGTATTAATCGTCCAGAAAATTAATACCCCCCTGTATACCGAGGGGGGTACAAGATCCCTTGGCGTTGTATACCGGGGGGGGGGGGGGTATTAATCGCCCAGAAAATTAATACCCCCCTGTATACCGAGGGGGGTACAAGATCCCTCGGCGTTCTATACCGGGGGGGTATTAAGTACACGATTAGTCTGATCAGACCACAAAATTCGCATCAAATGCCAGGTACATTTTTTCCGACAGACCGAACATGAAGTTGGGCGACAAACACTCGGTTCGCCTTACACCATTGATATGCCGGGAGTGCGGTTCCGCGTAAGGCGCGGGCGCGGCGGCATTTGTCAGCAAAAGTCGGTGCTCTTCAGACTCACACCACTCAGCCCTCCCTTCCTCGGCCTGCAGTCTGACGTGACGTAGTACGCCGCACCCTCGCCGCTATAATCCATGGGCTTGCGCGCCGGCCACGGTTCAAGGAACTCCCACGTCTCTGACTATTTATATACGGCGGAAAGGAGAACTTTCGTCGAATTTCCTACTCGCCTGCGTATTGTGGATCCACGCGCGTTGACGTCCTGACTCTACGTCAGCCGGCTACTATCGCATTATCTTGCTGAAGCGGTATAAACTTATGACCGCCCTGTTGCCCTGTTTGTACGCCTCTTTGGATTTTACGGTCGTCCTTCAGCCACGGCTGTCCAATCTCTCCGGGGCGGCGCGCGCGAGAACCAAATTAAACAAGCTGGTCGCGGTGCGGCGTGGTCTGTTGACAGGCGCGCCGCGGGGACAAAGCCGCCCCGTCGCGTCGCGTCGCGTCGCTCGTGGTTATGTGCCCACTGCTCCTGCCCCTGCTCCTGCCCCTGCTCCTGCCCCTGCCCCTGCTCCTGCTCCTGCCCCTGCCACAGCTCCTGCTCCTGCCCCTTGCTCCTGCCCCTGCTCCTGCCCCTGCTCCTGCCCCTGCCACAGCTCCTGCTCCTGCCCCTACTCCTGAAGACCGATTCTGGAGCACACACTCGAGGAGTACGCCGCAGGGCGCGAGAGAGACAGAGCGACAAGTGCGTTCACCGGAATCGGTCTCCTGCTCCTGTTTCTTCGCCACAACAACGTTGTCGCCGTCGTCCCCCCCGGGCCCTGCCCCGAGGCCAGCCTTGGCCTTGGCCTTGGCCGTGGCGTAGAGCACCTGGGCCCCGGCCCCCGGCCCCCGACCCGCCCGGCCCGGCCTGGCCCGCTTGACATGGTCGCGCATAACTCAGTTATGTTTTGTGTCTAGCGTAGCGTCCGTTCGTGGAACACGCGGAAACAATGGCAGTCCAGGCCATTAGCATGGATTAACCTAGTCAGGGCCGAGGCGCGGCGAGGCGAGCTGAGGTCGGGGCGGCGCAGCGCTGCCCGATAGTGTGTTCAGGAGCAGTACACATACACACACACACACCGAGCAACTCCTCACGAATTTAAACAGCGGCTGGGCTGGGCTGGGCGTCACAGGGCTCGAGTGCCTTGCAATGTCAGATTCCCGCCCGGCCAGGCGAGGCGTGGCTAGGTGTGGCGTTATCGGTTATCTTGATGGTATCTGATACTAAAGGTGAGCAGAGCCTCTGAACTCGTAGCACTTAAAACACCTTCCCCCCCTCTTTAAATGAAAAACGGTAAATTTTGACGGCCAGTTGTACCACGGATTGGAAATGGTTTCGAAGAAGTTTGATTTAGGGATTTCATCTCCTCGGCTCCCGTGTACTTTGCGGGAGTAGCGCCTGCAGTAAGGGCCGGGAGCTCCTGAGTAGAAAGGGAGAGTGTCGCGATAACAGCGGTGTCAGTGTCGCCCCGGCCCGGCCCGGCCGGCGACCAGTAGCAGTGTCCAGCCCCAGCGTGGCAGCCGCGAGCGCGCGCGCGCGTGCGCAGACAAGCCCGCAGCACGCGGGAGCGCGGGAGCCTCGCCGCGCAGGCAGGGGCCCGCAGGGGACCGGCCGCCTCGCCTCGCCTGCGCATAGGCAGACCCGCTGTGCTCGTAAGCGTTGCGCAGTGGTGGTGGCCTGCCTCAGGTCTACAGGGGCACACCCGCACAGTGCAATCGCGACTTGCTTCTTTTTCCAAGAGAACGTCGGTTGGATGCTCTAATCCTCCCTGGCGGTCACCTAACACCATCGCGGCCCCATGGGGGAAAAGACGGGAAATACACATTAGAACACAGAGCGGGTGAGACAGCGGGGGTACGGGCGTACGGACACTTGCAGAGCGCGCGGACGGGACGGGACGGGAGTGCGAAACATTGTTGCCATGAAATCGCGGGGGGAAGGGGAGGCATAGCTGATTGTAAAGCGTCCCGCCATATCAGTGCCCAGCCGCCCCGCCCGCCCCGCCCGCCCCGCCCGCCCCGCCCGCCCCGCCCGCCCCGCCCGCCCCGCCCGCCCCGCCCAGCCCTGCCACGCCGCCGCTAAGAGGCGCAAAGGTGGCAGGCGATGATATCCTCGCGCCCAGCCCGTGAGGCATGGCACGTGGGCCCAGCGCAGCGCTGGGCTGCCGGCCAGTGCAGCCGGCCCCGCCCCGCCCCGCCCCACCCCGCCCGCCCCACCCCGCCCGCCCCGTCCCGCCCTCACCTGCCCTCCCGTCACCTGCCGTACCGACTCACCTCACCACTGACGGTGGGGCGGGGCGAGGCTGAAGATAGCCCTCTCCCTTGACGCGGCGTGGGGCGGGGCGAGGCGGGGCGGGGCACCTGGAGGACGAGGACGGCGCGAGGGACGCGGGGCGGGCGCGAGGGCGGGGCCGGACCGGACCTGCCTCAAGGCGCCGCCCACTACTGCCACTACCAAGCCGCACAAGGTACCCTATAGCCCGCCCCGCCCCACCCCATCCCGCCCCACCCCGCCCCGCCCTGCCCCGCCCTAGCCGCGCCCGCCAGGAGGTCTCGATTGAACAATAAAAACTGATCGGTACATATGGGAAGTTTGGTTGCTGATATTTTTCGAGTCGAGTTCCCTTCGAGAAGGCTGTCCTGTCGGTGTCCGTTGGTTGGGACGCTACGCTCACGCTCAGCTGTGTACAGTGCTGTACGCCGCGCCGCGCCGCGCCGGTTCAAAGAAAGTCATCGCACGGACCTGCACGGCCCGGCCCGGCCGGCAGGGTGCACCGTGCACCGCGCTGCTTCGTGACTGCCGAAACACGGTGGGCTCGCCCGGGCTCGCCTCGCCGTAGCCATCAGGCGAAAAAAAATAACAAGTATCGCACGGTATGGCAGCATGCGCCAGGCCCGCAGCACCGCGTATTGGACCTCCACAAAGGACACGTGTTGTCAGCCGATTATCGCCGGTCTGAACTGATTGGCGGAGAGTTAGCCAAGCCTATTGCCCGAGTGACCAGAAAAGTATTGTCTGTCTGTCCTTATTTCTTTTCTGTACGCACGATCGTGCTCAAGAAAGTTGAGATAACGGGCGAAAATTTTTGAGGTGGCATTCTTACCTAAAAAGCTGTCAATATGAGTACTGTTGCTCAAAAACTAACAAATAACTTCCCATCACGGGTGGAACTAGTAATCAAAATATTAGTAAGTTTTGCATGGTCTGGCAGGAGAGCGAAACTTGAGCGCGCGGTCGTCCGTAGTGGACATTTCATTCTCCGTGAGCGGTCACAAGTACTCCTGTAGTAAAGAGGGTGGGCGTGTGTTTGTAAGTCGCTACTTAAGAGCTGCGCGTTACGCGTAATCGTCGTAATTTCATTGAACCGGATTAGATTAAGTCAAAATTAATCCCTCTACCCGCAGGGAAAAAAGGGTCTCGATTCGAGTAAAATACAATGTCCACACTACATCATTATCCAATAGCAAAGATAAGATCTTTGCATTCTCCCAATGCTTTTTTTTTCACTTGAATCAAGAACACTGTTCTTTGAGAAGAACTTATCCGCGAGCCACCTAGGAAGTCGCCCGCAACCAAATTACGGGTGTGGTACTATTTGTTCCTGTTTCCATTCATTTCCATCCTATCAATCACGAAGGCTGACTCAAGGCTGAAGTACTCGAGACACCTTTGCAGTCTACCTATCTAGGCAGCGGCCGAGGCGGGTCGGCTCCCGTAGCCGCTCCCGCACCCGCTCCCGCTCCCGCATCCGCTCCCGCATCCGCTCCCGCATCCGCTCCCGCATCCGCTCCCGCATCCGCTCCGCATCCGCTCCGCATCCGCTCCCGCTCCCGCACCCGCTCCCGCCCCCGCCCCCGCGCACGAACCCGCTCCCGCCCCCGCGCAACCAGGTCGGGGCTGGGGCACCGCGACGCGACGCATCGGCTTTGGCTTTCCCTCTGCTTCACTCCACCACCGGGCGGGGCGGGGCGGGGCGGGGCGGGGCGCCTGGATGTTAGCCGGCCACAGTACGCACGCGCACACTGGTCCACCGATCACGTCTCCGGCAAAGGGATGGTCCAGGAGGAAGCCTTCAGATTTTTCAGTAAAATGCGGGATCCCAACGCCTGCGATACTGAGGGTAGGCCACCCCGCAGTTCATACATGCACCAGGGGCCAGATGTTGCCTATCTACCAGGCGCTCTGAAGCTTCCAGAAGGGGTGGAAATTTCTTGACACCCCATGATGGACAGAATTCCGTAACCGCAGCTCAATTAACACTTACTAAATAACTAAACTATCAGGCAATCATACAGTATTTGCGGAGCAAAAAAAAACATTTAAAAACTGAAAAACTGCATATGACGGACGTACCTCTGCCTGTTGTATCCAGTTTGATGTCCTCGACATGGCGGAGGTTGTCCTGCTTGGACGCCGGCAACTGACGGTAGTCACTGATCCTGCCACCGCCAGATTCAAACGCACTGACAACGCGTGGAGTCACATATTCGAGGGCAAGACGAGGGGTGGGGGCGGGGGCGGCGCCGGGGGCGGCGCCGACCGTCACGAGGGCGGCTGGCCCGCACACCACGCCGAGCACCCAGAGCGCGGCTGCCGCTGTCATCGCTAGGAACGAACGCTCACTGACGGTGCCGTGCCCTGCGGTGGTGGAGCCACCTGTCGTCTTCGGCCCCTCGTGTCTCCACTCCGCGCAACGCTCTCAGCGCTCGGCGGCCCGGCCCGGCCCGGCCCAGCGCGGTCCGGCGCGGTCAGGTCCCCTTATCTATGAGGGTGCGGGCCGGCCCGGCCCGGCGCGGCCTGACTGCCAGTTTCCCCTGGGCGGTCTCTTATTCCTCGCTGATGAGCTGAGCTCGCAGCATCACGGCCAGTTACGGGTTGGCAGGAGAGGAAAGTGGAAAGGCAAGGAGATGTTGTCATCAAGAAGGTGTCAGTAGCTGATTTTAGGAACGCAGGATAAGGTGAAATGACTGAGACATGGGATATTGTTTGTAGACAACATATATTCCAGGTTTGACAATAAGTTGACAAACATAGGGTAGATGATTTACACAAATTTACAAATCACGTATCACACATCAGTTTCCATTCCTGTTTGTTTTTTAGCCTTAAAAATATAAAAAAGAAAGATCATTATTAGGTTTGTATGAAAACTGCAGTTACAAAAAAATTGATTCAAAATGATACTTTATGAAACATAAGTTTTATAAGATAACAGAGTATAAAAGCAACGTCATGTGAATTTAGTCCAGATTAAAAAGTAAATGTACAGGTTACAAGAAACCTATTATCATATACAATGTTTCATAAAGCCCAAGTAATGCATTTAGGAAGCACTAGAAAGTGGAAAGGTACTTGTCGATTTTAATTTCACAGCCTTCAGTAATGGATGTGCAAATTAAAAGATTTATAACATAAAAAATCATTATTCCTTGTTTTTACAAATTGATAGATCTATGCTCTTAATTTAGGAAGTCTGAAAATTATTCCTAATTAGGATAAAAACAAAAACTACAGTACTATTTCTTTTGTTTCTGACTTGATGCTGATGTACGAGTTGTACGAGTTGATTTGACTTCTTCCTCTTCATCAGTGCTATCATCACTTTCTGTCATTCGAGGGACTCGTATAGAGGAAAGCTTTCTTGCTCGATCAGTGAATGCAGAGAAGGGACCTGTCTTACTGCTTGAAGATGAGGTCTTCCTTGTCCGAGTGCCACTTTCAATCTTATTACCATCACTCTTTTCTTCTACTGCTTCAGGTGATTCAATGAAGACCCAGCTAGAACGACTAGGTCTGAAACAAATTATTATTTTTTTCTACTATTGTGATAAAAAAGTTTGATCTGTACCAACAGAAGGACATCACATAGGAAACTTAAGAATGTAAAAACTTACTTCCTCCTTGGACTTGCAGTGACTGTTTCTTCAAGACTGACTGACTTTGTTGAGGACTCCTCCTTAATTGTTTGCAAGGCAGATGCTCTAGATTGACGAGTGGTCCTTTTTGACGCTGACCCACTTGCCTCTGCACTAGTACCTTTCACTTTGCTTGGAGTAGTTTTGTTTGGGGTTGATTTACTTGGGGTAGCTTGTACCTTGCTAGGGGTGGCAACAGTTTTTGGAGGTGAAAATGAAAATGCCTCAGTCAAATCCCCATCTGGAGTTAAAAGAAAAAGAGGGAGAAAAAAGTTAAAAGGAAAAAGAAAAAATTGAAGTCAAAGACAATTTAGAAGTAACATTCTCTCCCTAGACTAACAAAATGAATCAAGTATGGTAAACCTACCTGGATTTTCCTTAAGATTTGAATGCTCAATTTGAGGGGAAGCAAAGGCAAACTGTTCACTTTGGGCTTCAGATGACACACTTAGGCGGCGTCCTGTTTTTCGTGTGACACTTCTTCTTCCAGATGTTACAGATGATGGGCTTAGTGATGCAATAGATTGGTTATCACCATCCTCACTCTGAAAAGAATAACAAATAAATAGATTCTAAGGACATAAGGCAAATCAGAGAGCAGAGCAAATCAAAAGAAGCCACTAACCTGCTGGGCATTGCTATGTACAGCACTGAGGCGAGCTGACCGACGAGAGGGAGTGCTTCGCAAACTTGAAGGAGTTCCTGGTGGTTGAAGAGATCTCTGCCTTCGCACAGAACTAACAGGCGAAATATCTCTATTTAACTCAGACACTGCAACAAAAATCAACATAGTTAGGTATTTATAGAAACTTTGAATCCTGCATTACTCAGCATTATCCAGCACATACCATCACTACTAGACTGGCGGCGCCTTCTAGGCATAGTAGGAGTCAAAGCAGGATTTAAAACGGTAGAAGCAGTGGAGCTTGGGGAATCAAGAGCATCTTGTTGGCGTTTTGCTCTCAGCCGCTGAGATGATCTAACACTAGAATGTGACATTCTGTCATCATCAGATGCATGATCATCTCCATCGTCTTCAGAATGAGTAACAGGTCTGTTGAAAGAGGTATGAGCAGAATTCATTTCTAAGCTTTTGGCTAACATTGCACGTTGGTGCCTGGTAAGCCGTCTACTTGTCTCATAGTTTTCCATGGCAGATGACTTTATTGAAACATTGCTCTGAGCAGAGTTAGCTTGATCATCCTCATTACTAGCATTGCTGACTTCAGAAGCTCTGCGTTTTCTCTGAACTCTGTTTTTGGGTTTGAGCAAATTGCTCTCTGATTCGGTTACCTTCAGATCACATTCCTCGTCATTTTTCACTGTGTCAGATGTTTTATCTGATAAGGATTCTTCTTCTATTTTTGAAAGCTTATCATGAGGTACCTTTAAGGAGTCCTTTTCATCGAATGATCCCTGTGAAGATATTGAAGAACGTCTTTGACGAGATTTAGTTGCAGCTTTCGCTTCTCCTGTTTCACTAGAAGTAGAGCTCACAGAATTGCGACGTGTACGGGCCTGCTTTGTGCTTCCACTCTGATTATCGTGGGAACTGACAGAACCTCTTCTTGTCCTCCTGTTATTGGAGGATAAAGTATTTTCTGTATTACCACATGCTGATTCTACTAAAGTTTCACTTGCTTGGGCACCTTGAACTGAATCAAAGCTTTCATCCAAGATCTGGGATTTAAGCTGTGACCTGGTAACTCTTCGGTTAGACAAGTCTTCATCAAAGGTCTCTGATATTGTTGAAGAGACTGAAGATCTTCGGGATCTGCCTTTCTTTCCATTGGGAGAAGCAACAAATTCGTCAACTTTTTCAATAGATTGACTACTAGGAGCTGGAATGGGAATAGGACTTCCTGAGGGTTTAGAAAACTCAGGTTCACCAATTTGACCACTGGATTGAACAATTACAGAAGGTAGGGATTCAGCCTCAAGCTGATCAATGGGCGATTCACACAAATTTTCTGTAGAAACTGCAGCATCAAGTATAAGTTTTGGCATGTCATCATGTTCAACTTCAGTGATATTTCTTGATGAATTTGCTTCAGGAAGTAACTGAGATTGATCTGCGGTTTTATCAACTGAAACAATGGTGAAAATCATATGTAAAATAAATATAAGTTCGAAGATTTCACATACGTATCATTAAAATTCAGTGGCATATTAACAGGTTGAATCTTACCGTCAGAAATACATGAGAGCAGGACATTGTTTTCAGATTGCGTAATAACTGTTAGCTCAGACTGAACAACAGTTTTTTCCACTACACTATCCAGAGGATGATCAGATTGAACAACCATTTCCTCAACAACATCATTCACATTTGCAGTTGAAGCTGACATAGAGATAAATGATTTGACAGTTTCTAGATCTCCTGAATCGACCAAACAGGCTTCATCCAGATGACCATTTTTATTTGAGCTACAGAGAGAATCTGGATTCATATCAGTGTCAGACGCCTCACTGAGACTGGTTTTCTCATTTGATACTTCTGTTACACCTTTGTTAGATGTTTCAGACTCATTTGAATTCTGGGGGTCAGCATCTGTGTCTTGTTGGCTACTGGAAGGTTCACTTTCACATTCAGAACTAGAATCAACATTATCTAGAAATCAAAGAGAGACCAAAAAAATAAAAAACAGTTAATACTTCAAACAATCAAAAAAGTAAATGAAATAATAAAAAAATAAATAAATAGGCATTTTAGGAAACTTATTTGTGTAAATACTAACCTATGTGACTGGTTCTAAAAATGTTACTGTTATCAGTGATAAGTATTTTATCTACAGAGTCTGAGTCTTCATACACTATAACTTCATTGGTATTTTCATTCTCTTCTCCCTGAATTTTGGCTCCCTCATCTTCTTCTTCCTCCATTTCACAACTCTTATCATCAAGCTCAACAATTTCAATAGACTCTTTTCTTGTTGTAGATGTAAAAATAGTCTCAATTACATCAATCTTACCACCTGCCTCTTGGCTGGCATCTTTTACCTGTCCCTGAATTAATGTTTCATTTTTATCCTTGATGGTAGTGTCACTATAGGAAACAGACTCTGCAGAAAACATCTCAGAATTATCTGACTTATCAGGGATATGACAACTAGAGTCAGCAGTGGAATCAAATGAGTTTCCAGTACTAGAGTGGGGTATATTCCTAATCGATGGTCTTGTCAAACTTCCTGAGGGCCCAATACCAGAGTCACGGGACAATGTTTCCGATGTACTTCTTTCACGTGACTCAGAAACCAATTTTGAACTTCCCTCCAAACGAGCTGATTTGGAAATGTGGGAAAGATTCTCATCGTCACTGTCTTCATTGCTGTTATCCTCCTCAACGTCATGTTGTGTTCTTTTAATACCAGAGACTCGACGCGTTATTTCTCTCAAAGATGGTCTGGCAAGATTTTTGCGGAAATTGGGAGAGTAACTGGTTCCCTGAGCACTGCTTTCAGCACTATGGAACACTTCACTTTCTTCTGTTCTGGAAATTTCTGACTGAATCTCTGATGTATTTATTAAACACATACCTGATGTGTCCAGGTGGAGAGACCTATCAAAACCAATAAAATTAAGAGATTAGTCGAATGATTACTAAATATGAGACTAAGTAAGTTACAAGTTTTTTGCTTACTCAAAGCTAGCATCAGGATCTGCCTGCGCCTCAACAGGTTGTCCTTCTGACGACTGCTGGGAATCTTCATCTACCATATCTTCAATATTTTGATATTCTGGCATGTTCTCCTCTTTGCTCTGAACCGTGTCATTACTACTTTCATCAAGAACAGCTACTTCAGCGTCAACGGGCTCATCTTGGTCATATACACAAACTGATCCTTTCCCAAAAGTGACAGTTGGTCTTCCTGCTTTGCGTGCCTCCGATAAACTAAGAAGCAGAGAGAGGGGGAAGTGGAGGAAAGAGGGCGTGGAAGGGGTAGAAATGAGATTAATTTAGGTCTACAATACACAATGACAATGCAATATTTCAAAATAACGCAAAAACTTTTAGGAAGATAAAATAAGAGTGCTTACACAACCATCCTGGATAAGCTATTATCAGAAGGCTGCTTCAGTGCTGACGGAAGAGACGGCATAGAGGGAGATTCAAATGAGCTTTGTGATTGTGACAAATCAGAGGAAATATCTGAATCAAAGTCGATAATTCTTCTAGCAGTAACACCAACAGGACCCTCTTCTTCCCCATTGTCTCCTATCTCTGAGTCAGTTTCTGATTCTCCTTTGGTTGCATGTCTAGATGATAAGGGCTCCTGATCACTCTCCTCTTCAGTGAGATCTGGCTCATTCACTGAATCTTTGATGGAAACTCGTCTCGGTGACTCTGATTTTGATGAACCAGATGACTGGCGTACCTACAAAAAGTACAGAAAAATAAGAAAACAGAAACTAATGCTAAATAGCACACAGTACATACTCAGTCAACTACCTTGATAATTGACTGGGGTGTTGCAGCTTTGTGTCCAGGGCTACATGCTATCATTTGCTGTTGAAGTTTTGCTCTGGTACTTGGAGAACGCCGCTGCACAACCGGAGTGTTTAGGAGTGACAAGGTATCAGTACAGGAGTAGGTTGAGTGCCTGGCAAAAAAGTGAAAGTTAATGGGTGAAAACAGTGTTACTGGTATAAACAAGAAGGAAAGTAAAACTAAAAGGTGAAGGTAAAAATCTAGTTAATCACCTTTGAATAGATTTCTGTTGTTCTTGCAGTTGCTGCTGTTGAAGCTCTGCAAGAACAGTTTCAAGCTTTTGGAATCTGCTGCGTTTCAGATTTCCTGCGTCCATACATTCATTGTCT
This sequence comes from Frankliniella intonsa, assembly GCA_033675135.1. NCBI lineage: Eukaryota > Metazoa > Arthropoda > Insecta > Thysanoptera > Thripidae > Frankliniella > Frankliniella intonsa. The sequence continues at coordinate 13,785,485 of CM066253.1, forward strand.
TCCTCGCGCAATCTTTTCCGATCACTTAACTTTGGCTCCGTCCTCTGAATTGGTGCTGTGACAGGTCTGGGAAAAAAAAATAGAGAGATGACTCAAAGATAAAAATAAAGCTGACATTATGCCATTATGAGAACATATGGAACATATTTAATTCCATAGGATGAATTGAGAAATTCATGAATGACCAAGATCACATTTTTTCTTGAAATGGCACTTACTAAAGGCAGCACTGTAGGTAATAAATAAATCGTCAAGATGATATTGTACAAATACAGAAGGACAACTTACTTCAGATGAGGTCGAGCTTTTGTTCTAGGAGTACACAAAAATGGAGTTGCCTCGACGTTGGAAATTGAAGTAGGTATGCGATCCACAAGTTTAGCCCACGTTTCGCGGCTTTTTTCTACAGCAGCTTCTAGCAAAGACGATTTGTAACGCATTTGTGGAGACCCAATCTTCGGGTTTACAAAGAGAGGAGTTGGTTTTTCAACTGAAATAATTGATGAGAATTACTATTTAATAATTAAAGTAGCTAAATAATCATAACTGATAAGGTTACAAAGTACCTTGAGACCATGACTTCAATTTATGTTGCTGCTGGGCGCAGTGAGCAGCAAGTTTTCTTGTGACTGATGGTAATGTTTTGTAAAACCCATTCACAACAACATCCCTGGTGCCCCCTGACCGTCCTTTCTTTCTTAGGTCTTGGTTCACATCCAGAGCCTCCACATACCTGAAAGTGCAATGTTATTTATAAATATGAGGACAACAACTTTAATAAGAATGTTTTATTATTACTCAGAGAAGTAAGTCATTACCTTGAACGTTTCAGTAAGTACAACACTCTCAGATCATCAGCAGCTGGGTGCTTTGAAGTTTCTAGATACTTAGTGAATGCAGTTTCTTCATCCTCATCAAGTGAGAACTGTAGCACTGTCCGCAAATGATTCCTCTCCTCACAACCTGTAAGAAACAAGGATTCTTCTCACAGTTCTGATTATGATAAAAAGTATGTGTACACATCAGAGCATTACCTTGAAAGAATTGTTTCAGCAAAACTTCAGAATTAAAGTCTGAACGATGACTTCGCTGGTACATGAAAGCTTCATTGATTAGATCATTCACCATCAGCAAATCAAGGTGAAGCTTAATATCTGCATGCTCTTGAAGAGGAGGCCTCCGTGCTCTCACATAGCGAAGAGCCATATTGGCCTGACCTTGTAAAGTCAGTAATCGTATTATGCAGCGATGCTGCCATGGTACAATATCTCGAACTGATACCAAAGGATCCAGTAACATGTCAAGGGCAGTGTGAAATTCTTTGTGGTCAAGGTGCCAGAATGCTTGAGTTAGTCGCATAGTTCCAACAGACATATTGAAAGCAGCTGGAAATTTTGTAAACTTTTGAAGAGTATCTTGATACTGTTCATCGTCCAAAATACTCGCCAAGTCCATTAACATATAGATCACAACACTGTGTTTTACATCGAGTGCGACATCTTTTACAAGGAAAGTTCTGAGAAGTGCCTGCATAGAAGACGGTGGGTATTGACCGGAGTCTGGACCAGCACTGCCTCCTGCATCTCTTTCCCACTCTGCAAATACATTCACACCACCAGGTTGATATTTCAGAAGACTATCTATTAAAAGGAGATCCTCTTCTATGCTATTTTCACCTCCCTGCTGTTGGGTAAGTCTACGAAGTTCTAAGCGTCTGAAAAGTAAGGACATACATTACAAAACAAATACTTTTGGGCAAGAAACTTACACTAAAAAAAAAAAACATTTTCTCTTACCTTGCGTGGTAAAAGTTTGCTATGTCTTGAGCTGGGTAAGGAATTACAGGGTTTAATCCTTCTGGAAGCAATTCAACATCGTTCAGCCACTGAAGAACATCATAATATTGACACTCTAGTTTTAAAGCATCATTCTGCAGGTTGATTTGAGGCCACTCTGAAATGCAAAAATAATTTATTTAGAAACTAGAGCACAACTGGAACTTCAAAGACTGAGAATAGAAAAGATTATTACCATTGAGAGCCAAATGCCACTTGTTGAGCACTACACTCTCAAAGAGAGTTTCAAGGAGGTGAAAGATACCCACAATGTGTCGTAACTGTCTCTGAGCAATATTGTCAAGTTTTTCTCCTGAATGGTCAAACAGCTGAGCACAGATGCGAATGGCCATTTGCTTCAGGACAGCTGCACGATTCCAAGCTGCAGACAACAACCAGCTGAGAGTGCAGCCTGCAGCCGAGAGGCGTCCATCAGCCCACTCTCGAGCACACCGACAGACAAATCTTGCCAAGCGTTGTTCTAATGCCACGCATAAAAGAAAAGTGCGCTGTTCATCCTGTAGAATAAGATAATGATGAAAATTGATTCAAAAAATTTCCAGCAAATATTTTTGATTAGTGTTATGATAGAAGATTACACAACATTTCCAACAAACTTTTAAGGAAAGTTACATACAATTGGTACATTCATAGAACTTGCGGTATCCATTAAGAGGGGGCGCAGACCAAGAACCAGACATTCATGGTACAGGTTTGTGGGCGTCATAAGTGCACCAGGCCCAGTGGACACAATGTCAGCCAACAATGCTCGTTGTACTCCTGTGTGTTTCAAGTGTACAACTTGTCTCTCCATCAATATTTCTGAGCCTAAAAGAGTGGTAACAAGTTAAGTTAAAGGCGAAAATTAACAGTAACAATGGTAACAAGGTAAAAAGGGAAACACACCAAATGTAAGAGACGATGGTCTTGAATATTCTTCAACATTTTGAACTGATGAAAATTGAAGCAGAGTAGAAGGGTTCACTTGTACATCTAAAAGTTTTCCTCCACTAGAATTAATAACTTTACCGAGGTCATAGGAAACAAGGTAACTTGCAACTGCCTTATTTCTTGATGTGCCACCCCGCTGTGATAAATGAGATGGCATTTGATCCACATACCTACAATTACAAGACTGAAAAGTATTAGACAAAGTCCTTTAAAAATGACCTAACACAGGACTGAGCAGAGGAAAACTTATTGAACTTGCCATTGGTTAATGTCAAATAATGACATGTGTGTGTTGACAGGATTGACAGAACTAGAGGGGCCAGTGGGTCCCCATGTCTCCCAGACAATCAAACATAGACTTATTCCATTACAAGGTGGACCTAGAGCACCTAAAATAATGACATAGGATATTTATTAGAACATTTATTTAGAAAATTAATAGACAGCAAAGAGTATGGATGGGACATCAGAATAAGGGGGATCAAACTTACTGCCATCATCAGAAGGTGTTTGAACAGCTACAGATCCCTGCATACCACGGCTAACAGAGTTGAGAGAAATAAGTCTACCACCAACAGTTTCCTTACCCCCACTTAAGTCATATTCAAAGCCCGTAGAGCACATCATAAATTTCTGTAAAATAAAAATAAAAAAGTTACATTGTGGTAGCTCAATCAGAAACAGATATATGAGGAAGTGTTGTAAATGTTATTCAACTTACTTTGTAAAGGTGACCATAATTGGCGATCCACACTTTTTCATCATAGCAGAGTGAGAACATTGTGGCAGAGGGAGGCCCAAAAACTTGAATAGGTTGGTCAAGATCATTTGAGGCATTGGCATCAAGGCCCCCTCTAACAGTCCATAGATAACAATAAGCATTTGGATCATCACAAGCTTCTTGGAAAGCAAGTTCCACAACAGGATTTGGTTCATTGAATGGTAAAACATAGCTAAAAGAATATTTTACTATATTATTAATAATACAAATAATATAAAATGTTAGCAGATGAGTTAATACGATAAATTAACATACATCAAAGATAATGACTTTAAGGACCAAATTTGAAATGATCCAAAAGCAAATCCCACACACAAACTGGCAAGTTGTGGCACATAGAGTAATGACGTAACAGATGGATTTTCGGGTAAAAAGCCATTTCCATCAGTTGCTGGCAGTTGAACAAATAGTCTTTGATGCTTCAAAAAATACTTTTCTAAAATTCAAATAATAAAACAAAAAAAAAAAAAAAAGAAATTGTCATTAAGTAAGGGGAATAAAATAGTAGCAACCATCAGATTAGTAGCACCAAACAATCAAATGTACTCAAAAACAATACTTTCTAAGGTTGATACAAAAAAAAAAAAAAAAAAAAAAAAACAACACTTTTTTTCCACTCATACCCTCACACACTCAAATAGATAAAATTAAGATTTGGTTGGAAACATACCATTTAAATGAAGGAAAGTATGATCTTCAGGATACTCTTCAATAAGATTTCTATTACTACTTTTCAGTGGAATCAATCCACACGACTGCAATTCATCCCTGATACCTTCCCAATTGTTAGAGGGGCCCATTCGAAAGGCTAAAAAAAAGGTTACAGGGGGAAACTTTATGTTTTCGCTCAAGGCAATAGTTAAAACAAGTATAACATGTACATATAAGAAATAAAATAATAACCTTCATCACACTCGTTTCTTCTTAAATCAATGAGAAGAATTTGACCATCATTGGTACCAATAGCAGCTATACCCGACATACTTTGAAGACATTCATTGAATGCCACAAAAGGTTCTCCACCAAAGGCGACAATGTTTAGAGCAGTGACTTTGGATGGAGTGTTGATAGCTCTGAGAACACGAGAGCCAGCAAGATTGAACAGACAGATCATGCCTCCTGTCAATTCGCATTCCAGCCCAACTAAAACCTGGCCTACAGGTCCAGGGGTCCCAGAAGGTGTCAGGTGCGGTAGCTCTGTGACACATGTTACCTACAAACGTTATAGCAGATGATTAGGACACAATTATGTTGATGTAACACTAGCTCTGAGGTAGAATTGAGGTTTGGATTTAACAATCCACCCGACTTAAAATCCTTGCATGTACCTTCGTCTTAAAATCTCTCACAACAGCACCAAAATTCCAAGCAGCAACTTTAGCACCATCGGTTATGCTGACAATCTCAAAGATCGGTCCTTTGCTCAGCCAAGCTAACTTCGAATCTGATCAATACAAACGAACAACAATGTTTGATTAGACGTAAGGTCAATAAAATCCCAGGACGCACATAACCTTAAAAAAAATGAGTGTACCTGGAAAAACTCCTCCCAACACAGGTGAGGCCTCATCACGCTGGTCTCTTAGACAGCTTGTGATGGATGCAGAAAACTCAACACGGCCCGTGGCATTGCATGGAGCTTGGTCAGATTGCATGACTGCATTACTGATCAGCACACCGGGCTGCTTTCAAGATATTGCACAGGCCGACCGGGGCGGCAACACGCTATGCTCCCAAGGATTGCTTCAAAACTGTTGATAGATATTGTTCAGGAACACACGTAGACTTCCCGGTCAGTGACAGAACCCGTCTCATGAAAAGGGGTAGCAGAAATACGGACGACAAATTTGTTAAATTCATGAAAAACTATGTTCTTGAATCACAAGCATTTTCCCTCCTTCCTCAAAATTCTGTGCTTTGGTTGAGAAGGGGGGAGGAAGAACGAAAGAAGAAAGTATCTGTGCCTGCGCATAAGCTGGTTTGAACTATTTGCAGTCAGCTCCAGCTTCTATTCTTCCCTGTTGTTTGTACGTCTGCTATATTTGTATAGTCTTGTTTTGATATCGTCCCGCTCGGAATATGCACATTTTCTTTACCTTAATTTAGGTCAGGATATTCTTTCACCTTTCGTGAATGAAGGTGAGTATGAAGTTTACCAAAGCTTTCTTCATGATAGTCCCTCACTGAAATTGTGCTCTCAATTACATTCCTCATATCTCACCTGAATGACTGAAACTCTTTCTTAAGTTTATTACTGTTAACTTTTAATTTCTACTTTTACACTGGTAGTTTAATGCCTTAGCTTTTTCTGACTATGTTTTGGCCATAATCCTGTTTCTTAGGACTACATTGTTTACTGTGAATGGTTATGTATCAAGCTAGTTAAATCAATTTGTTTTCCATCCAAAGTATTCCATGTACCTACATTTTACTTCGAAGTAATAACTTGCCTTTCTTGTAAATAGTTATCATTACTATGCCTCTCCCAGATGTCTGATCACAAAACGATGTCATCTAAATCTGATGAAAAAATGTCCCTGAGTCTTCGCTGGGGAAGTCATAGAGAAACTGTGCTGCAATCTCTTGAATCTTCTTATGGTGACCAGGATTTTGTTGATATGACTGTAGCATGTGAAGGACAGTCAATACAGGCCCACAAAGTTGTAGTCTCAGCCTGTAGCACACATCTAAAACATTTACTAAAGGTGAAGCTTTCACTTTTAATAATTATGAAGCACTTCGCCCAATTATTTTGCTAGTTGTTTGCCAGGTTCTATTGCCTTGTATTCGAATTCTTACAGGAAAACCCCTGTCCTCACCCTATTATCATCTTAAAGGATGTTGCAATGAAAGAATTACGCTGTTTGATGGAATTTATGTATTGTGGCCGAGTTACTGTTGAGCAAGAACAAATTGAACCTTTACTTGAAGCAGCAAAAATGTTAGGGGTCAGAGGCCTAGCTACTGGTGTAAGTATGATTCAACTTTATTATTTATTAAATTTTAGTCAATGCTCATTATTCTGTTTTGTCTGTTTATTTATCAATTTCAAATCGTAGGAAACCTTAGAGGATCTTGAAGAGCTAGAGAGTGATAAGTCTGTATCACTTGTAAAATCTGAAAGTGATCATCAGCTTGGTGCGAGTCAGAAAAGACAACGGTCAGAATCTCCAACCTCCAATAAGAAGGCCCGACCTATTCCACCACTGCAGAGCATTCTTGCCCAAACCTTGCTCACCTCTAGTACAGCATCACGTCAAAATGTGAATGACGATGTATCAAATGAAACTTTAGGAGAGATGTCTTCACATTCACTATCTCCTTCAAACACACTGGCAAAACTATTAGCCCAGTCACCTGTGAGCACACTTGGTTCATCACATTCATGCTCACTGGAGGCAGAAATTAATAATGCAGAATCAAACAATTCAAAAGCTGATGACAACAGTAGTGTAAGTAACCAAATGGTTTAGTTTATGCTTAGTAGGATACTAAATAGTTACACAATTAGAGTAATTTTTGTCAAAATTAACTATTATGCTAGCTTTGGTAAGAAGTGGGAGGCGTTAGCTTTCTTCCGCGTCTGCCCCCTCTACGTGCTTCTGCCTTGTCTTGCATTATCCATTCCACGGGGGACCTGCAACTGAGCTGTTTGGCCGGGGCATAAGGTCTTGTGTAAATCACCACCCCTTTCCATTTTCAGCAAAAGTATCCTCGGTACCCGGCCGGGAATGAAAAATTAAAACAGATTAGGCAATGTCTGGCCCAGTTGGATGCTACAATCTAATCTCACCAACCAACATGCTAACTTTACTTTTCTACTGCAGGCAGAAGGAGGGTTTCAACTAAAGCAAGAAGCTGTTGATCTGGATTTAGCCATTGATAATCCTACAGAAGCTTTAGAATTAGAGTATCAAAACCCTGATACTGATGATGCTGTTGATACAGACACATACCTACAGCAAGGAGGCATGTCGTCCTCTCCTTATGATCCAACTCTTCATGACCGCATTGGAAAGGCAACTGCTTTCATGCTGAGCTTGGCAAAACGAGCAAACCAAAGTATGCTTAATCTAATAAATGTTCTTTTAAAATTAACTCTTATTGTCTCCTGAATGTACGGTTAACAAGTATAAATTTCAGATAACTCTTTTGGCTCCTCACAACGTAAGCTATCATTCCATGAGCCTCGGCCCTGTCCAGTTTGCAGTAAATTGTGTCGTGATTCTACAACTTTGCGCACTCACATGGCAATGATGCATCCATCTGCACCTCTCAATACTCCTAATTTATCTCGTAAGTAACATTTTTGGATAAATGACATATGACTCATACATTGAGAAACTTAAATCAGTGACTAGTGTGGTGATTCAGACTTGAAAACACCCTAGCCTGATGTAAATTATAGAAACGTGCTAACTGTATACAATCAGTAGAAATCCCCAATAAACCTGAACTTAAACCTCAGGTGTGGTGTCAGCAGGGGAGGCATCTAGATCAACTCCATTATCTGCAGCAGAATATCTAGCATCGATGGCTGAGAATCTGAAGTCAGAGTAAGTTTCAGGTTTAAATGTCCACTCAGAACAAAATTTAGAATTTATTTTCCGTAGACTTTTAGTTACCAGTTTGTTATTTTTTTAATTTTTATTATTTTGTGCTTTAGTCATATTTGTTTAAAGAGTGTCTGCTAAAATTTAATCCATACATCATAATACTTATTGTTTTAAAAGCCCTTTGGTCCTTATATCTTATTTTCAGCCGTATTTATCCTGGCAATGTTGTAATTAAAAATATGTGAAGTTACAGTTGTAGTGTATTACTGCAAATTAAAGCATTCTTATAATAGTGCTTTGCTCACATTATTCTCCAGGCGACTGCAGTTTTGACCTTTATATTGGTCTTTCTTGCTTTATATACCTCCTAGGTAGTTATTCAAAGGACAATACTTTTTCCATCCTCATTTTGTTCCTTTTTCCACAATTCATCAAGAGTATAGAATCTTGTGCTGCAATGGCAATACAGATGCATAGTCACATCAAACCTACTGATATATACAACACAGGAACTTACATTCCAAGTAGTTCTCAATCTTTCATTATACTGTAAACTTTGGTAAACAGTGTTTTTGTTCCTCAGGTTTATGCTTCAGCAGAAAATAGAACTCTTTATTGCCTCTTCCAGGAATTTATTCTTACCACAACAGCAGATTTATAATTAAGTTATCCTCTTGCCCTACAGAAGCCAATGGAGAAGGTGGCAGTGAAAGCTCTTTAGCTTTTTATGAAGCTCGTCCATGCTCTATCTGTGGGAAGATCTACCGTGATGCAGCTTCATTAAGAATCCATACAAGTATAATGCACACAGTATGTCATAATGGCTATGAGTGCTCCTGCAAGTTAATTTTCCAGACCAAACATGAAATGTATCAGCACCGAAGGACTCACAGTAAGCACTAGGGATCTCAGATCTGTGAATAAATTGTACATCTCAAACAACCCTGGCTAGTTCGATCAAAGATGCATTTTTTTCCTTTCAATTTTAGACTTTTATGTTTATGTAAAGCACAATAGTTGCTGTCTCAATTTTGTGAAACTAAATACACAATTTAAAAGACTGATAAAAATTTCTTTTCCTAATTTATAAATCCAGTCAGTTCTATCTGTAGCAATTCATAAACATTTACAGTAGAAAAATATGACTACAGGATTATTTATTGTGTGATATATTTGTTAATCCTTATTTGTTGTTCTGTTGTTCATAAGTCGTCCTGTAAGAAAAAAAGGTGGTGATCCTCACGAAATGTACTAATTTCTGATGATATTTAAATTTATACTGCCTTTGGTACTTGGGGTACCTAACTCCTAGCACTCCTAAGGTGTGTGAATTTGCACCTCTGTTTTTCAGGGGGGGAGGGGGGGGGGATGATCAGTGCTTAAAGCTGCTGAACTGTTAAGATTGTTTTGCAAATTGTAGCATTTCTTTTGTGACAGTTATTTACAAATGTTGATCTCTTTCATTATTTTATTTCTATTTTGTCTTGTAGTTTATGTTTTGAGAAAATGTGCTAGTCTTGACTATATTTCATTAATAAATATTTCTCTCTCTCTATTAAGCTTTGGTAGAAAATTAGGAGTATGTAGGTAAAGATTTTAAAGTGCAGTACAGATCTTACATAGATTTTAAGATTATTCTGGGAGAATTGGACAAACTGTTCTGATATGTTACAGCACAAATAATGTTTCAATGTCCATACTATATGTGTGATTGTACTTCTTTGATGTGTGAAATCCAATTCTCTGGGTGATTTCACTTTAAAACAAAAAAATGTCAATTATATGGCTTTTAAAATTTGGCTTATGGCAGAAACACACTTTAAAAATTCTCCCCAATTTGTTATTATGTACAGTACTATTAAAAGATGAGGTAAATAAAACTTGGGAAGAAAAGTAAGACATCAGAAGACTGGAACTTTCATACTGCATTACTGTACCTATATTGATTTAACTCTGCATTCTTCCTTTTTTGTAACTTATGAAACAGTTCTAAAAAAGTAAAACACATGGTTTCCAGTTTGTTAGGAGCAGCATATTAATAACTAATCCCAGTGAGAAATGATTTTTTTAAACAATATCGTTATGATGTTGCATGTCCAAATTTGGCAGAGTTTCAAGTGGTAAATGACAGTTTGACATGTGACATTCAGAGCTGTTATAAAGAAAGACTTAATGAGAATTCTCACTGGGAATAGACCCTGAATTTGTGATTTTAGTTTGTTCTCTTTACTAATTTGAGAATGTTTTTCTTTACTTTTTAAAAATTGTAACATATAGCTACTTTTATGCTGTTTTCTTTTTTATATCTATATATAAATATCACTTTCTATTATTTTTGGATTTGTTTTACCCCTCCCCAATACGCCTCAAATTCTTCCGTCGAACGGATGATCCGTCGTTCCTAGTATCAGTGTTGGTGTGGTAGAGGAAGACTAACTTGACTCTATGAAGAGGGATATAGAGGCGCGCTTTTCTAAGCCTCTCATCTGAACCGGATGTCGCTGACTCGCGCTCAGCCGCAGTTATATATTGGGCGGCGAGTGCGTGATTGGGATTTGATGTCGCGCTCGCGCTTCTCGCTTTGTCATGACTCGACAGCCCCTCGTTGTATCACCAGGGCCGCGGGCGCGGGCGCGAGACCAGGATGAGGCCGGCGCGGCGGCGGCGGCGGCGGCCATTGGGTGTGGCCTGCGAGGCCTGCCCTGCCCTGCTCCGGTAAGGCGAGCGCAGTTTCAGTTTCAGCCGCCGACTAATGAATGCCATGGAAATAAACATTTGTGGCGGCGCTGCGCAAAGTTTCGTCTCCCGAGGTCGGGCGGAGCGGTAAAGGCACGACTGCCTGGAGCCGCCGCGGTTCGGCGGTTCGTTCACCTCCCATTCTGAGGGAAAAACGCTGGTTTTATCATTTTGGAAAGCCGGCAAGGCAAAAAAGGACCAATTATTGCCCATAAGGCACAGAAACGGGGAAGCAGGAATGCGCCGCTTAAGCACGCCAAATGGGCGGAGGTGGTGGATAGGGGTGTCCGACACGAGGAGGGAAGTCCAGCGCACGCCCCGCCCCGCAAGTGTGGGGCGAGGCGAGGCGAGGGAGGACCAGCGGCGTGCCGACGAAATGCCCCCCGCAACGAGGAGTGGGAACTAATTTCACACTTGCACGGTTTATTTCCATCGTGGGGTCCCCCGGCCGGCAGCCTCCAGCAGGCAATGACTGGAGGTGTTGGAGGACGCCCCGCCCGGCCCCGCCCCGCCCCGGCCGCGCCCCGCGAAAGTGCCGATCATGGAGGGAAGCGCGGCCGGGCCGGGCCGGGCCGGGATGGGCTCCTCGGCGTGGGTGGAAAAGACCGCACCGCACCGCATGCTCGTTGCGCAGCGCAGCGCAGCGCAGGCCGGAGGCGGAAGTGTCCAGTTCACCTGTACTAGGATCTAATTGGTCGTCGTTACGCAATGAGGCGACAGCCGAATGTCCTGAGGATCTCCCGGCGTGGGCGCGTGGTGCGCTATGAGACGGCGCCGGTCCGGCCGCGGCCACCGTGCGCCGCGCCGCGCCGCGTAAGCTCACGCTCCGCGCGACCTCACCCGAACCCTACAGGCGGGAAAAGGGAGAACAATAAACAAAAGTGCCAAAGCCAATGTGGAAGGTTAATAGTTCCATGTCCTGAGACCTCTAGATCCGAAGTCGTCGCCCCAACCACGGCGGCGTCGGGCCGGGCCGAACGTTTTTGCGTTCGATCCTGGTGTCATGCGTTTCGGCGATGAGTCCGAGCTGCCGCGTCGCTCTATGGGCGAATCGATTTGGCCCCGTGCTATCGAAACGAAAAGTTTCAAAAAGAAAGAGGTACCGAGTGACGTCCGGGCAGAGGGAATCCTGAGTTAGGCGTGGAGCGCTCGAGAAAAGCGTGGCAACTGTATTCTTACCTCCAGACTGTCGCCTACAGTTCACCCCCAAATTTATGCTGGCAATCCTTCGACATGCTCTGCACGTAAACGGCAGCCTGTCAAACATTCCCCCGCATCGTCACTGTGCGCTCAACAGTTTTGCATTAACTTTAAAAAATTTTAAATCACGTCATCACGCTTGCCTCTACGTGCGGGCACGGTGGCTGGAACAGGGGCCTGCCGTCGCAGTCGAGGAGGTCTGCATATTTCAGCGCAAACACCTTATTCATCCCCAGCTTTTCTGCAATTTTCGCGCTGGAACACACACATTGGTGTTGCCGCTTCAATAGCAGTGGCCCCCTCAAAAACCTCTACGCTTGTCACTTCTTTTCCAGGACGAAATACAGCGGCGGGTGCGCTTCCCTGCGGGCGGCGTGGCGCAGCGCGGCGCGTCGCGATCACCATTTATATTTGCCAGCGCGGAAACGCCAGTCGTGACTCCAGGCGCGCTGCTCTGCCCCGCCCCGCGCCGCCCCGCGCCGCCCCGCGCCGCCCCGCCGCCAACGCCCACCACGTTGGGCGCAGCTAAGCCCGCGCCGCCTCGCAAAAAGCGGAGCCGCTCTGGAATTATGCGATGCGGCCCGGGTCGTAACGATCGGCTGGCGATCGTAAACTGACAGATGATGGCGAGGGCGAGTAGCGAGTGTATTCCTGAGTGTACTTGCGCCCGGCGCCCCGCCCCGCCCCGCCCCGGCCGCTGCAGCACGCACGGGCGATATGAACCGGAGCGCTGCCCCGCCCCGCCCCGCCCCGCCCCGCCCCGCCCGCGCCGCGCCTCGAAAATTAAATAAAAGTGCGCCGCGCCGCGTCAGCCTCTGGAAGGGAATCGGGATGCTAATGGGCTGGGCTGCCCCCCTCCCCCCCCCCCACCCCCTTCCTCTCATTGCAGCGTACGCGTGACGCAGGTTCAGGCACCATTTGGCAATGCCTGGCCCTCTGCACAGTAGCTACCACTCTTCATGCGGTGCAAACGTGCACGTCACTAAACGATTTTTTAGTAGACTTATCGGTAAACTGATCGCTCAAGTGACAAAGCGCCATCAAAAAAAACGGCAAGCTCTGTATGAATGAGTGATGGCATAGACGACTGGTCACGGCTACGGCGTGGCCTGCGCCCGTTTCGCGGGCGGGGTATATCGCGGTGGAAATAAGATGGTGTATAATTTGTGCTAAACTGCAACTTTAGTTAGCAGCAGCATTCCGCCCCCTCCGTGCCCCGTGACCCGTGACCCGCACCTGTACTGGCTCGTGCAGTCGATCTTGTAGGCGGGCGCGCCCACGTCAGCGGCCACCTCCCTCGCGGCCAGCGCGAGCTGCAGCCCCACCCCGAGGCCGCGCACCGCCTTCTCCGTGGCCAGCTCGCGCAGCTCCAGCATGCAGCTGCCCTCCGGGTCCAGGCCGCTCCAGATCTCGGGCCTCTCCAGCATCAGGGACCACAGCTCCAGGACGCGGCGAGTGGCCGGGCAGTCGACCTGCTCTGGAGACTAGACGGGGTTAGGCAGGGCGCCCACCGCCCGGTGAGGCGGGGGCGGCGGCGGCGGACGGGGGGTGGGCCTCACCGGCCTGCTGCCGCAGCCTGCACGCGTCCGCAGGCGCCACGATGCTGTTGACGGCCACCCCGCAGATGTCTCCCGGGCCGCCCTCAGGGCCGCCCCTCAGCACCGCCATCAGCGACAACCCCTCCCGGAATGAAGCCCGCGTGTGCTCGAGCAGCGCCTGGAGGGCGTGCATCAGGCTCCGGTGTGGCGGGGCCGGGCGGGGCCGGGCCGGGCGCGGCCGGGCCGGGCAGCTGGAGACGCACCTGTGGCGGGCACTCGGACAGCCCCGCGGCGACCAGGACGGGCTCCTCGCGGTAGAAAGTCCTCTGCATGAACTCCATGACGCGCTCCTCGTCGCAGCACGAGCATGGCACGACCGTGAAGGACGGAGGCGCCGGCCCCCGCGCCTGCGCAGCCCAGCCCAGCCCGAGCCGTCGCCTACTTATTTCACGTCTGTTTTCCCGCCACGCCACAGGCCACACGCTAAACAGGCCCGCGCGTTGTGTTCGGCGTCGCGATGCGTTTCCCCCCGCAGGTGGCGAGGCGAGCGCGGCGCTGACTCCACTCACGCTGCAGGTGTCTGCGGGCGGCTTGCTGGCCACGCCTCGCCCCCGCCCCCGCCGCTCCCCCGCCACCGCCATCGCCATCGCCCCCGCGGGCGGCGCCCACACCCCGAGACGCGCGAGTCCCCATGACGCCAGGCCGCGAGCCAGGAGGGGCGCTACGGGGGCGAACATAGGGCACAGCTGCCCTGCCCCAGGGTGGGGCCCCGCGGGCCGAGGGCTCCGCAGGGCGGGCTCCGTCGCGCTGCGACCAGAGCAACAATCATACAAGCGCCGGCCGCGCACCGGGCGCACCGGGACGGGACGGGAGGGATTGGACTGGCGCCATCCCCATGAGCATGAGCGGGGCGGGGCGGGGCGGGGCGGGGTCCACTAGCAGGGCTGGCCGCATGAGCATGCTTAACCCGTTTCAGCCAATCTGTCGAGGCTGACGCGCCCTTCCCCGCGCCGCCTGCCCCGCGCCGCCCCGCGCAGGCTAGCCGTGCAGTCTCGGTCAGCCCGTGTGCTGATCGTGCTTTTCGTACGGCTACGGCTGTCAGTGGCCGGCCCTGCCCGGCCCGGCCCTGCCCGGCCGTGTGCTGCCGTCGGTAGAGTCCGCACTGGCACTTTTGCCTCACTTCGATCGCTCGTTAGTATGGATAAGTTCATCGGGGTGGAGCGGAGCGGAGCGACAGTGACTGCGACTCAAAGCTGTGAACGTTAAGCGTGAGTGAGTAGGTGTGTACCGGGGTCACAGATGACGATCGCATGTGGTCGCATTTTTACTTCCGTACACTACGGATTTCGCGTAGCCTCTGCTGATGATCGGGTATAAAATTGCAAATACGCGATCAGTATACAGTAACGACCGCCCTGGACATCCTGGCCACGTTATGGCCATTCATATAAAAAACGCCTCCGACTGCGAGCATCAATCGTTGAAATCGGTCCGGCCGGATGCACGCTATACGCGCGCTGCTGGACGCCACGACGCGGATACGATACGCCGCCAAGCCCCCGGTACTTGACACTCATCGAGGGTAGTGTGGTGCCCCCCCACTCCCTCCCGCGCCGCCGAAATAAAGACCCCACCGTGACATGGCGGGGGCCGGGCCGGGCCACGGGCGGACAGCATCGAGCCGGTCTGGGCCGGACCTAGCCGGACCAGGCGCCAGTCAAGCGGAAAAGAGTTGGGATAGGGCGCTCGCCCCGCGCCGCCCCGCGTACTGGTGGACGGACATCCAGTCCACCGCATGCTCATACTCATGGACGCGGTCGCACAGTAGAAGGACTTGGTGAGTCGCCGCGCTGGCCGCGGGGCTGCAGGTGATGACTCATAACTGCACGCCGCTCCAGGGCGCCTGCCTGCCTGCCTGGCCTGGCCTGCGTCGACTCGCGTCGCGCCTCACGACCGGCGGCCGTGCAGCACCATTTCCCGATTGATTGTAGTTTTAGCGCGAGGCGGGGCAAGGGGACCTGATTTACGGGCCGAGGAGGGTCAGGCGCCTCGCCGGATGTCGGGTCGGGTCGGGCGCGTGGTTGCGTGGGCGTGGGCCGAACAGCCACCGGCCACCGGTCAGCTGGTCAGGCTCAGGACGAGATAGCTCTGTTTGGTGGCAGCGCTAACTGTTGCACCGGAACCCCCAAGTCAGGGGTGACCGGGTCAAGGTGAAGCACTGGAGCACTAGAGGCGTAGAAAAATTATGTGACGGCCACGAAAGCCAAGTTGAGCCCACTGTACTGTAATGTTAAGGCCCACTGATACTTGCCAACTGTAACCCATCTAGAAGTACGGCGTCTTTAATTTTTGGTAAATCCTCGACATGTCTCAGTGTACGGCACGCCGTTAGTATGCAAAGCAGAGAGACATGGGTTGTGTCACACAACCAAAAAGTATTGGTTGTATGCGCGGGTTACGGGCAATTGAAATTTCTCGCGACGGTCATCGAAGAGGGAGATGCTTGGGGAATCCCACCTTGACCGGCCCGCCTGGCCCAGACCCAGCCAGATCTGGAGGAGGAAAGGAGGCATCCCGTCGTGTCCAGTCTGCGGCCAGCAGCAGGCACCAGCGAACCAGCGCCCCGGGCGGGGCGGGGCGGGGCGCCTGTAGGCCCCAGTGCGTGGGTTCGGCCGACACCGCAAGGGGAAGGCCCCGAGGAAACGAGTTTCGCACATGTGTGAGGATTCCCCTTGCTGATCGAAATTCCGGGAGAAAGGTGCGTCGTTAGCTTACGTATGCCCTTTTCTGTTTACGACAACCCATACTCGGAATTATGTTTGAAATTTTCTTGGCAGAAAAATAGACGCAGACCGACGTCAAAATTATTGTAATTTGTTTCTACACCAATAATACTAAACCGTTAATAACGAATAATAATTTGCTTCTAAAAGGAATGGTAGGTCCTTTTCATGATGTGGGCAAGCATTTGAATTGTGTGTGTGTGTGTGTGTCGCTGCTGAATTCTGTCCACTTTATGCCAGCCATTGCGAGGGACGAGTGGACAATTAATACCCCCTTGTATACCGAGGGGGGTACAAGACCCCTAGGCGATTAATACCGGGGGGGTATTAATCGGCCAGACAATTAATACCCCCCTGTATACCGAGGGGGGTACAAGACCCCTAGGCGATTAATACCGGGGGGTATTAATCGGCCAGACGCACGAGTGCACCCTGCACCCCTGTCCTCAAAAGCCCCACCCCCTGGATGTCCACGCACAAGTCGTCCCCACCCCACCTCCTGGATGTCCACCGATGTCCACGCACATGTCGTCCCGCGCCGCCCGGCCCGCTGCTCCCAGCTCCCCCGCCCGCGCCCGGCCCGCGCCACGCCGGCGGCGGCACGGCCCTACGCCAGTGGCCCCTGCGGCGCACCGCGCCCCGCCCCGCCCCGCCCCGCCCCGCCCCGCCCCGCCCCGCCTCGCGCAAGCTGAGCTGAGCGTCTTATAAAAGACTCCGTCGCTGTCTTGCAAGCTTCACTCACCCACTAGCTCGGGGCGACGCGGGACGGAGCGGTGCGAGTCGCGAGGCGCTCTTGGAGTTTGAGTAGTGTATGGATTACTGAGCGGGCCAGGTCAGGACTCAGCCTGCACCTTCACGATAAGACCCTCTCGAGCTCCTCCGTCTGCCGGTATCTGTGGATTCACTTGAGCTCGCCCTGCACTTCAACACTCAGGTAACGTGGTACACTTGGACTTTGTAGCGAGACGATTTGTTTGACAAAGGTCTGGACTGGGCAGGCGGAGCAAAGCTATTTGTACTTGCAAACTTGCGAAAATCTGATTTAAGGCGAAACTACTCCTTACCGAAGCGATTGTGTTCCATAGGGGTCAGCCATGGACGTCGAGAAACGCTTCTTCGGCTGGGAGGACTACACGGTGTTCGCCGGCATGCTGGTCATTTCCACACTCATCGGACTGTACCACGGCGTCAAGTGAGTAAACGGCAAACGGCACGGACCACGCCGAAAGCGACGCGACGGCGGCCAAGCGCGGCGTCCGCGCCGCGAAGCTGAGCTGAGCTGAGCCGAGCTGAGCTAAGCCGAGCTGAGCCGTGCTGAGCTGAGCTGAGCTGGGCTGAGCTGAGCTGAGCTGAGCTGAGCTGAGCTGAGCTGAGCTGAGCCGAGCTGAGCTCTGCTGCCGAGCCTCGGCTCCCTGCAAAGTCAACACAACACGCCCTGACCTCTCTTCTCTTCCTGCCGCAGGATCAGGATCCGCCTGCCGTGGATGCGCGGCGGCTCCAGCTCGGGCTCCAGCGCGTCCGACCTGACGGCGGCGGCGGGGGCGGGCCGGCAGGAGGAGCAGCCCGGCGCCCGCGGCCCGTCCGACTCCTCCGCCGAGGAGTTCCTCATGGGCCGCGGACAGATGGGGACCCTGCCCGTCGCGCTGTCCATGCTGGCCAGGTGAGGTGAGGGGAAGGGCAGCGCGGTCACCTGCAGGTGTGAAGGGGCTGCAGTCACGGAGTCCCCCGCCCCGCCCCGCCCCGCCCCGCCCGCGCACAGCACAGCACAAGCGCAAGGTCTCGGCCGAGGCAGCTAACCACGCCGCAATGCCGCGGCCGCGGCCGGGCCGGGGCTCCGGCCCTGCCACCAGGGCGGTCCGGCCTGGCCCGTATCGCCACGGGCGCGAGTCCACACGCGCGGGCGGGAGCGGGCGGGAGCGGGCGCGGGGCCGCGCTACGGAAAATGAACTGCTCCGTCCGTCAACATTGGACAGGTCTGTTTGTGGAGCCGCACCGCGACCCTCGGCGCGGCGCTGCCCTACTCTGCTCCGTCCGACCCGAGGCGAGGCACACCAAACAAACCAGTGCCGCACCGCGCCAATCGACTGGTGGGGCGAACGCGCCCGGTCTTATCACACGTGTATGGATTAGGGTGCCGCGCCACGCCACGCCACGCCACGGCTCTGCACAGCGTGGCGTCTGCGTGCGTCCCGCGCTTAGCTCGCGTAAATCGCGAGATGAGATGAGATGAGATAGCCTGCCCTCCCATCGGGTGTGCAGGTGATGGAGCTGTTGGAGGTCGTGACTGTCTCAGCTCATTCGCGGAGCCCAGCTCCATCCCCCCGCGCCCCGCGCCCCGCAACCGCCACTCCTCCACGCACCTTAAGAACTGTGATCGCGCTGGGTATGCTAGCCAGCCACGCCACGCCGCGCCACGCCTGTCCTCAAACATATTTGCTTCTGCTTCCAGCTTCCTGTCCTCCATCACCCTCATGGGCCAGCCCGCTGAGGTGTACCTCTTCGGGCCGCAGCTCTGGCTGTTCGGCGTTGCCGCGTTCCTCGCTATCCCCGTCGTCAACTACGTCATGATCCCCTTCTTCCACAAGATGCAGCTCACGTCGGCTTACGAGGTAGACACTCGACCACTGCCCTGCTGTCTGCGCCACTTTTGGTGCCCACACATAATTAAACCTTAATCAAAATCATCCTAACGCACGTCTTTGTCTGACTGTAGTATTTCGGAACGCGCTTCGGGCGAAACGTGCAGCGCCTGGCGTCCGTCTTGTTTACTATTCAAATGGTGAGTTGCTTGTTGGCCAGAGCTATTTTCCAAGGAAGTCCCTGTCCCCTCCCCGGCGCGGCGCTGTGCTCAGGGGCCGGGCCGGGCCGGGCCGGGCGGGTGCAGAACCCATTAGAGTATTGCGTGCGTGACACGGGCCGATTTGTTTTCCCGCAGATCCTGTACCTCGCGCTGGTCCTGTACGCCCCCGCGCTCGCGCTGAGCCAAGGTAAGTTGCCGCCCGGCAGGGCAGGCCGGCAGGGCAGGCCGCCAGGGCTGTTCGCTCACTACATGCAGCCGAAGGGAAGGACTTTCCCTCTCGTCTAATGTAAAAAACAATAAACTCAAGTGCCGTGCTTCTCTGCCCACAGTGACCGGCCTGCATACGCTTCTTGTCGTCACCGCCATGTACTTCGTTGTCATCTTTTATACCACAATTGTGAGTTAATCAACACTTAGATTCAAAAAATTATATTAATATTTATGGGAACTTTATTCAAGGCGATGAAATAACTCGTACGCAGCATACTGTGGTTTTGAAACAAAGCGTTTTCCTTCTCAGGGTGGAATGAAGGCAGTCGTTTGGACCGACACATTCCAGGTTGTGGTCCTGTACGTGGCCATGTTCGCCGTGCTCATCAAGGGCACCCTCGACATCGGTGGCTTTCGCGTCGTTTGGGAAACCAACGCCCAGAACGGCCGCGGTGATCTGTTCAAGTGAGAACCACTCATGGTTTATCTTGTCATTCTGCAGTATGTAGTTGACTAACTCACAGCCTTTGCTTCTCGGTGTCCGTCCAGGTGGACCGCGGACCCTGCGGAGCGCTACTCCGTGTGGACGACGCTCGTGGGCGCGGCCCTGCTGCACACGGCGGTGTACGGCGCCAACCAGCTGCAGGTGCAGCGCTACCTCACCGTGCCCTCCGTCGCGCAGGCCCGCCAGATGGTGTGGATCAACTGCGTCGGCTGGACCGTCGTGGTCCTGCTCACCGTGTACGCCGGCATGCTCATCTTCGCCAAGTACGCGCTGTGCGACCCCATCTCGGCCGGCAGGGTGTCCAAGGCTGACCAGCTGTTCCCGTTGTTCGTCATGGACACGGCCGGCAGTCTCGCCGGCTTCCCTGGCCTCTTCGTCGCCGGCATCTTCAGCGCCGGCCTCAGGTGAGCTGCTGGCAGTGACAACGGCTGACCATGACCATGTTGTGTCTTCACCGTTGTGAACGCCCTGCCTCTGCGCCTGCCACAGCACCGTGTCCACCGGGCTCAACTCGCTCGCCGCCATCTGGTTCGCGGAGCTCGACGGCACCGACTTCAAGGCGAAGCTCACGGACCGGCAGGCCGGCCTGACGGTCAAAATGCTCGCCCTCGGCTTCGGCGTCGTGTCGTTCGCGCTCGTCTTCGTCGTGCCGTACATGAGCGGCCTGGCGCCGGTCGCCATCGCTCTGTCCAGCTTCTTCTCGGGCGCGCTCTTCGGCCTCTTCATGCTCGGCATGTTCGTTCCCTTCGCCGACGCGGTGGTGAGTGCCGACGACACGACACGACTGTCCTACCCCCGCCGGACCTAACAGACTCGCTGCCCTCCCCTCCCCGCAGGGTGCGACGGTCGGGCTGCTCGCCGGCATCGGCGTGGTGGGCTGGATGACCATCGGCGCGCAGGTCGCCACGGAGGCGGGCCAGATCGTGAACCCCCCTCTGCCACTGTCCACCTCCGGCTGCGCAGCCAACGCCACGCTGTTCTCAGGACGGTGAGTAGAGCAGCCTGTGGGGCCGGCCCGGCGGACAGGCGCGCGCCGCGGGCTTGCCGACCTGCTCGGCGCCAGGCCCGCCCCGCAGCTCACCAGTCGGTTGTGTTCTCCAGGGCCGACGCCGCCACCGCCGCCGCCGCGGACTTCGCCTGGCTGCCGTACCGCGTGTCCTTCCTCTGGTACTCGGCGTTGTCGCTCGCCATCACGTTCGCCACGGGGGTGCTGGTGAGCGCCGTCAGCTCGCGGTTCACCGACGCGTCGCCGCCGTCGGCCAGCGCCGCCTCCACGCCCGCCTTCGGCGTCAAGCCGGTGTGCTGGGTGGCCGTGTCGTCTGAGGCGAGCCTGGAGGAGGAGAAGGAGGACGCGCGGCCGGAGAAGCTGCTGGTGCGGGCGGGCGACAAGGAGGCGGGCGCGCTGCAGGTGAGCGTGCTGGGCCGGGGCCGGGCGCGCCAGCCGCGTCAGCTGTGAGGTCGGCCCCCGGCCCGGCCCGGTCCGGCCCGGCGCGGCCGTGACGTCAGCGTTAGCGTCAGCAGCGTGTGCTACTCGCTTGTGTGACGTCCCTCGCTGCCCCGTGCTTCCCCTCCACGCGGTGCGCCGCGCCCCGGGAGACAACCAGAGGCTGCTGGCCCGGCCGGCCGGCCGGCCGGCTCTCTCGTAACTGGGTCAAACCTTCCCGCACCGCTGCGCTCACGCGTGCGTAACGCGTGCGTGCGTGCGCGCGCACACCCTCCGCCTGTCCTGTCCTGGCCTGGTGCCCAGCCCCGTCGGGCCGGGGCGGGCCGGGCCGGGTGGGCCCCTCCCGAAACCTCAACTGGAGTGTCCAGCCTGTCCATGCTGGACAGCGGGTCCCAAGTTGTAGCGCGGGCCGGGCGGGGCCGGGCCGGGCCGGGCGCCGCGGCCGCAGCGTCGCGTCGTGCCGAGGCGACACGACGTCACCTTGCCTATGAAACAAACAGACCGCCGCGCGGAGCTGAGCGGAGTGGCCGTGCGTGGCGTGGCGCAACGGCGTGCGAGCGGAAGCAAAAAAGAAATGCGCTGTGATTGTGTTGGGCGTGGAACGTAAATCTTTTGTCCCTGTGTGTGTTTGTATTCTCGCCAGCAGGTGTAAGTTTGATGTTGATCATAACAGCATTTGCTTTCAGTGATAAAGTCCAGGGCAAGGGAGCATCCACCTGCGTTTTGTGATATAAGTTGTATCTTTGTTGTTCCCGTTCACACGACTGCCACTCGGCAGTGTTTATCTGTGATATAATCGTATTTGCGTGCAATACTGCAATAATGCACTGCTCTAAGTTTTATGTTTTAGCTTTAACGAATTAGTAAAGACTTCACATGGGTCTAGATTTGCGGAGTAGGGAATCCCAGCGGTAACGCTAAAATTACCTGTCGAAAAGTGTTTCGGTGCGCTTTCAGACTTATTCTACCGAATGAAAAGTCCCCTACACTTCAGTTGACATATAACTAATTTCTTCTATTATTTTAAAACAATCAACTTTGCCTTTTTTATTTTTGTTTAAAAAAAATTGTAAGACTGCATTTAGTATTTAAAGAGAAACAATCCCCCCGAAAATCGTGGTTAAGGATTTTAAAGACATGCAGAAACTGTGTTCATATATTTTTCAGTAGACTAAATTGTGTGTCAGTGCCTTAGCAATACTACTATACCATAAGCTTTACTTGTTAACGTAAGTATGTTGATTCTGCTTTTTGTGTTTGTAAGTCCTGTAGTGTCTAAGCTTATCTGTGACGTTTATGAGCAAACAGCGTTTCATGAATAAATTATCAATTTTTATCATTGAAATATCATCCCCGCGCAAGTTTGCGAAACATATCTACTGAATCACCCGAGCGGAAGAAAGACATTAGAAAGGCAGTGACCGCCGCTCCGGCTGTGACACTGAGAAATCAATGTGCCATCCATTCTTAGCCTGCGACAGATAACATTTGTAAAATAATAAAACGTACACACAGGCACCCGGGGCCAGCAGACGCGTCTACCCCCCCCCCCCCCTTTCCCCCAGGGGCCATACTGGTCAGCTTTTTGTTCCCTCGATGCGGTGCGCCCTGCTGTTACGTCAGCTTGTCAACCCGCCGGCGCGGCGCGGCGTGGCGTGGCGTGGCAGCAGTGGCAGGCACCGCAGAACGTACTTACGCTCGCAGATAGCGGAGGGCCTTGGCCTAACCTTCCACCTACAGATAGAACCTGCTGCTGCACCGGTACCGTCGTGCCATTCAACAAGGTAAACGTTGCTTTTAAAATACATTGGATCAACAGTCTGTTTCTTGCGTTGAATACAGTAAATCAAAAAAGGGCGCGTCGCGTAGTTTCCGTAGCAGTTACGTAGAGTGCGCTGCATCCAATGCTTCGCTTCCGGTCTGGAGGTCTGGAGACCAACTCTTGCAACTTGTGGTGGAATATGGTACAGGTTAGTGTGATAAGTAGCTTTGCCAAGGAATTAGATTGCTTCACCTGCTTCATTCGTTGTGAGTCGCAAGAGAAGGATTTGTTTCTCTTGTCGATCTCTATGCTATTCTAACGGAGGAGACAAAGTCCGTATGCAGTTGACTCGGTTGACTATCGACTCACGAGATGGTTGTGCATTGTAACTGATCTGAAAGTTGATTAGAAAGTTAATGGCATTCGTTGTTGAGGAATTAGCTGCCCAGTATCAGCCTTTTATTTTCAAGATGTGGAACACTGTCAATTATAGACTTATAACTCGACATAACCTATCCTCGGCTACGCCAGGGCAAGTCGGTTCTCTACTGTGGTCATTGGCTATGTTAAGTTGAATTAATTTAAGAACAGTGTGCCTCGCCTCTTTTTATTTAACGTTACACATAGCAGAGTAGCAATTTTAACACATTGAGTGCGGGATGCGTTTATTCCCTTTGATTTAAAACCCGAGCGTGACCTCTATGGGGTCGTCGCACTCCATGAAGGAAAGTTTATGTCACTCTTGTATGATGATGATGATGATGATGGATGATGATGATGATGATGATGATGATGATGAGCCGTCCAGTACATTTCCACCCACCGTACTCTCCATACCCATAATCACTGCATCGCCGTTTATGCCTGTATTAGGACGTCTGACCTCAGTTCCTAAACACGGTTCACAGTAAATCTCTAAGAAAAACCCTAACGCGCAGCGCGGCGCCGCGCGTGTCGAGGTGCGGGGCGGGGCGGGGCGGGGCGGGGCGGGGCGGGCGGCGTAGGACATCTTCCGGCCGTATGTCTCGCTCCTGCCTCGGCGACACACGCGCTTGCTGATCGTGATCAAAATGACTCAGGCCGGGCGGGTATCATACGTCCGCGAGGCAATCTCAACCTTGCTAGTGCCGATAGCCTCCGTCGCATGTTTGCTCTCCGCGCGACACTGCTCGGCTCGGCTCGGCTCGCGGCCCTGAGTCCTGCCTGCGCTATGCAGCTGCAGCTGCGGCAGCTGCGGCGTGGCGCCACGGTAACCGCCCCGCACCGGCCAGCACCGGACTGGAGCCGGATCCGAACCGGAACGTACTTGTAGGGCGTGCGCGCGTGCACGCTCGTGTCGTCGTGTAGCAGGGCAGGACGTATCAGCCGCGCCCCCGCGCCTACGTGCTGTGCTGCCGTGACCAGCACTCTCAAATAAATAAAATATGTAGCTCTGTTTATTTAAAAACAGAACGCGTCACCAAGGTGCTGTGTCCTTAATTCTGAAAAAAAGAAATTGATGGCATTGAAAAGAAAAATTACTGCATGATGAAGGGAGCACAGCCTCACCGGCAGCGATAAGAGCTGCACCATCGGCATTATCGGTCCGGACGGGCCGGGCCGGGCCGGGCCGGGCGGGCGCGGTGAGTCGCCACGCCTCAACGAGCTTCGCTCGCGTTTATCCGCTTTCGATAACGCGGGATGAATTGGAGTCAATGACACGGTGGCGTGGCGTGGCGTGGCGTAGCAGTAGCGCGGGGCTGGGCGCCACGGCGCCACCATGTGGTGTGCTGCCGTTTGTGGTGGGCGCGGCTCGCTGGCACAGGCGTATCGGTCGTCGCCGAGTCTGCTTGCGTCTGAGATAAGCGGCCGTGCTCCCCGACTTATCCTCATATGTTTCACCCCCTCCCCCTCCTCGCCAGACAGCCGATACCTTGTACAACTCCCCCTTCTTGTTCCAGGGTGTGCGGAGCCCGCTCTTCGAGACCATCCTGGACGACGAGAAGGCCTGCGACGCTGCCCGCCATCGAGACGGGGCGCATGACGCCGACGGCCATATGTGACAGGCGGATGGAGGGCCCCAATGAAGTCTGTTGCAGCATTCGATGTTAGTTGTCTTTGTTTTTATTTTGACGTTTTCCGCCCCGCTCGTCTATGGGGCATGCATGTGATACGCGCGCTGGCAAACCTTTCTGCCCCCGTGCGCGTTGGGTTGCCTACGTCGGCCTCCGCAGGCGCTTGCGGCGCGGCGGGCTGAGCGGAGCGGGCTGAGGCCAGGCAGGCAGGCTCAGGCTGAGCGCCGTGAGGTCGCGGGCGCGGCCTCCCCTCCGCCGGTCTGGTGCGGCGGGGGGCCTAGCCTCCGTGTGACGGGCGTGACCGGTCGGCTGAGCCGGGCCGGGTGCGCGGCTCGGAGCGCACTGCCATGTCGAGTGCAATGGCCTCAGCCGGGCTGGGCTGCCACATCACAACGCCTGCCGGCCGCGGCCGCGGCCGCCCCGACCAGGTCCAAAGCGCCCCTTTTATTTTGCCGCTCCGAATGACGGCCGCCGCTTCACGTCCGTTCACCATTTATTTTTTACTAGCCAGGCAAGCCTTCGGCTTGAATCCTGAGCTCAACCCCGCCTTAGGATCAATATATTTGTAAGATCAGCCTTTATACTGGCGCTCATCGTTTGTCCGACCTCTTTTTGTCCGACCTGGCCGAATTAATTTCTGCCGCCCGTGATGCGGTCAAAAATTTAGTCCAACCTCCGTTTTGTCCGACCCGTGTACACCCAGAAAAGCATGTACTTGGATCATGCACAATGTACTTGAAACGAGGGCAAAGTACTTGATGATTTCAAGTACCATGTTCTTGAGTATTTGCGCTCAAATCAACCCCAATTTGTACTCAAATCGTTCCCCTTCGCGCTTGAATGGAACACATGTTCTTGGTTCAAGGCCAAATTGGGCTTGGATTGAGCGTCAAATTGTACTTGATATATTCAAGTACACGCTTTTCTGGGTGTACACCGCCACGAGCACAGGCAGAACGGAGTCTACATCGGTAGTCCGACTGTCAACCGCAGGACCGGAGTTCAATTCCCCCCTACTTCATTTTTATCTCATTCTCAAGCTTTCTTGCTTCGGTTGGAATAATTTTGAGTGTCGGATCGCAAAAAAATTGTTCTCACAAGATATACTTTTTGGGGCGTTTGAAACCTGGGCAACAACATATCGAAAGCATACAAACATTTTCGAGCTGAAATTTGAAAAATTACGTACGTGCTCTGCAAGTAATAGGGTGGCGTAAAAACATGGAAAATTTTTGCGGCAGTAAACCTCCCGAAGGAGGTTGCGGTTCCCGCCAGGCACAGGGCTTTTACCCCCCGTGGCAGCCAACTACTTCGGTGTTCTTATGGGAACCGGTGCTTTTCTGACTGCGATCCTGTCGCGCAATTCGACAGATTTGATCCCCGTACTGCCAGATTTAGTCGTACGGTGGTTAACCGAACTGCCCTGTCCCCAGAGCATGGAATAGCTATTTTTGGAGCCAGATTCTAGGACTTATGACCCCACGACCGACCACCAGTCGTGGGCATGGGACGGAACTTCCTGGCAACCCGCTGTCGCTACCAGTGAAGAACCTACCTGGGTTTGAACCAGGCCCCATGTGCCGAGTCTCACAGACACCCCACGGCTTTCGCGGCACCACTAGACCACTAGACCGTCGGCTATTCCACGAGGGAGCTCGGTTGAAATGGGGGGCTTGAATTCCACTCTCCAAATTGTTGTCCTCAGAAAAATTAAATTTCTTGGTAAGATTCGAACCTCCGTCCTGCGACTCTCCGCGCGGACACTATGCCGGCACGGCTACGACGCCACGGTACCAGATGCCGGACCACTAGGAGTCATGGTGCGCGAGAAGCCACAGTCACCGAAGAAACGAACCCGGTGTCATCAGTACGCCTGCTCTCCGTGCTCTGTTAGACCGGTCGCGTAGCGTCATTGGTATCTACACTGCTCATAGCTTCAGGTGGGCAGTGGTTCGAAAACCGCGTATTTCTTTTTTTTTTAATGTCGACCAATTGTTCTTTTCAGTCCAAGAAATAAACAACTCTGGTCTGAAGTGTGAGGTGTGCCTTTTGAGACCTTTCTTTGTCTAGAGCTCAGGGCGTCCGCGTCCAGGTCGCGGGTAGCCTCGGCCCGACCCGTTAGTCGGAGAGTGAAGTGAACGCTATGCCCCCGCCCGCCCCGCCCCGCCCCGCCTAGCCTCGCTCCCGGCCCAACGACGGGCGCGCCGCGCCGCGGTCACCGACCTCGTAGCTCCGGAGAACCTATCGTCAGTATAAATGCTTTGGGAATGCCATGAAAAGTATGTACGTTAGTTTGGCTATTCACAGTGCGATCCACCCGTTTTTATCGAGATCAGGCGCGGCCACGGTCTGTCAGGTCTGTTCTGCTAAGTCAAGCACAGGCTCCGCAGCGGTTCCCTCCTGTCTGAGAACACGCACTATGTGACCAGCTCTCGGACTCCCCCGTGCTGCAGCAGCGCGGCGGGCGGGCCGCGTTACGTCACCCCGGCTGCCTACCCCGCAGGGGTGCGCGGGCCGGGCCGAGCCGGGCCGAGCGCTGCGCCACTCTGCGGCCACTCACCTCTGCGGGCTCGGCTCGGCTAGGCCCGGCCGGGCTGCTCCGGATGGCAAGGCGAGCGGAGCCTGCCGAGCCGAGCCGAGCCGAGGCCCCCTCCTGGAAGCTGGCCGCCCCTCTCCGCTCCGCCTCCTGGAGTGGAGGGAGGCGGCAGCTGGAAACTCCAGGGCCGCGCGGCAGCGTGCGGCAGCGCTCAGGTTCAAGTTCAAGTTCATGACGCTGGCTGCGGGAAGGATTGCGTGGCGGAGTGGGGCCCGTCCTGGCCCGGCCCGGAGCGGGAGAGGGGGCGGGGGTGGGAGGGCGGGCGCGGCGCGGCGCGGCTCTTGAGGCCCGCGAGGTCTCTTCGACGAGGACCTCTTTCCTCACGCCTGTACGACGTACAGGTACAGGCGTACTGGGGAAACACTGCTGTACTCGTGATGAGCTCTGACGTCTGTGTGGGCGGCCGGGCGGCCGGGCGGGACGGAGGGCTCCTCTCATTCCATTCCATCCCAGCGCAATAGAAATAGAAACACGTGCCCTCCGCGTGTCCTCCGCGAGGAGGGCTCTGTTGCCGTGCCCGGCCCGGCCCGGCTCGTCCGCTCTACACTTTCGGTGATTGTCCTGCGACTGGTGGGTGAATGTGCTGAAAAGGAATGTGGTGAGGATCGCTGACCGGCTCGGCCTACCTCGCCACGCCCCGCTCCGCCCCGCTCCGCCCTGACGCTTCTAGCTTCTATCCCATCTCTCCGCGTATCTGCGCCCGAGCCCCTTGTTCGCCTAGGCGGCGCCGCTCGGGAGGACCGGGCCGGCCGGGCCGGCCGTCGACCCGACGGAGATGACGCCGCGCCGCGCCGCAGCCGTGACTCGGGCCCATCCCGGCGGGTGCGGAATACTTAGTGCTTGCGTGCTTCACCCCCCAAGTTCGAATGAATGGAAAGAGATTGGGGGTACGTGGCACGTGAAAGGAAGAGCGCGTTGCGTCTTGTCAATTGAGTTCAGTTAGCGCCAAGGCTAATGGATACTTCGTAGACTACTCGACGTAAAATGTCTAATCTAGCCTTCCCTCGTCTTCGTCGAGGAAAAACTCTATAACCAATCGATCGTTTGGTCCCGGCACCTTAGAGCTTGACTACAGTGCAGGGCTATTGCACGTACAGTAAATGATCCAATCCGATCGTGTTGGCTGGCTGGCTCACTGGGCAGAGCACCGGTTCGGTAATCGTCAAGGCGACGGTTCGTATCCTGCCTCGCTCTCCTTTTTGCTTAAATCTTCAGCGCACAGAATTATTTTAATGTGTCGGTTCGAAAATTTTTGCTGGCTAGAGATACTTTTTGGGGCGTTTTGATGCCTGGAGAACTACATATCTTTAATTTTTTTTAATTATTTTTTTAAATCCTGTAAACCCTTGGAGTATTTCCGTTTTTACTATTTTAGTTACTTTTATGTCGCGCTCGTTTTTTCAGCACAGCGCCAACTTGGCCAACACGCCTGGGCTGGGGATGCAATAAGCGTGTTGACGCGTTCTTACTTTTCCCGTCAAAAGTGAGAAGTTTTTCCTTTCAGCCGGTCAGCAAACACGATGCTGAGTGAAGGTGTGCTCCCCCCCACCTCCCCCGGGCGCTGAGCTGTGGCAGGGGTGGGGCCCGAACACTTCCAGCTCCGGCCCACGGCTCCGGGCCGGGCCTGGCAAAGCGCTCGCTCGCGCGGCAGCGGCGCGCGCAGCGCTCCTCCAATGAGACCACCGGAGAGCAGACCACGGTGCGCGCTGCGGGGCGGGGCGGGGCGGGGCGGGGCGCGGTACGGCCGGGGAGTTC
Source organism: Frankliniella intonsa (assembly GCA_033675135.1). Classification (NCBI taxonomy): domain Eukaryota; kingdom Metazoa; phylum Arthropoda; class Insecta; order Thysanoptera; family Thripidae; genus Frankliniella; species Frankliniella intonsa. Next base: position 13,814,991 of record CM066253.1, read on the forward strand.
GTTGAACCCCCAAGTGGGACGGTGGGGCCGAGCTGTGCCCCTGCCCGCGCCCCGCCCCGCGCCCCGCCCCGCGCCCCGCCCCGCGCCCCGCCCCGCGCCCCGCCCCGCGCCCCGCCCCGCCCCGCGCTGCGCCCTGCTGTACGGTAGGCACCCGGGCTCATCCTCGCACGTTGAAATGAAAACCGAATGGACCTGAAGCCTCCGGGCCGGGCCGGGTCGGGCGGGGCCCGATCCAGGAGGACTTTTACTCCCCTCTCCGTTTCGTCGCGACCGTCGACCAGATTCATTTTCAAACAAAGAGGAAAGTTTTGTTTTGGGTTGAGGAGGGTGACGCCGCCGTGCCGGGGTGGTGGTGGCCCGTGGTTGTACTTGTGAAGGAGGACTTTGTCCCGCATGGTAGGGTATGACTCCCCCGTTAAAAAGGAAGGAGTAGCTGACTAAGCTTTGCTCCCTTCGTACCAAGTAAACCCAGAGGAGGCCTGGGCAGCCACCCTCCGGAGACTGCCATGTTGACCGGGGCGTTAAGCCCCACTGCACTCCCCGTAGGAGCCCCGGCCCGGCCCGGACCCCCAGTTGGCCCTGGTCCCTAAGGCCAGGGGCGGAGTGTCGGCCCTTTCCTCTGCGCTGGGCCCTCTCTGCGGCCGGGCCATCCGGGCCGGTCGTTGACCCGCAGCGCAGCGCAGCGCTTTGCCGGCCGGCCGGCCTACCGGGCCGCTGTACGGCGAGCTCTATCATAACGGTCCCGGCCCAACTCGAGTAAGGGACTGGCCAGCCCCCCCCCCCCCAATCCTACCTCCCCCTGCACCTGGCCGTGCCGCACCCCGCCCCGCCCCGCCCCGCCCGCGCTCGCTCCTTGTCGCGCAGCTCAGCTCAGCGCCACGGGGGCGGGGCGGGGCGGGGCGGGACGGCTCCGCTGGACCTCGCGCCCCGCCCCGCGTCCTCTCCCAGGTTACCCTTTTACAGCGAGGCTGAAGTTCCCGTTCTATCCCAGGCACGATGTCCTCTCCGCCCGCCCCGCCCGCCCCCGCCCCCCTCGAGCGTGCAGTGTGGGTGCGCGGGGCGGGGGCACTGAACGTCAACTCTGGGTGAACGGTTCACGAGGGAATGACCCGACGCCTCTTTTTCTTCTAGGTTGGCGCCCGTGTCCCCGCTCCGCTCCGCTCGCCTGTAGCAGCAGCGGCACGGCCGGTGACCTCGGCCTCGGGGACAGGACAGGACAGGACCGCGGTGGCGAATCCGAACCACGGCTCAAGCGTCATAGCGAGGACCGGACCTCTCGCTTGCGATGCGGCATAAATTTCGGTGGATCCTAGGGAGCATGAAACGGTAAGGAGCTCAGCGGAGAGGTGGAGAGGAGGGGCGGCGCGGGCCGGGGCGAGGCGGGGGGCTATGCCGGTCGCTGAACCTCGGCGTCGACGCCCTCCGCTTCGCACCTTCACTCCTAACGGTGCAGCCCTGTTGCGTTCGCGAGCAGCGCGCGCCGCCGCGCCGCCATCGCCTGGCGAGCCGCGAGCACGCCCCCCCCCCCCTCTCTTCAACGTCCCTACAGTCCTCCTCGGGGACAGCGATTTTCTAAGTCCAAAGTTTCTTTGGGGTGCTGTTGACTCTGCTGTCTGCTGGCATTCTTAGATCATATTGTGAAAATAGTGGCATGTCGTACGCCTTCAAGGCACGTTATTGGTACTTCCCTTAGTTCCTGATGGAGGTCGATGCACCCCCTGGGGATACATTTCTCTGGGGCATCGTGCACGTAGCAGCGCGTAGCTCGCGTAGCTCCCTCTCCTCCCCGTGCCCTCTCACCTTCACTTCTAACGGGATCACCCAGAGGCCATGCACTGCGGCCCGGCCCGTCCAGCGCCCTCTCTCCTCTCGATGTGCGCAGTACAAAGTGTTGTGTCACAGGGCTGCAGCCTGGGTGCATCCAGTGCAATGCACCTGCACCCTCATTTTCAGTCATTATTACTTTACATCGACTTGGAAATTTGCTTGCGGTTCCCCGCGGGCCATCTTTGGAGCCCCTGGTGGGGCCTGGGAGCTGCGGATAGTACCGGGCCGGGCCGGGACACGGTGAGGCCGTGGCAGGGGAGGGGAGGGAAGGGGGGGAGGGGGGGCACAGGAGGAGGTTAGGTCGCCAGGGTTCGTCAACCCGGCCTGGGCCTGGGCTAACGGATCAGCCGGCCGGGCCGGGGCGGGCCGGACCGGGCCTCGCGCCGAGCCGAGCCGAGCCGAGCCGAGCGCACCTTGGCTCCGACCCGCGAGTAGCTCGGCTCGGCCGTTCTCGGAGAGGGTTTTCGCTCTCATTCGAGACGATGGTATACATATGTTATCATTAGTATTTTAAATCCCAGCCCTCTCCTGCCCCCTCTATCCGCATTAAAAATGAAATGCTCGATAGCAAGTTATGTATTGTCATGTGGATGCGTTGAGAAATGACAGCGGAATGTACCTTACCTTTCGAACTTGTGTTGCGAATTCGTCTGAGCGTTGATCACGTACCAGTCGTTGTGAGGAATTACAATGGAGGGCGGCGAGTCACTTTTCGTGGCGCGGTGCAGCTGCGCGGAGCTGCGCGGCGCGCGGCGCCTGGAGCCCCGGAGTCCGTTGACCTTCGCGCTGCGGTGCAGCGCGGGCGTTGCGTCGTTTGCGGGCATTCGCGAGGGTCGTACTTGGTGGATTACGGGCAGGCCGTACCTGATGGCCGATTCCGGGAAGCTGAGGGTGTATGTAAATTATTGTCCGACCCCGACCTATCTCTGTCCGACCTGACGATTTCCCCGAAATCCGAAATAGCGCTGTCCGACCTGGATTTTGTCAAACCTTGTTTACTCGGGTAAATTGGAGAAGGCATATGTATCAGAGAGGATCAAGCCGGAGGATGCGCCGAAAACATTGTACGCCACCTCAACTTTACAATTTAAAAAAAGGGAAGAAAAAAAAAAGAGAAAAATTGGGAGGGCCGCCCCGCCGGCTTAACTTCGGAGTTCTGATGGGATCCGGTGTGTTCCCAGCGACCACCACCCCACGGGCACGAGATGAACTCTCCGTACATACTACCCTACAGGAGTTCAACAACCGCAATTTTTTTTAATTTTATAGGATTACGTTTATAACGACGGTCGTTACAATTTTAAGAAAAGCTAAGCGATAGAACAAAAAAAAACCTGAAAGAATTCGGTTGGGACTCGAACCACTGCTCACCTAATGAGCGCAGACGAACCGAGGGCCACTGTCCACCTGGTGCAATCACCATTGTCGATACTATTCTCGGACCACTAGGAGTCATGCTGCGACCCGTACGACCCGCGCGACCCCTGTCATGCCCGCAAACGACCACGCGCCGCGGCGCGGCGTGCTTCTGCCCCGGCTCCTGCGCCAGCAGGGGGATTCCGCACAGCATTTGCGTCTCTCTGTCCTTGTCACACTCATACGGTACTGCCTTAAGGAGCGAACGAGAGAGAGGGAGAGAGGACACTAGCCTACACTTCTGCTCCTGCATGGCCAGCTCAGCTCGGGCCCGCCGCCCGGCCCCACGGCACGGCTCAAGTCTCCATTGGGGCCGGCTCATTCCTTTCTCGAATCGACGCTCTTCTGGGTACGTAGGCCCTTTCGTTGTGGGTACACCGAACCGAAATGGTGGGGTTTTCCTGGCTCATTATTGGTGGAATGGTTTTAGCACCAGGTACACTACGACACAGTTACTCCTCTGGCATTTGTCCGGCACCCCAGGCTGGAGGACTGTGTCTTTTCTTCCCTGTCAGGGCAGGCGGTGTGGGGGCGGGGCGGGGGCGGGGTGGGCGTGGAGGCCCTATGTACACGCCTGCAGGTTGCAGCGTGGCCCCAGCCCAGCCCAGCCCAGCGGCCCCAGCGGGGGTCAGTGTTCTCCGTTCTCGGAACGAGCGTCATCTGTCTTGGCATGGCATGCCGCCTGGCTGGTGCGGGCTGGTGCTGCCCAGGCTGCCCCTGCCCTGCCGCTGTGCCATTCCCCCGCACATGTGGTCACTGTTATGTGAGGCTGCGTCCGGGGGCGTAGCGTAGCGTAGCGTTTGTCACGGGATGTGGGAGGAGGGGCCTCCTGGCAGTCGGTCTTGTTTTTTGAACGCATCCAACCGCCTGCCTGCCTCTTTGCTCCGCTCCGCTCCGCCCCGCCGCACCCCTGCTTGCGAACGATGTGACCACTTCCGACCGGAGGAACAACAGCGAATAGTCATTATGCATGCCATGGTCTGGAGTTACCGACTCTGGGAAATGGGCAAAGTACTGTAGCATGCTCTGCGTGGGAGAAAAAAAATGAAAAGTACAAAAAAAGACATTAGAGGTTGCAGCGCACTACGACGACCTGCCCGGAGCCAGACCGGTGGTGGCGTTCTCTGCGGGGGCGGGGTGGCAGCGAGCGCCCCGGCGGGGCGGGCGTGGCTTCAGGCCCTAGCCTATGGCTGGATGGTGGCGGTGCCGCCGGCCCGTACTGGCCCTTCTGCGGACAATCGGCCACGCGCCTCGCCCACCTCGCACCCTTCGTGCCCGGCGCGGTGCGGCGCGGCGCGGCGCCGGGCCCGACGCCGCCCTGCCCTGCCCTGCCCTGCGCGCGGGGGCACGCTGTCCCGTTACAGCATCAGAACAATGGGGAGGCGGGGCGGGGCGGGGCGGAGCGGCCACGGCACTTGCTGTTCGAGTGCGACCGCTGCCGCTGCGTTTTGTACACATGAAAAATCTGTGCATGCCAGGCCATCTGGCGGGGCTGGCCGAGACACATTATTGGTTACCGGAGCAGGAGGACCCCTAACGGGACGCCCCCGGCCCGGGCCCGGGCCCACGGGGCCAGCGGGGCAGCAGGGCTGGCCCCGCACACCTGCCCCGCATTCACCTAAACCCAAACCCCTTTATTTTTTTTGGTGGCAGCTCACGCAATTCTTCCGTGAAGCTGGCAGGGGGTGGGGTGGGGGTGTGGAGAGGACGGGGTCTGTTTGTGCGTGGATGTGCCGTTCCGATTGTTATGGACCCGGTGTGAGGTGAGGAGGGAAAGTTTCGGCTGGGTGTCCGGGTCGGGACCCCCGGCCCGGACCCCGGGGAGGGGACCACCCCCACCCGGAAGACAAGACCGCCACCGCCGCGCCGCCCCACGAAAAACAATCGCCTTGCAGCGTATCGAATGGCCCGGCTCGGCCCGGGTCGACTACCTGATTGCGCCGCACCGTCCCTCTTATTCTCACGGCTAGACCTGTTTGGGTGCGCAGCGCTTCCCCCGTCGTGGGGCGGGGCGGGGCGGGGCGGGGCAGGCCGTCACAGCATTTGGCCGATAGTACCGTAACCCCAGGGGCGGTGAATCGCCGCGCCGACTGTTCCTCGCAACCATGTCGGAAGAATGGTCCCTTTAGTCTCGACGTGGGTAATGATGGAAAGCAAACGAGTAAAACATTAAGGGATTTGTCGGTAAAGACTATACGTATTTTTTTTTAATTGAAACACACAAGAAAGTGTAAGTGGGTTCACAAGAGTTTAGGCTTTATTTTTAAACTGATGCCGTGGTGGTTCTGGCCAAAGCACACACATGCCATTACCTCGAGTTGTACACTTACTAGTGCTCGTTATCGTTGACGTGCGCTGTGCGCTGATATGATACAGTGCCCCATCCCAGCTCCGGCGCCGCGGAGACCGGAGACCCCGCAGACTCAACTTGAACTTGGCCGCCCAGAACAATAGCGTGTTTCCTCCTTCGCGGGAAGCGAGGCGTGGCGGGCGGGGCGGGGCGGGGCGGGGCGCGGAGCGTCGCGGCCGGCGCTTCACGGTGAGCGGCCAGGCCAGGCCAGGCGCTGTGCTGACTCGAGGCGTCGGGCGTTGACCCCGCGGCGCGGCGCGAGACTGTTCGCACTCCGCCCTCGTTGTCGTCGACCACTCCTGGTACTCCTAGGCTATGCGATACCGTACCGGAGGACGGCTCTGTACCCGCAAGTGTACGGCGAACACGTGCAGGTCTGCCGAGCCGTGAGGCGTCGTGGCGCGCGGGGTAGAGGCCGCCCCCCGCCCCGCCCCGCCCCGCCCCGCGCCGCCCCGCCCCGCCCGCCACCCCGTTACGCACGTACGTGTTTCCTTTCACAAGGGCTACCTACGGTGGGCTCCCTGTCCCCCGCCCGCCGCAGAGACCTGTACGCCCGGGCGCGCCTGGTGAGCGCCGCGACGCGCCGCGACGCTGCCGTCGAGCCGAGCGGGGCAGGGCGGGGCGGGCGTAAGTGCAGGGCCTAGCGGCACTCCATACGGTCCGCGCGCCGGCCCGGCCCGGCCCGGCCCGCCCGGCTCCCGGGAAACAATAAAGACGCGGAAAGAGGGGGAGCGACACGGGAGGAAAAAATGGAGGAAAAGTTCCCGCGGGCGCCAGGGCGCCAGGGCGCCGGGGGTCGGCGCGAGTAACAGCACGCGGCGCCGCCTCGCCCCGCCCCGCCACGCGACCCGCGCGCCGAGCCCTCGACGTCACGTGTGCTGCTGCCGCTGCTGCTGCCGCTACGGTGCTCTCGGTGTTGGGGGTGCAGTTTCAGGCGCCATACTCTCTTGTGTCGGCTCACTTTTCGTTACCGAATTCTAGCCGTAGGCCATATTGTATCTGCACTTTGTTTCCCATAAAAAACTTGTGGCGGCGCGTGGTATTATCCCCTTTCAGTAATGTTTCCAAAACGAATCTACTGACTTTAATTTTTATTTAATGTTTATTTGTGGCTTGCGTTGGACCTGCCGATCTGTGCACCCGTGCACCCTGAGAGTCATGTTTTGTGTCTTCGTAGAAACGCGTTTCAAAAGGATACTTGCGTGGGTGTTTCGCAAACAAGGACCATCTTGTTGTCGAATGCGTGACTTAGAGGACGGTCTGCTTCTGCGATAGTCATGGCGCGTTATTCCCTCGGTTATCTCTTTACTGCGTCTGCGTGTTTGAGTGGGCGTCCAGGGGATTACGTGTTGAATGAGGTCTTCTGAATCAGAGGTCGTTCGCATCGGAAAAGTTTCCTTCCGTTCAAGCATCATTATCGTCATCATCTGGGCCTTTCTTTTTTATCCAAAGAATGAATAAGAAGAGAGGAGTGGGAAGAGAACAGTTATGTTGAGCCTCGACTGGTTGGCCGCTGGCAGCCGACGCCGCGCCAGCTCAACAGATTCCCTACCCTTCCTTTCCATCTTATTCCTCTCTCGTCTCCACTCTCTTTCTCCTCCCTCCAGAACCATCTGGAGTCTTCATCACCAATTACGGACTCTTCCCCCGAGTTCGTTTCTGCCCCCTCTCGTTTACTTTTGGTTCACTCTCTCACTTTCTGTTTTCTCGTCCGTTCGTTCTTTAAAGACAAGCTGTCCATTTCTGAGCAAATACGGATGGGCCCCAGAAGCTGGCAAAAAGTGAGTCCTGTTTGCCTCTGCGTGTTTGCTCTCGAATGAAAGGAACGGAGCCTGTCATATTTCGGGATCGACCTTATTTTCGTGTATTATCCTGGCTCCCTGCTCCGTCCGAACGGCGCAGTGCTCGCTGGCGTAGCATTCATCAATGACTGTAAGCGAGCGGAACGCAAGCATATTCTATTTGGCCTTATTCATCCGCTGGGGTAGGGTGTTCACAAGGCAGATAATTCGCGGTTTCCTTCTGATCTGCTGAGGTGGCGGAAGTCTATCCTAGCGCGGGCGGTGCGGTGCGGGGCGGGGCGGGGCGGGCGGGGCGGGCAGCAGAAGGCTTGTCGGGGCTCGGCCGGCACGGCGCGGCCTGGTCTTGGTCTAAGTAACGGGACCGGCTATATGGATGCAGAGCGGGCCGGACGCCCCGCCCGCATCGTAGGGACAGGACGAGAATGGAGGTTCTCGCAGTGCATCTTGTCGATCGATCGGCTGCCAACGGGACGCATATTACAGTATTCCTAGCTGGAGCGGGGCCGGGCCGGGCCGGGCCGCTAAATGTAGTGAGACCCTAAGGGACCGCCAGCAGAACTGTTGCTGCGGTGCTCGGGTCGGCGCGCGTTAGGACCTGGTCGCCGCCGGGCCGGGCCGGGCCGGGGCACGTCCCTCTACGCCCCATAGGCCGCGGCGCAGGTGAGTCTCGTCCCGTCACCCGCACGCTCACTGTTTACCCCCCCCCCCCCCCCAGGAGGGGCACCCTCACTGACCCTGTCCGCTTGCATTTGAATGTGCCTCAACTTGACGCACGTCGCTCGGTCAAGGCTCGCCCGGCCCCGCCCCGCCCCGCCCCGCCCCGCCCCGGCCCCCGGCCCCCGCTTATGCAATGGAAGTAGAGCTCTCCTCTCCTCTCCTCCGGTCGGTCCCTCCCTTCCTCCGGTGCGCTCGGCGCAGGCTGGGCGCAGCGCGGCTCGGCTCGGCCCGGAGTGGTGGGGGCCCCGCCCCGCTCAGCCGCTGTGGCAGGCCAGGTCAACGCCCTGCCGGCCCCTGCCTGCCTGCCTGCCTGCCAGCCCCGGTCCCCGGCAGGGGCCCCGCCCGGCCTCCCCGCTCCGGCCTGGCCCCCTGGCCCGCCCCCCCGCTCCGGCCCCGCCCCGGAGCCCCTTCGCCAGCCCAGCCCAGCCCAGCCCCGGCCGTGTCCTGCTGGTCAGCAGGTTTGGGGCCTATGTTCAGCTAGCGGTTCGCTAGAGCCGTCCCTCCCTCCGCGCTCCGCGCCGTGGCTCCGGGAAAGGGTGGCCCGTCCAGGCCCCTCTAGGCCGCCGTGGAGTCGGCCATTAACCTGCGCTGGCCGTGCACTGCGCGGCCTGCCTGGTCTGTGAGCGCCCCGCCCCGCCCCGCCCCGCCCCGCCCCGCCCCGCCCGCGGGGAGATGATGCGATGTAGGCTGGGGCTGCAAGTTCACTACTCCACTCGCTGATAGAGAAAGAGAAAAAAGCAGGCCCCCGCCCGGTCGGGTCGGGTCGGGTCGGGTCGGGTCGCTCCGGGTAGGCCCCGGTAGGCGCGGTAAGCGTGGTATGCGCGCGGGTAGTGGCGTGGCGTCATCCATCCCCTCCCCTCCCGTGTGCTGTTCGCCAATCAAGAGGGCGTTGAACGCGGCTGGCTATCGGGGGTCTATTCGCTCTCTGCTCGGGGGGCCGGGGCGGGGGTCTCAGCAACAGCAGCCCCGTCCCGTCCCGTCCCGTCATTCGCGTCACTCGGCAGCGCGAGTGGCTGTGCAGAAAGGAGCAGGAGGCCGAAGTTCTTTCACTGAAATTGCATCGAAATCTTTGGGATCACGTGGTATGTTCGCCGGGACTTTTTCTCGTAGGACCACGCAGGTACAGGCTGTTCATCAATTTGGGGAAAAAAAGGTAAAAAGCGAGAGAGGTAAAAAAAAAAAAAAAAAAAAAAAAAAGGTTTGCGAGGGAGGGAACCATGCCCTTGCCCTTTTTGGCGATACGGCGTGTGTGTATGGGGTATGGGGAGAAAGAAAAAGGGAGAGAGAGAGAGAGAGAGAGAGAGAGAGAGAGAGAGAGAGAGAGAGAGAGAGAGAGAGAGAGAGAGAGATTGAGTGCATCGTCCTCTAATCGACCTTCAGATGAAAAGGCCCTGGCCGCCCTGCGCCTGCCTGCCTGCCTGCCTGCCTGGCCGCCTGCCCGCGCCGCAGCGCTGCCAGCTCATCTTCCCTCCTGTAATGAACAAAATACCTCTTCCGCCCGGCCCGGCCCGGCCCGGCCCGCCGGCCGCCCTCCGCTCCGCCCTGTACTGCTCCTGGTTGTTGCTCCTCTCTCCCCAGCGCGCTTTATTCGCACTACAGTGTTACGCGGCGGGGCGGGGCGGGGCGGGGCGGGCGTTAACCCCGGCTGCGCTATGCCATGCGCCATTCATCACGCCGACGCTATTTGTCACACACACACACACACACACACACACAGACGGGCAGCTCTAAGACAAAGCCAATGACCGGGCGGTCCCTCCCCAAGCCAGCCCCGTCCCGTCACGTTGTTTTACAACTGTGTTCATAAGCACATACACTGGCTTTTGTGTGATTCGCGCACCCTGTCCGTTGTGTTGCGGTTCCTCCGCCACACGATGTGACAGCCCGGCCTTTTCTTTATTTCTCCCAAGGTTTTTACCTTTTATTTTTGAAAAAAAAAAGTGTGGTTGGCTTTAATGTCACAAAGTGCTAGGCGTTGGTGCAGATTTATGGCTCCGATCGGAAAAGGAGAGAAGGTATGGTGCCGGGAGAGACGGGGAAAACCAGAGGGAAATTCGTTTTCGCTAGGATCCGGGGCCTCAGCACGCGGGCCTGGTGGGCCGAGTGGAGAGTGCGGGCGGGGGCAGGCCAGGCGTGCGCAGGTGTGGTCGTGATGCAAAATCTGGAACCCTCGTCATAACTGCGGAGGAGGCCGGGCCGGGCGGGCGCAGGGGCGGGCGCAGGGGCGGGGCGTGCAGGGGGGTTGCTCTGCGGCGTGACTCTGCCCGGGCCGGGCCGGGCCGGGCTGGGGCCCTGGCGGTGCTGGGGCCCGGGGGCCTGGGGCCCTGCTGCCTCGGGTCGACGACCGCGCGCCCGGCCCGGCCGGGCTCGGCTCCACGCCCTGGTTGAGCTCGGCTCGGCTCGGCTCGGCCAGGCTCGAGTGAGTGTGCACTTCTTCCTCAGAAGGATGGTAATTATGTCGCTTCGGAAATTATTCCGGCAGCTCCCTTTTCTCTGCCCCGTATATGCCCTGATCTAGCTAGTAGAGGCCCTCTCCTCTCCTCTCCTCTTCGAGAGCGTTGAAACGGTCATGCACTGCGCGCGGCGCATCAGTTAGGACGCCGCATGTGTGTCCACATGTGTGACTGCGGCCCCTGGAGCATGCTGCCCCGACAACACCAGTGTGAACAATGCAGATTTGTTACTGATGGTTTGGGTTTATTTTTATTCTTATCGATAAGTCTGTATGTGGTCAATGGGCGAGCCGCAGAATTTCCAACGACCCGCGGCGTCGATTTTGGCAAGGTGCGCAGCCGGGCACGACCGCCCCCCCCCCCCGCATGCGCCATTAAACACGCAATTTTATACGATAGAATACAGTAGCAGCGAAGCCATTCCTGCAGGTTTATTTACTTTTAAAAGACAAATACAAGTTTCTTTTAAATTGTTCCAGATAACGATCCAGTTGTCACTGAAATTTGACCCATCATCGCCCGTCCTTTTAAGGGTTTTATACTCAAGTCAGAAGTCAGTTTGGCGTAGATGGGAGGTCTTTGACCCTCGGGAGCCACCCCGCCGGCCCCCACCGCCCCCGCCGGCCCCCGCCCCCTACCCGCCTGGGCGCTGCATTACGTGCACTTCGTGAGTCCCCCCCCCCCGGCCCACCCGGCCGATGCGAGTCTAGGTAAGTGGCACAACGAACCGACTTCACCTCTCGTCGGCCAGGCCAGGCCAGGCCCGAGCCCTGGGCCTCCTTGGCGTGCACGCCGTGGCGGTCGTCCCCCGGTGCAGCGCAGTGCAGCGCCCGCAGCGCCCTGCCCCGGGGCGGGACTGGCCTGGCCTGGCAGACCATCGCGGCTCAGACGCATGCGAAGACATATGGCGCCTATCTCAATGAAGCATCTGCAACCCATTTCATTCCCGAAAACCACTCGGAAGCCGAGTCCAACATCAAAGTCAGTCCTCCAGCCGCTTTGTTTTTTTTTTTTCCTTGTATGTAGACACTGTATACGCGATGGTTCCGGGCGGTCGCGGGGCTCAGGGGACGCGGGGAAGGGAAGCAATCGTGCTCGCTCTCCATGTGCGACCACACACGCACCGCGCGTGCCCGGCCCGCCCGTCTGCTGCGAAAGCAAAACACTTTTTATTTCGCGATGAAATCGGTGAAAACACATTGGCGCATGAACGCGCTCTCCAACTGATTCATCGCATCCCCTCCCCCCTCTCCCCTTGACTTGGCGTGTTGCGCGTCAGAGCCCGGCCCGGCCCGGCCTGCTGCTGGGGTCTTCCCGGGTATCAGTGGCGTCACTGGCCTACATGTGCACAAACACCGCCTCGGGGCGGGGCGGGGCTGGGCGGGCCGCGACAGGTGTTGTGCGGCTCTTTTGTTCCATTTGGCTGAGGTGGGCCAGGCCGGGTCGGGCCGGGCCGCGGCGCTGCGGCAGTACAGTGCGTCGAAGACGATGCGGAATTGGATCCAGGCGCCGCGCGAGTCGCGTCGCGTCGCGTCGCAGCGGGAGGGATCGGAGTGAATCGGGCAAGTGTAGTGGGTCAGTGGGTGTCGGCCAGTGTAGGCAGACAGGCAGGCAGCAGCGCAGGCGGGGCCCGAGGGAGCTGTGCCAATGCTGCTAGAAAAGTAGGCAATAAGTAGCCAAAGCACAAGCGGCGGCTGCACCTGTGCATGCAGCATAGGCAACATGCACCCACCGACCCACCTGTGCTAAAGGTGATGCCTAGTAGGCAGACGCAGCCCGCTTGACTCCTCTACTCAGCCTACTTATTGCCTACTTTTCTGGCAGCACCGAGACCGGGCTGTGCTGTACTGCGAGCTGCGAGTACTGAGGCAGGCAGTAGGCAGGCGGCCGGGGCCGGGGCGGCCCAGGATGCTGGAGACCTCAACGCAGCGATGCCACCGAGCGCCCCGAGCGCCGCGCCGCGCCAGGCCAGACGCCTCGCCTCCCGCAGCCACCCAGCCAGCGCGCCCAACACGCGCGTGGTGTCCTCCTGAACCTGCCCTGCCAGACCAGACATGTACCATGGGGCTGCCGAGGTGGAGTCAGGTTACGGCACGGCCAGAGGAGGAACCCGGAAGGGCGGCTCCTCCGCTCCGCCCCGCCCCGCTCCGCTCCGCCCCGCCCCGCCCCGCTCTGTTTTGGAAATGGGGCCGGGCCGGGCGGAGTGGATTCACGGAATCCCTTTGCCTGCCTGGGCGCGCCCGTGGTGCCCTGCGCTGCGCCCCTTACCTCTGTCCCGCCCCGCCCCGCCCCGCCCCACCCCGCCCCGCCCCGCCTCACCCGCTGGCCTGCTGTATACCGGCGAACTATTTTTCCCCCCGGGGTCCGGCGGGATATAACGGGGCCCCTTTGTGGTGGCGCAGGGCTGCGGGGCGGGGCGGGACGGGACGGGGCGGCGCAGTGCGGCCAAAGCCAGGGGGTCTGAGTATGAATGTGATATGAGTGTGGCATTAGCATGTACACTTGGGCCGCCTAGTGTAGGCCGTTCTGCGGTCGGTCAGCCGCGTGGGCAGGTGTTTGACGCGAGGAAGCAGTCATCAGTTTCCACCCGAAGTCGTTCTAGATTAGCTGTGTTTTGAGGACGTTGTTTAAATTTTATCTCATATTTGCCTGATAACTTGAGGCTACTATACGTACATCCTTTCTTCGGAGGTTTTCGAAATGAACGCGTCGCCTCCCCTCTGTTATGCATGGACTGGTTACATTCACAATAGATAACGGCGTGCTCGACATGCAGGGGAAATGAATTGAATTGAATGAGATTTAAAAGTCCCACTATTCGAGCCTTCTTCCACCGCTGCCGGCTCGTAATTTGAGGTGTGATTGTAAATTATGGAAATGAATCGACAGGGACCGACCCTCAGGACGACGAGCTCTTTTCCAATTTCTACAACGTAACACGACAATAGGCGTTGCGTAACGGTTTGGTTGTAAAAGTATAGCACCTGATGCTCCCCCAGCTGTCTGCGCGCGCCTGGTGTACCCGCACCGGTGCGGTGCACCGAGTTCAACGACCGAGGAAAAGCAGAGTTATAAACGCGCCACCCGCCCTGCCCGGCCGCCCGGCGCGTAGACACTAGTGCGGGGGTCAGGGTCAGGGCGCGGGGTGGCTCGGGGCCGGCGCCGGGGCCAGGGCCGGGCCGCGACCGGGCTGGAGCACATGGGGCGGCTGGAGCTGGACTACCTCCTCTCCATCAATATGCACGCGGAAAAAGCCCGCGCCCCGCCCCGCCCCGCGCGCAGTCCCGGTTCATTTTACTCCCCAATAAAGTGTTCCAGGAATAAATGCAGGTGTGCGTGTGCGTGTGCGCGCGTGCGCGCGGCGCGAGTCCCCTTACGACCGGCACACTTTCATGCATCCGCTCGGTGCTAGCCAACTCTGAAGACGTCCGCGCCCTGCCCCGCCCCGCCCCCGCGCGGTGCGGTACGCAGTGCACCGCGCCCTGACCCGCCCCGCTCGGCCCCGCCCCGCCCCGCCCGCACTGCACACGTAGTGTCACGCCCGCAGGCCGCGCCGGGCCGGGCGGGTGTCAGCCAGGCCGCCAGGGCCACAGGTGGCCACAGGTGGGCGATTGACCGCGCGACTCGGGGCGAGGCGAGGCAGCCCTTCCACACGAGTGGGACAAGGACAGAGGCGAAACCACTGTGCGGAATCACCCCACTGGTCCTCTAGGGTATCTGACGATCCCTGCGCTCGGCGCCCTTTGCCGCCTCAACCCGCTGTACTTCGCCTACGCGACATAGTTGTAAGGCGGTGACGTCAGTGAGGTCGGGCGGGGCGGGGCGGGGCGGGGCACGCGAGCGCGAGGTGAACGCCCCGCGGTCGGGCCGGGCCGCAGCGCAGGCGCAGCGCTGCCGCTCCGCGCCGCGACTCACCTGTGCTTCGCCACCTGGCCGCCCCGCCGCGAGGCGCTGGCGTCGCGTCGCGCCGCGCTTAGCTCGGCTCACCACTCGCCTCTTTGACTCCCGGCCGGCCCCGCTTCCTCCGCGCCGCGCCGCGCCGAGCCGCGGGGCCTCGGTGATTGGGAACAAGGCGCTGGCCAGCATACCAAACCTCCTGACCTGCCCCTGCCCCGCCCCGCCCCGCCCTGTCCCTGCCCGCCCCCACCCCGCCGAACCCCGCCGGGGCGTCTCATGCCAGGAGCAACGGAAAGTAAAAAGGGGGACGAAAATACTTATGTCGGTTTCGGTGACACATAGGCCAGCGTCTCTGCGGCCGGATGGGGGCCGACACAGCCACTTCATAGAAACGCGCCTGAGAGGGAATGTTTGTTTTTCTTGATCGTTATGCGTTTTTTTCAGACGGTAGTGAAATCTGTAATGTATAGAGATTGAATTTTCTTCGCTCATCCTGTACACAATCTTTCTCATACTCGGCATACTGTTACACTCCTTGCTAAACTTTTGCCAAGAATAAAACTGGATGTACGCGCCATGTTGCTACCGTAGCGATGCGAAGTTGATGCACCCTTGCACTGCGCTGCAGCAAGAAGACGAACGAAACATCGAGCCGAGCTGCAGGAGCAGCAAAACAGGTTGGAGCCTCTCCTCTCCTCTCGTCTCCTCTCCTCTCCTCTCGTCTCCTCTCCTCTCCTCTCCTCTCCTCTCCTCTCCTCTCCTCTCCTCTCCTCTCCTCTCCTCTCCTCTCCTCTCGTCTCCTCTCCTCTCCTCTCCTCTCCTCTCCCCTCCTCTCCTCTCCTCTCCCCTCCCCACCTCTCCATTCCTGGCTCCCTCCTTACCTCCCTCTCTCTTTCTCTTTGAGTTTGAAGGTGCCCTTTACTGACGCCTTGGTGGGCGCAACGATGCCCCCTCCCTGCCTCTTACCGAGATCCTGCGCGGGCCCCGCCCCGCCCCGCCCCGCCCCGCCCCTACCCCTCCGCCCGCCCCTACCCGCCCCTACCCGCCCCGCCCGCGCTCCATTCCGGTCAAAGGCAGCCCAAGCTGAGTTGGCCGGGCCGGGCCGGGCCGGGTGCGTTCGTTTTCGGATGGGTTGGCCGGCCGGGTGGCCCGGGGGCAACGACCTGGCGGGGCGGGGCGGTGCGGGGCGGGGCTGCGGGGGCCTGAGTACACTGGTAAGCCTCGCGGACGGGACGGGACGGGACGCGACGGGTACCTCGGACCTTGGCTGAGTGTTTCCATCCGATGGCTGGCTTCCTCGACGTCCCAGATTTCCTATAAAGCGTTGCGTCTCCGCGATGCACTACTTGCATTGTAAATCTGTTTTAAAGCAACGAAGGAGAATGGGAGGTGGCACAGCGCAACGCAGCACCGCGGGCAGCGCGTCGCTGAGGACGCGGGCGGCACGGCAACTCTGTCGTGCGTCCAGTCCAGGGCCTTCCTCTCCTCCTCGGCTCTCGCCCTCGTAAGGTCCTCCGTGGGGCCCGGGTCCTCCCCCCCCCCCCCCTGCGAGAGGACAGGTTGACGTCCGCCCGGCCCGGCCCGGCCGGCATCCGCTGTGCGGCGAGGCGGGCAGGCGGGCCTCCCAGCGCAGCGCAGGCAGAGAAACAGAGTAATGAGACTCATGAGCAGCAATTAACGCCGCGTTTAGGCCGCCCGCCCGCCGGCCCGCCCCGCCCCGCCGCTTCACCTGGGCGGAGGGAAGGGTAAGGGCCTGGCCGGTGCAACCACGTGCGAATGTCGTCGACCTCCCGAGCAGCGCCGAGCAGCGCCGAGCAGAGCGCCTGAGTCCAGGGTTGCCCGCACCGTCCACGGCACCTGCTTGTGTTATACAGTATTTACCGAATCGCCCGCACGCGCTATGATATCAGAGCCGCCCACAACGCTCGCCGAGCACGCTCTACGTGGACTTAGGGCGCGTCATGCCTACCCAGCCGGACCCGGGCGCCACGGCCCCGCACCCGCATCGACACTTGTGTCGGGTGTTTCAGAGATCGCGTAACCGCCTACCCGCTCCAGCCGTAAGGGGCCGTGGCCCCTTGGGTAGGCAGACCATCAATACTGTTAGGTGTTCTCTGAGACGCCGGTACTCGCCGGTACTTGTGTTCGGTGGTCCCTGCAGTGGCGCCCAGGTCAGGGGCCGAGCGCGACCCAACCGGCGCGGCGGCCCTAACTCGGTAGTAATGCCCATGCATGGGATGCAGCACATTATGCGTCCCCGTGTAGTATTTCGGGGCGTCGCCCCGCCCCGCCCCGCCCCGCCCCGCCCCACCGCGTGGTCAATAGCCCGGGCCCGGGCTGGGGCTGCCCTCGGTGCACTGAACATTGAAATGAGGGCCCTGTCCTGTCGCGTCGCGTCGCGCGGCCCACACGCGCCGACCCGACCCGACCCGACCGCCGCCCGCCTCGCCGAAAGCAAAAGGTTGTACGTATAAAATGAATCATCGCGCTCGCTAAGACCCACTGCCTCGAAACGAGGTCTTCTATGGTCCCGCCGCCCGGCCCGGCCCGGCCCAGCCCTGGCCTACCAGGACGCTCCACCGCGGCGGCCGCCCCTCGCCTCCGGAGTGGCTCGCAAGCGCTACTGATCACAACCGCTACATGTCACAAGCGCTACTGATCACAACCGCTAAAGGTCACAAGCGCTACAGGTCACAAGCGCTACAGCTCGCTAACGCTACGGGTCGCAAGCGCTACGAGTCACAAGCGCTACAGCTCGGTAGCGCTACGGCTCGCTAGCGCTACGGGTCACAAGCGCTACAGCGAGAATCCGCGCGTTAGGCGGAGCCGAGCCGAGCTTAATCTTGAAAAATTACGCACGTGCTCTGCGAATGAAAGGGTGGCGTGAAAACATGGAAAATTTTTGCGACAGTAAACCTCCCGAAGGAGGTTGCGGTTCCCGCCAGGCACAGGGCTTTTACCCCCCGTGGCAGCCAACTACTTCGGTGTTCTTATGGGAACCGGTGCTTTTCTGACTGCGATCCTGTCGCGCAATTCGACAGATTTGATCCCCGTACTGCCAGATTTAGTCGTACGGTGGTTAACCGAACTGCCCTGTCCCCAGAGCATGGAATAGCTATTTTTGGAGCCAGATTCTAGGACTTATGACCCCACGACCGACCACCAGTCGTGGGCATGGGACGGAACTTCCTGGCAACCCGCTGTCGCTACCAGTGAAGAACCTACCTGGGTTTGAACCAGGCCCCATGTGCCGAGTCTCACAGACACCCCACGGCTTTCGCGGCACCACTAGACCACTAGACCGTCGGCTATTCCACGAGGGAGCTCGGTTGAAATGGGGGGCTTGAATTCCACTCTCCAAATTGTTGTCCTCAGAAAAATTAATTTTTTGGTAAGATTCGAACCTCCGTCCTGCGACTCTCCGCGCGGACACTATGCCGGCACGGCTACGACGCCACGGTACCAGATGCCGGACCACTAGGAGTCATGCTGCGCGAGAAGCCACAGTCACCGAAGAAACGAACCCGGTGTCATGAGTGCGCCTGCTCTCCGGCCGCGTAGCGTCATTGGTATCGACGCTGCTCATAGCACTAGGTGGGCAGTGGTTCAAAAACCACGTATTTTTTTTTCTTTTTAATTTTTTTTTTTTTTGGACCAGGTGCTCTTTCAAGCTATACCGTCCTTGTGACTTAGGCAACTGGAAAAAAGGCACAACAACCGCCAAGTTTTTTTTATTTATTTATTTTTTTGTTTCGTCTCGTGACAGTTCTGTGGTCGGATAGAAATAGGATTACGTTTATAACGACGGTAGTTACAATTTTAAGAAAAGCTAAGCAACAGAACGAACAAAAAAAAAACTTAAAGAAATTGGTTGGAATTTGAACCACTGCCCACACCTGCTCTCCCTGCGGCGCTAGGCCGGTGTCGCAGGGGATTTATACCGAGTACCCCACGGTACAAATCCCCGGGGACATTAATACCCCTGCACAAACGACGCAACGCCCCCCGCCCCGCCCCGCCCCGCCACCGTGCCGCGTGCTCGTGCTCATGCTGCCATTGAACTTGAACTCAACTCACTCGCCGGATGCCGGCGTGGCGCGGCGTGGCGCGGCGTGGCACGAGCAAGGGGTAGGGTAGGGGTACCGGGTCCTGGCGGGGCCGCCTCGCCACGGCCCGGCCGAGCTGAGCGCCGCGGCTTCGCCTTGGCCGTGGCCGCATTGCTTGCGAATGCCCCTCTCTCTCTATCTCTCTCTCTCTCTCTCTCTCGGGGCGTGGGGGGAGGGGAGAGACGGGTCTCTTCCCGGCTTGCTGCCTGGGTTATGAAATCAGCCAGCATCTCTTGCGTGGCGGGGCGGGGGCGTGGCGGGGCGGGGCGGGGGTGCGGTGCGGGCTGCCTCGGGGCAGGGCGGGGCGGGGTCGCGACCGGGGTGACGCGACGCGACGCGGCGCCTCCTTGGGGCGCAGCAGCAGGTTTGTGCCGCACCCCCGGTTCCTGGCCCGGCCCGGTGGACAGGACCAGGTAGGTCATCCTGAAACAGCGACAGTGACCTAGTTGTTGTCGGGCCGGGCGGCGTTGGGCCGGGGCAGGGAGGGGGCGGGGCGGGGGTCGCACCCTGAGGCTCGCCACGCGCACGCGCACGCCGGGGCAGGCGACGGCAACACGACACCTCCGCCGTACAGTAATATGCAAATGGGTTACGAAAGACGGCGCCGACGACTCGATGTGGTGCCGAAAAAGATTTGGGGACTGAAGAGGGGGTAAGGGGGGTTAGAGTTATCACGACCGATATCCGAGTCTAGAGTGTGTGGCTATTTTATACGTTAAAGCTCTAATGCAGCAGCGATAAAAGGTGAAGGCGATGCCCAGTGGTTTGTCTACACTCTAAATGACCACGGACATTTTTGTCACTACCTACGGGCGTTTATAAACATATAACCTAGACACAATTTCGACCGTCAGTTTTGTTTTATTAGTTACAATTTTTTCCATAAATTTCTTATTAGCTATGTTTTAAAACGCCCATAGATCCAGAAGTTACAAAATTTGCCCATATTTCGAGTGTACATTGCCAGTTTCCTATACATTTAAAATAGCATGGTTTGCATCTACTTTCGGAATCGGACAAAATAAGCTGCTAATCTGAATGTGTCTTTGTATGGCAAAAAAAAAAAAATTCCTTGGTCTAGACCGTCCCTATCGCATTCCTCGTCCTAAAGGGCCAGCTATTCCAGATGCTTCCCTGTCCGATGGGATGATAAATGCGAACGAGATTTGGGTCAGTGGTGCTCGATGAACCTGTGCAACAGACGCTCGATGGCCACCCCAGGCTCCCTGCCCCCTGCGGGGTGCCTTCGCCCCGCCCCGCCCCGCCCCGCCTCCACTCTACCAGCGGGCGGGTGGATGCCTCGGGTTCGTTCTGGAACGGGATCATCCTTCCGCGGGATGTCCGGGCCGGGGGGAGAGCCGGGAGCCTAGCCGGCTGCTCGTTTGACGCCTGCGACCCCTCAGTTCAGCTCTGCTCAGCGCAGCGCGCCTCCCCCTGACACGCAGACCCCGTGCCCCAGTGCGCTGCGCCCCCAACGCTTCCGCCCGCTCAGCCGCCAGCCCACCCCTGGCCTGGCACACCCCCGCCCCGCCCCGCCCCGCCCCCGCCCCGCCCGCCTCACCTAACGGGCCGCCCTTCCTCTTCACTCATATAAAGAACACCCCACCCACACATTCATGCCGGGCCGGGGCGTTCCGAACCCAACACCTGACGTTTGTGAGGCGCCCTGCCCCGCTGCCGTTGTCGAGGAGCACTGAAAGGCCGCCCCGCCCCGCCCCGCCCCGCCCATGTGTGACGCGCACGGGACGCTTGCGTGTTTCCGGGTCCGGCCGGCTGTTTTGCACGAGCACGGTATGCGCTGCGCATTGTGGGGAGGAAGCGGGTCTGAATGGGGCGCGCCGCGCCGAGCTTTAGCGATGAGACGGAATAATCAGCAGGGATGCTTGTCCAGGAAAAAAGCCCCGCGCGCTCTGGTCTTTATGTTAGGCACGAGGTGAGGGCGGGCGGGGCGGGGCGGGGCGGGCGGGCGATCAGAGTTCGTGCGGGGCGGAGGCCGGAGGTTCGAGAGAAGCACGCGCCAGCTGCTGCTGTTGTTGTTTACACCTCGGGGATGGATGGATGGTGGGTCATAATGAGGCGCAAGTGGGTCAGGGGCGGGGCGGGGCGGGGCGGGGCGGGGCGCGCGGCGCGGTGCGGCGCGGCGTGGCGACGCGTGGCGTAGGTCGGGGATGGGCCAGGCCATGGGCCAGGTGCGATCATTACCAGGTTGTCCCGTCCCGTTATTGTTAATGCCCTTTAGCTCCGCGCCCTTTGGACCTTTGGGCCGCCCGGCCGGGCCCTTCCCTGCCCTCCGTGCGCGGAGGCATGCCTTCGTATAGGCACGTTATAGTGGTGCCAGGTAGGCAAGGTGGTACACCTTGGCATTTTTTTTTAAGTCGGTAGTATAAAAATGTGACGTTCATGTTGCTTGACCAAGTTTTACAGTTTGTTGTAATCTTTACAAACGTCTTCCTGATGTTGTCGGTGGTGCGCCCTGCCGCAGACCTACCAACGGGAGCAGACATGGAGAGCAAAATGACTGGACGTGATTTCCCATTGAACCGCACACCGCCGTTCGCCAGCTGTTTCTCCGTGAAATCTGCTGCTATCGCTGTTGGCCTAACAGACGCAAGTAGCGCGCCGGGTCGGGACTGCGCGGGCCGTGAGTGCTGTAAGTACAAGACATGACCCTCACCACGAGGTGAGGTCTGTATACCCACCCCCGCGAACTGTGCACAACAGCTGAGCGCCAAGTAGGAAGCAATTTAGGAGAGGGGCAAAAAAATCCAACCAAGAAAAAGGGACCAAGGGCATCACGTGCGATAAAAAAATGGGCAAAAGGGTTGGAAAAGGGTTGGTCCATAAAGGGACAGCGTGAAACGGGACTTGATGTGGGGCCTGGGGGGCGGTGTAGTGGAGGAGGGGTTCACGGTGTTATTCAATCGGAGGTAAAAAGGAAGAGAGGGAAGGCAGGTATGAAAAGAGTTGGCGCGATTAACGGTGCCCCTTCCCTTCCGAGCTATTAAATTTCAACCCTTTTGCCCCGGCAGCTGCTACCGGCACTGGGTCATCGAGTTGGGTGGACGATCTGATAAACGGATCGATATTTTTTTTGTAAATCATCTTTCCCTTATTAACAAGGGTTCGATAGCAGATGGACGCGTCCTACGGGACATGCTTAATGACTTGACACCACCTGTTAGACGTTTTTCTGTCGAAAACAGTGTTACATGCAGAATAGTAATCTAGATGTATCTGCCGGTAAACTTTTCACTCGGAACCCTTCAAATAGTTTAATCTAATGTTACTTCGTGTTAGTCTACTGCTTTATTTCAGCATTTCCGCCCTCTGGCCTATACTCTTACTCTCACAAGTGTGAAGTCGACTTCTTCATATCGCCGAAACCAGGACCTTATTTAGGACATTTAAATTAAAATCAACCTTAAGGTTCTATTTTTTCCAGGAAGGTTGAGTTCTTGTTTGACCTTTTAGTTTTCCTTTACCTGTATTTGCTGTTTTGATCAGATCGATGAACTCTTAGCAATGTAGCTGTGACTTGCGAGCTGACAAAACTCTCCCTTATTTTGTTCTTGATCGAAAGAGTGTAAACGTCAACAACTACACGAAATCAGAAAATGTTGACCAGCAACTTACTATTTTCGTTTTTTTTCTTTTTTTTCTTCAGGCAACAGAACTGTTCAAACATCATGAGGGGTGAAGGCTGCGTGTGGCCTTGCGGCGGCAACCTGGAAGCTCTAAGTGTGGCGGCTTCAGGAGTCCAGGGCCGTCTTCCGCAGCAGGACCATCCTGCAGCCCTGCAGCCTCAGCAGGAGCAGGGCCTGACAGGGCCTGCCTGGCCAGGTCAACAACCTGTGCTGTGCACCTCAGAGGATCCGAGTCCCGTTGCTCACGATCGTCCCCGGCTCGGCCCGGCCCGGCTCTTCTCGGCTCTCCTCGGCTCTCCTCGCCCCGGCTCGGCTCGGCTCTGCCCGGCTGGCCCCGGGACGGGCCGGGGGCTTCCAGGCGCTCGACTCGTCTCGGTAGGCCCGGCCCGGCCCGGCCCGCCTGCGGAGACTCCCGACAGGAGCGCTGGCGTCGTGTTGTGGCGCGAAGTGAAGCGCTCAAGGGCGTGCGTGCGGGCGGTGGGGGACGGGGTGGGGGACGGGGCCGAGCAAGTCGCCGGCCCGGCCCCGGCCCGGCCCGGCCCCAGCCGGCCCCTCAGTGCTCTCCGCAACGTCGTCCAAGCAGGTACGCGAGACCCGCCCCCGTCGAGGCCGGCCGGGCTCCAGACGTGACCGTGTTCGCGACAGTGCTCGGGTGACAGCGGATCACCTCCAGTGGATTACATGCCAGACCGGCCTACGCCTCTACGCCCTTTGGATTACGTGATGTGTTAGTGCTGCTGTGATTTGTGTTGTGCTAGTGGTGACTTGCGACCTGACAGTGTGGCAGTCCCCCCCTCCTTCGCCTGGATCCGCCCCGCACTGGGGCTTCCCCTCGTCAAGCTGGACCTCTACGCCGTTCTTCTGGTGAGTAGCATGTCCTGAGGACGCGCTCTGGGCTTGGGTGCGAACGCCGTGCCGATCCGCCCACCTGAGGCGGCCCGGCGCGGCGGCCCGATCTGGCGATTCGCCCGCCTGACCTTGACTGAGAGTCATGAGGCGGTAATACGTAGGAAGGCCCGGGCCGGGCCGGAGCCGCGCATCTCCTGAGACCTTCCCAGAAAGGCTCATGTCACGAGAGGACGCCTGTAGGACAGCCCGGCCCGGCCCGGGACAGCCAAGGGGCGTCGTGTGCTGTCCCGGGTCGTTACTTAAACACCCTTCTTGGCCTTCCGGTGTTTTTGCATTGTCGAATCTCTGATGATTGGAAGGATTATGCAGTCTTCTGGCGCCACAATACCTGTCGGGGTGGGTCGGGTCTCATTGCTGACAAGAAAGCAGCGTAAGGTGATTCATGTCAGTCAGAATACCACTGTGTCGGTGCCGTGGGCTGCTTAGAATCTGAAATCGGATGCTAAACGGCTAGGTGCGCGATTTGAAGTCCGCGCAAAACTTGCAGTGGGAACAGGTCGTCGGCTCCTCGGCGCTGTGGAAAGTCAATGGCCTAAGGTCATAGGTGTTCCAGTTCTCTTCATAGTCTGACGGAATATTTTCGAGATCCTTGGCATAGAGATTCCAGAAAATATTCTATCTATTTTTTTCTTTGAAGCGTGTATTCGCACTAAAATCTACCCTACATTTACCCTTGCGCCTTCCCCCACTCTAGCACTAGACTTCCCCCACCACCGGCCTAGGCCAACGGTTAGTGGAGGTCAATGCTCTCGCTCCTCTCAGCAGCATCTCAAATATTTTTAGGCGTAAGATAACCTTCTTTATGTTTCTATATTGGCATTTGCATTTCCTAAATATGTCGGATGTTTTAAAAAGTGTCTTATTTTTTCGGGGATGGCTTACAGGAAGACACGTACAGGAGGAGATAAGAGGCCGATAGGCCCTCCCGAGTAATTTTA
This sequence comes from Frankliniella intonsa, assembly GCA_033675135.1. Lineage (NCBI taxonomy): Eukaryota > Metazoa > Arthropoda > Insecta > Thysanoptera > Thripidae > Frankliniella > Frankliniella intonsa. The sequence goes on from CM066253.1 coordinate 13,839,050, forward strand.
TTTATTGTACTCGTAGCATTCAAATTTCACAATAGTTTTTATCATTAACTTATCTCACTCTACGTATCGTTAGATGCCGGAGCCCCATAATGATATTAATTCTACCGTTCCCTTAAAAAAAAATGTCGTTCTACCAGCAGCGGAGCCGTTCGCGAGGCATTCTCCTGCGGGCTTTGCCACTGGCCGCGGTTTCCTCCGCCCTGCAGGGTACGAGTTCATGCCAGTGCAATGGTCTAGGCGGCCAGTCCGAGCCGAGCCGAGCTGAGCCGAGCGCAGCCGAGCCGGGCTGAAGGGTCGAGCCGAGCCGGGCCAGGCGCGACGACGCCAAGGTACGCTAGGCGCGCTAGGCTTACGCGGTGCGGTCCGGCCCCGCCCGGCCCGGCCCGGTCAGCGACCCTCGCCTTGGAGCGGAGCGGAGGCAACCATTACAGCGAGTGGAGATGGTCTGCTGGGCCTGGCCTGGCCGGCCTGGCCGCCACGGCCCCTAGGCGCGGCCCTTGCCCTCCGCTCACCACGACAACGGCCTGACGGCCAAACTCACGTCGCACACCTCGCAATCAAGCGATTGGCCTGAAGAGGGTGGGTTCATCAACCTGTGGCTTCTACGTCAGTCTGAGTGTATTCTGGTGAACGAGACTCGCCTATTTTTAATGACACAAGTCTGAAACCCGTCTGCTTAAAACGTCCACAAAATGTGATGAGCAGCGGTGATCTCGTTGTCCGGGCCGCGCAGTGCTGCGCCGCGCGCCGCGCCGCGCCGCCTGCGGATGGCCTGGCCGCATTGCCTTGGCCTTGGCAGTGAGCTGGATCCCTTCGAGTGCCGCGGCCGCCCCGCCCGCCCCGCCCCGCCCGCACCGCCCCGCCCGCCCCGCCCCGCCCCGCCCTGCAGCGCGCCTGGCGGCGTGCCAGACCACCGCCGCAGGCCCGCAGTCCGCAGGCCTGCTGCACCACAGGTGGGAAGGCATGGATGGATATTCCTGCTGGTCGATAAAGTCAGCGATGACGCGGCAGGCTGTGCGTGTGCGTGCCAGGGTGGCACTTGACTGTACTTCCACGAGGACACTCGTTGCTGCTGGGCACTGTGCCTCTCTGGACGCGCGGCGGGGCGGGGCGGGGAGGGCCGCTCAGGGGTGCCATCTAGCTCCCAGGGCGCGCGTGCACGACGCAATGCTTCCGCGGAGTCAGTGACCCCACCCCACACCGCCCCACCCCGCCCCACCCAGCCCCAACCCGCGCCACCCCGCCCTCATGCTAGCCATGTGTGTGTATTGTTGTCCCTGCACCCTCAAGGGTCGTCCCCGCGGCCCTGGCCCCTCCCACCTGCCTTACTGTATGGTATGGTCCCTCGTGGGCGGATGCGACTCATGGTCGGTGAAAAATCTATTGGCATTCACGGTTTCAAACGCTGGTGTTCCCTGGCCGCCGCGTGTACAATTTGCATACGCGTTGTACACGTGCTTTGTTTCTCGTTTCCGGAATATCCATTTATAAGTAATTGGCTGGCTTGTTTCGTCGACTTATTTTTGTGCGTGTGTGTGTTTAAATGTGACTGACGCGTAATTTAAAGAACTTTGGCAGCGCTGATGTTCCGAACGCCCCGGCCCGGCGCGGCCGCCCTGGGCGGGCGCCCACTCTGCCGCGCCCAAGCCCAAACTACACGGCGCCTACAAGGCCTAATGGCTCCGCTAATAACACGTGTCCTGCAGGACGAGTGTCCTTGACTCGCTCGAGGAGAGGACACGCGGGATAGGAGGACACCGCACCGCTCTCGCGAGCCAGCCTCAAGTGTTGCCTATAGGCAAGGTGTTTGAGGGGCGACTACATCGCTAGCCACGTGCGCATCACATTACAGCCGTGGTTTGTGGCCGGAGGTCGTTCAACCCTTATCGCTGGGCGCGCCCGCCCCGCCCCGGCCGCGCCTCGCCTCGCTGCCACTCCCACCGGACCAGCCCGGCCCGGCCCACGCCCCGCCCATCATAATCTCCAGAGGGCGTTGCGTTCGGACCGCCAGGCTGGGCCGGGCCGGGCCGAAAATCGGTTTGCCTGCCTGTGATTCACGGAGACTTAGGCGAGGCGGCTGACTATAATAGGACGGAGGAATTAGCATAATCGTTGTGGCGCGGCGGGGCGGGGTGGGGATCGGATGGTCCGCGGAGCCCTCTGCCCTGAGGGCCGGGCCGGGCCGGGCCGGGCGGGCATGACCTCGGTGCTCGAGCCCGACCGGGCTGGGCCGGACACGTGGATCAGTTGTTGAGATACAAGGATTATGAATCAACTCCCCGCGCAAGCTGGAGCTGGAGCTGCCGACTTATTTCGATGATCGCTCTCATACCTCTGTCCTTGTCGCACTCATGGGACACTTCCATGTCCAGCATAGGGCACCGCCATAGGTGCGACAAGGAGGGAATTAACAAGAGCGATCTTCGGAATAAGTCGGCTGGAGCTCGGCTCGGCTTGGAGGCGTTGAGGTCTCTGGCGCGCCCCCTCTCGCAGTTCGCCGCGGGCGCGGGGCGGGGCGGGGCGGGGGGGCGGGACCTCGCGACGCGACGCGACGCCAACACCTGAGGAGGACAGCACGCGGCGAAGGAAGGCTATGTCATTTGCAATACTCGGCGCGGCGTGGCGCGGCGCGGCACGCTTCCTCGTTTTACCTGATCACAGATCGCCGCGCCTGCGTCTGAGTGTGCTGTGTTGTCGCTCATCATCGCGGAAAGAGCGATGCGGTGCGGGGCGGGGCGGGGCGGGGCGGGGCGGTGCAGAGGACGCGGTTCAGTGAAACACCCTGTTCCGCTGCACTGCCAGGCCTCTGGCCAGCGTTAACGGATACTGAAGTTCTCGAAATATCCGAGTTTGTTCCGTTTCCTGCTGTAGTGTACTTTTCTTAGCGCGGCCCGGCTGCTCACTTTACGTAATGTAACGAGAGGTACAGTACAGTCCCGGGACGGGGCGGGGCGGGCGGCACAGGAAGGCAGTGGATGAGCCGGGCTGAGGTGACGCGACGCGGCGCGGCGCGGCGTAAGGTGAGGTAGTCAGAGTCAGCAAGTGACCTTCGGTACCCGCGGATAATGTTCGTCTGGTTGCCGGGCCGGGCCGGCCGGGCTCGTCGGTGTCCTGGCGGCTGCGGCGCGGCGCGGTGCGGCTCCCGCACTCCACACCTGTGCTGCCGACCGGCGCACAACGCCAAGCCCCTCTGGTTTATCGAGGGCAGGGCACAACAAACTATATGTCACCGCGCTGCCGCCCTGGAGGTGGCCGTCGCGGCGCCCCACCCCGCCCCACCCCGCCCCGCCCCGCCCCACCCCACTACTCGGCGGCGACTACCTCTTCACCTCCTCCCCACTCCGCCCCGCCCCGCCCCGCGAAGATCGCAGAGGTCCGCGGCATCGACTCGGCACTCAGTCAGGGTCGGGGTCGATAGCCCAATGCCAAGGTCGAGGAGCTGTCAGAACCGTGCGGGGCGGGGCGGGGCGGCAGGGAGGAGAATGAGGATTTGAATTTGAGGAGAGGAGAGGGGACCGGGAGAGGGCAATTGGTAGGTGGTGTGGTGGGGCGACGCCAAGGTCAAATCGGGCTTTAATAACAACGCCGATGCGATGCCCATCGCTATGCCTCAGCTGTGTGCGTGTGTGTGTGAGTGCGCGCGCGCGCGCCGGCGAGGTCGTTGTCGAGTAGGTGATGTATCATCTCAGCGTCCTGTGTGCCTCCCGTCCCGGCCGGAGATAATTATAACAATTATCCCCGCGTACGTTAGCAATTATTTTTTTCCCCTTTTTCTGGTGGTGGGTCTTCGGCCAAAATTTAGCCCATTTATCAACGAAGACATCTTAGCGTAAAAGATTGTTTTCACATTTTAGGGATGGATATTTTCTAAAAGGTTTAAACAATTTCCTATAAGTCTTCACACGCGTGCGTCCTGCGCTATAGCCGCCCATGACGCAGGTCGCAATGGCTCATTTAGTGCATACGCAAGCCCGCGACACTCAGCATATACATTACATCATGGCATTTATCTTGTCGCGTTTCCGATAGTACTGAAGGGCTGTAATGTAACGCAAACGTAATTGCGTTGGGCCTCGGGACCTGGGGCTGCTGGGAGGGCCGGTGCGGGGCAGCTTGTAGTCGCGATGTGCGGGGCGGGGCGGGGTGGGCCGGGGCGGGCCGCGCCGGGGAGCACGCCGCCCCACCACTTCACCTGGACCATGTTTGACCGGGATTCGATAATTACTTGCGGCCGGGCCGGGCCGGGCCGGGCCGGGCAGGCAGGCGGAGTTGAGTCGGCAGAGATGAGCGCGTCTCGTGTCGGAGCATCGGCCGGTGGGGCGGGGCGGTGCCGGCCGGGCCGAGTCTAGCAAGGTGACCCCTCATCTACCTTGCAAATGGGGGGCTTGGGCCTGGCTGGGGCCTGGCTGCGCAGCCCGGCCCGGCCCGGCCCGGCCGCCGTGTACACCGCGGAGCGGACTTGTCGCGCGCGCTCCGCTCGCTTGTCTTCCGCTGGCGGTGGCTGCCCGCGGCTCCGCGGCCAGGGCCGTGGTGGGCACATGACACCCCGAGCCGCGGGCCTGCTGCCCTGCAGGGCGCAGTCGGTCTGTCCGAATGCGTCAGGATTATGAGCGAGCTGTCCGGACACCCCGAGCCGATTTCGGGCCTGCTCTTGCAGGGCGGATCGAAGTCGGGACAGTGGGCGTTACACCCCGAGCCGATCGGACTCATTTCGGCAGGGTTTCGGCCAAGTTTCGGAACGTTTCGCTTCTAATAGGGCTGCTGCCCTGCAGGGCGCAGTGAGCTATGGTGGGCACAGTACACCCCGAGCTGCGGGCCTGCTCCCCTGCAGGGCGCAGTAAGCTATGGTGGGCACAGTACACCCCGAGCCGCGGGCCTGCTGCCCTGCAGGGCGCAGTGAGCTATGGTGGGCACAGTACACCCCGAGCCGCGGGCCTGCTGCCCTGCAGGGCGCAGTGAGCTATGGTGGGCACAGTACACCCCGAGCTGCGGGCCTGCTGCCCTGCAGGGCGCAGTGAGCTATGGTGGGCACAGTACACCCCGAGCTGCGGGCCTGCTCCCCTGCAGGGCGTAGTAAGGTATGGTGGGCACACTGCACTGCAGGGCGCCGCGACGCCCACGCCCGTGGATGACGCGAGGCTCAGCTCCGGCGCGCACAATGGTGCGGGGGAGGTGCCATTTTCATAATAATGGCGATCCGTCCTGGCGTGTGGCGTGGACGCCCCGCCCCACCCTGCCCCGCCCCGCCCCGCCTGGCCTAACCGCGGTGCCCGGCCCGGCCCCTGACGTCATCCGCACCTGGCGATAGGCTGGGCTCGGCACCGACGCCGGGACGGGACGGGACGGGACGGTCACGGCGGTGGCGTCTTCCCCTGGCGCGCCGCGCGGTGCAGGGACGCTCCGCCTGGCCTGGCGTGGCGTGGCCTCTTTGGAGCCGGGCGTGTGGCGCGGCGCGGCTCGGCGCGGCGCTGTCGCCGAACCTCTCAGAGTATATTAGCGGGCCGGGCCGGGGGAAAATAGGTTGTCTCTAGTACTTTTCCACGCGGTTGTTAGCAAACGTGGTTAGAGGTCTCTCGATTTGTCCTCCATACGACCCACCTTTGGGAATCTGCTCTTACGCATCGCTGTGATTTTTGTTGACACTGCTTCTTTTCGCTGCTGCCGCCTCGACTGATTCCGACCTCTGTTCTTGTCTCACTCGTGGGGTGTTGCCATGCCAAGCATAGGGCACCGCCATGGGTGCGACAAGGACAGCAGGTACGAGGGCGGTGTTCTGAATCGGTCGGCAGTCCACACCGTCACCCGAGTACCTTCACGTACCCGCCGCCACGGTACCTCTTCTGCTGGGCGCGGCCCGGCCCGGCCCGGCACGCGGGCGCGAGTCGCCACGGCCAGGCCCGGCCCCGTTGGGCTCGGCCTATGCCTGCGGCCGGGCCGGGGCCGAGCCAGGTCGACGACCGAGCCATCTTCTTTCTCTCTTACTCTCTTTCTCTCCCCCCCCCCCTCCCATTTTGTCCTCTCTCTCACTCGCGCTCGGGGTGCGAGAAGGGCCGAGCTACACGGCGCGGCGCGGTGGGCCTATATCTGTCGCTCTGATCCGAGTGTCACCTGTGCCCGCCAAGTCCTAAATCCCCCCCCCCCCCCGCACCTCCCCCCCAACCCTTTCACACCCGCGCCACCGGATCTCTTGCTTTCTCGTGTACCCCTAAAGCCTAACACACGCAAGTGTTTCCGAGAATCAACTGCCTCTCTTTCCCTTTTCATCCGAGCTGTTTGTCTTTCGCTCATGGCTAGAAGGAAGGTAGAGGGCTCGCGACTAGAAGAACAGGAACACAGCGAGAGTGAGCGAGCAGCGGAATGAGGGTGACGAGAGAGAAAGAAAGAAAGAAAGAAGAGAGGGAGAGGAGGGGAACTGCATCTACTGCAGCATCGGTCGTTCACCTCGACTGGAAGTAACACACAACCGCTCACATACATGGACACACATACTGAACCAACAGTGCGCAAACTACTTTTTAAAGGGTTTCTCTCTCTCTCTCTCTCTCTCTCTCTCTCTCTCTCTCTCTCTCTCTCTCTCTCTCTCTCTCTCTCTCTCTTTCTCTCTCTTTCCTTTTCTCCCCGCCTGTTGCCCTCTCCTCTCTTTCATCCTCCATCTCTCACTTTTCTTCAATGAAAGCTCACGCCCCCTCTCCTCCCCACCCCGCGACCAATGAGAGTCGTCTTCTCTGTGTAACTGAACCGGATAGCCTGCTGTAGGTTCGCCAGTAGAGAAAGAGTGCAAAAATGCAGGCCATCGAAAGTTTGGTTTCGTTCGCTGCAGCGGCTGCGCCGGAGGAGGTCGCGGGGCCGGGCGGGGCGGGGCGGGGCGGGGCGGGGCCGGCCGCGGTCGTCGACTCCTTCATGTGTGGATGCTCTGGAGGTCTTGCTTGGAAACCTCTTGCCAGTCGATTTCCACTCAACTGAGCTAGTGTTTTGTTAGTAATTCTGTGGTGGCCGGAGCCGGAAGGCTGTGTGAGGCGTGAGGCCACGGCGCGACGGGGATGGCCCGGGGACGCTGCCACGCCACCCCTCTGACTTGGCGTGCGTACGATCTGCCGCGCCCGGCCCGGCCCGACCCGGACCATCTAGTCGGAGGGGAATGACCTTCGCGAATATGCAAAAGCCGCAGTGCCTCGCCTCGCCTCGCTACCCTCCTGCTCCCCGCCCCGCCCGGCCCCGCCCCGCCCGGCCCCGCCCCGGGCTGGGCTGCGGTGCCCCAGTGACTCGCTGCCCCATTCAACTTGGGAGTGAAGGCAAGGTGTGCTCTCTGTCCTAGCGGGAGATGAGACAGGGTGGACGCGCCTGCTCAGGGCCTCGGGGGTGCACCACAGGGTGGGTACTCTGCACGTGACCTGAGCACGGTACCCGAGCCCGCTGCGTCGGCTCTCTCCACTGCCCCCGCCCCGGCCCGCTCTCATATTATCCGTCTTGTCCTTGTTGCAGGCGATGCGAGCGCGCCACTTATGGGACTAAGTGATTCGGCGCTGCCCAACGCTCATCATGGTGGAAGCACATCAGGTAAGTCAAATGTTCAACCCTTCAAGAGATTCTACATCTCTCCATCATTGGCGACCCTTTTGGGGGCACGCTTTGTTTCTGTATCGCCGTGGCGTGCAGTGTCCGTATCCCAACACACACACACACACACACACACATACACACACACGCACTCTCACACGTCCTATCTCTGTCGGTTTCTTCCTTTCTCTATGCCTGCCTCTTCCCCGTACGCACACATGAGTCGTGAGGAAGGTCAACGAACCTGCCGCGACGCGCGGCGTGGCAACCGAGCAGGGAATCTCCTCCTTTCTCTCTCTCCCTCCCTCTCCTTCCTCTTCTTACTCACTCTTTCCCCCACACCTTTCCTTCCCCTCTGCCATTCGTTTCTGGGTTAACCCCTCCTTTTCCCTTCCCCTCCCCCCACCTGCTCCCCCATTCCACAAGCCGTGCCGGCGCGGCGGGGCGCGGCGGGGCGCGGGCGGGGCCCGGGGCCGCTCCACCTCGCCTCGCCCGGCGCGGCCCGCCTGTAGCCGGCTGGATAGACCGGCCAACACGCTCGGCTGTGCGGCGGGATGCCTATCCCCCCTCCTGTTCCCCTCTCGCTCTGCGCATCGCTTCGTCTCTTTCCGCCCGGCCCGGCGCGGCGCCCGGCGGGCTGCAGCTGCTCCCGCAGCACGGCACGGCACGGCACGCTCACGGCTCACGCGCTCTACTCGCGCTCGCACGTTGCGGCCCATGTGCTCCCCGCGGACAGGAGGACGGGACGGGACGGGACGGGACGGGACGGGACGGCACAGTCGTGCTCTCTTTGCGTCCCCCCCTCTCTCGCCATGTGCCCGGCCCGGCCCGGCCGAGCTCACCTCTCCCGGTCTTCCTCCTCTCGCTTCTCTTTTAAATACCCCGCCCCGCTCCGCCCGCTCCTCCCCTCCCCTCCCCTGTCTCTGGCTGAGCGGGAGCGGGTCGTCCTCGTCGGCCTGATAAGCGGATGCTGTTGTGATGTAAGTCGCCTGCCGCGTGCACCGCGCCCCGCCCCGCCCCGCCCCGCCCCGCCCCGCCCCGCCCCGCCCCGCCCTGCCCCGCCCCGCCGCGCCGGCAGTATCAACGCTGCACGAGCGCCTGTTCTCAGTTCGGCTATCTACCTGGCTGTCATTATCTCGCGGGCTCCTGCTCCTGCTCCTCCGGCGCTGGCGGGGCGCGGGGGACCTGCTTGACCGCAGGCCAGGCGGGCCTGAGTGCAGCGCGGTGCTGTCCGTGACGAGACAAGGTCACTGCCAAAGTGTGTGCGTCTTGCTCGCTCGGGCGCGCGAGTCGTCACGTCTCATGTGGTGATTACGGCTGCTGAGCCATTTCCGGTCCACCCCCGCCTCGCCCCGCCCCACCCCGGCCGTGTCTGCGCCCCTCCCCCGCCCCCTCCCCCAAGGCGCCGCTACTCCGCAGCCCACAGGGCGCCGTGCCGCGACGCTATACGCCACGCCGCGACGCGACGCCCGTGCAGCGGCAGCGCTGCAGTTCGCCCGCCGCCCACCCGGTGTCGCTGGCGTGCAACCCCTCCGGGGAAGGGCGGGGTGGGGCGGGGCGGGGTGGGGGCGCTCGGCTCGGCCCTAGGAGAACCGGCGCGCTCGTTGTGGCAGGTCAGGGATACAGGTTGCGCGCGGCGGAGTACTGGCGGAGCGGACTGGCTCGCAGCTCGGACCGGCAACGCGGCGCGCTGCGCACGGGACGCACGCGGGACGCACGCGGGACACGCGTTTACTCGGGCTGGACTCAGTGTGGCAGTTCGCTGCAGTTCGGAGCTGTCATGTAGCTCCGGCCTGCCCTGCCGGCCGCAGCTGCAGCCCCCACCCACTCTCCCGGATGCGCCGCCCGTCTGCCCTAGAGGCCCCTCGGGGGGCCGGGGCCGGGGCCGAGGCCAGGCCCGCCCTCCCCGAGCTCCACGTCACCGCGGCCATCGGCGCGCACCACGACTACCCCATCACGCAGTGGTACCTCGCCTCGCCCCCGCCGCCTCAACAGGTAGGTTCAGACAGGTGCGCCGGGCGGGGCCGGTGGACACCCGCGCGTGTGTGTGCGCGCGCGCGCGTGTGTGTGTTTGTGTGCGCGCTGCACACGGCGAGTGTCGGGGGTATGCCGTTTGTAAATAGGGGGAGAGGTGAATTGGGGGTTTGTGATGAGGGAAAGGGGCCCCGCCCCCCACGCTCCCTGCGCCCCCGCGATGCGCGCGCCCCCGCGCACGCCACGGCCGGTAGGTGGCGCACTCTGCCGACCAACCCCGGCAGTGGCGTCCTGCGGCGCGTAAGCGCTGGGCTGGGCCGGGCTGGCCTTCGCTTTGCGTCGCTCACAACCCGACTTGACGCGGAGCGACGAGTATTTTGGTCGTGAGTCGCGGCGGAACAACCCCCTTAGATACGCCGTGGCGTGCCGCCCTGCGTCCCTGGAGACGGATGGCATGTGCAGCGCCAAGGCGAGGCGACCGGAGCGGTAGTGGCCTTGGTCAGGGCTGGTGGGCCGGGCCGGCTCTGGCTCAGGGGACGTCACCCCTACGCTCGAGTGACCTACTTTCCGTTTTCCAGTCGAGACGGTACAGCTGTATTCGCTCCGTTTTTGCGTTATTTCACTATTTGTCGTGCTTTTAACGAAATGTCCGTTACTATTGATTAGCGAGACGCTACTGGGACAGGTCGGCTCGTGAACAAGGCCCCCCGCCCCGCCCCACGGGGGTCCGTCTCCCCTCAGCCTCGCCGCGCCGCGCCGCGCTCCACCGCGCCGGCAAGCGAAAGGGGCCTGCGCTCCCCTACCCGCCCCTACCCGCCCCTACCCGGCCCGCCGCGCCCCGCCCGCCACAACGCTGCGTCCACTAGCTCCTGTTCCGAATCAGAACCGAAAGTGGACGCGCCGCGCCGCGTCGCCCCGTGCCGCCTGGCGTCGCGTCACCTCGCACCCCGTCGCGTCGCGCCGCCAGGCTCCGGCCCAGCCTCAGTACTTGTGAGGCGTACTGCAGGACGGAGATCGCCCGCCCCGCCCCGCCCCGCCCCGCCCCGCCCCGCCCCGTGCGGCCTGCCCTACGCCCTTTGCCCCGTGCTCGCTCGGCGCCGCGACGCCCAGCGCCGCCCAGCGCCGCCGCTCAGTCGAGGGTCGCGCCCGTTCCGGTCCGGCTCTCGCGGGTCGCACTTGGTCCATCCCCAAGAAGTTGAGCTCAGCGCGGTATGGTTGTGCAACGGACTCGTAATTATAGCGAGGGGTAGCGGTGCCCGCCGCGCCCCGCCGCGCCCCGCCGCGCCCCGCCCCGCCCGCCGCGGCCAGCGTTTGGAGCGCGTAGGTGGCCCCCGAAACAAAATGGCGGCCGGCGCGACATCCGCGCTCGCCGCTCAGGTCTGACGACTGACGTCCAGCTCGCGCGCGGCCGGCGCCGCCCCGCTGCGAGGACGGCGTCGAGGGCGTCGGTGCTCGTCATGACGCCCGGGCCGGGCCAGGGCGTCGGCGTCATCCTTCCCCGGCCCCGGGACCACCTGGACGCCGCCGTGCAATCGAGAGTAAGTAGGTCTCCGCCACCAGCCAGGGGGCACCCTGTGGTCGGGCCTTGGCTGTCGGCGAAGGTCGCGCAGAGCCCTGAGGACCGGGGAAGTGTTTTTCAGACCACTTCCTGTGTACTTCGACGATTTCAAGCCCCGCGGACAATTCTTAGCACTGGGGCCTAACCAGCCCGAGTGAACCAAGATGGCGGCCGCTGGGGTTGGTTGGCAGGGATCGACCTTGAAATCGGCGTCGGGCTTCAGGAAAATGTACCATATTCGCTCTAGACGTGGGAACCGAGTTTTTCCGAGTCACAAGTGAAGTGGAATAGTGAGTTGTTAGTGATGACGGGGCCCGAGTACCGTTAAGGTTGTGAGCTTTGAGTGGAAGTCGGTTGTGGCGCGGCCCAGTGCGCTGCGCACTACAACCCCCGGGTCTTTCACCATAACCTAGACAATAAGCTTGGTGTTACCAGGATGCTACGTAGTACAACTGTTTCTATTTTGGGATTCGTCTCCTCTCCTGCTTCGCTGTGTTCGCGTAACCCTCAGCCATGATATATGCCCTCACTTAAATAATCTGTTGTTTGGTTTTTCACGTGAGGTTAAAACGGCCCTTTGTTCCTCAGTTACTGTTGCGTTGTAAGGGTAGAGCGCCGGGAGAAAAAAATGTTGGTCAAAATCAATTTCCATTGCTGGAAATTAAAATATTTATAATTTTCAGCCTGGAGAACACGTCTTGAACACAAGTTTATACTCCCTAAAGATAGCGAGTTCTTGTTTTAAGTCCAATGTGTGTGAATCAAGTACCATTGGACTGTTTCAAGAACACTTTGGATCTCAATTTGACCGCAAATAGTACTCAATCCAAGTATATTTTTCTCCTTTCGAGCACGTGTGGAGCACAATTCAAGTACGGAAATTCAAGTCTAGTGCTATGCTCAAATCAAGAACTCATTTTCCGGAGTACTTTCAATACGCGTCTTGCCACATTTTGAGGACAAAGTTTCAATTCTGTTACGCAATACGATAAAAATGGCCGTCATTATGCGTCATAAGTGGGCTTCGTGCACATGTAGCTTTTCCAAAAATATTTTGACCTCACTGCTGTTTTGCACTCCGCCTCTGGCCTACCAGTAACATATCTCGGTGGTGTGTTCGTCGCGCGGCGCCGCGCACCGGGAAGAGCGCCATGGCCGCAGGCGGGGCTGGGCGTGGCGGGGCGGGGCGGGGCGGGCGTTCGGGCGGGGCAGGCGGGCGGGGCGGCGAGCCCCGCGCCCCCCACGGAGCGTTCAGTTAGTTTGGACCGCAAACAAGGCGAGCCGAGGAGGACCGATAACGAGACTCGTGCAGCGCCGTGAGATGCACGGCTGGGCGGCGTGTGCGTGCGTGTGTGTATTACATAAGCTGCATCGCCCGCCCCGTCCGCACGCCCGTCCCTGCCATCCTCTCTGTCACGGACTTCTCCCTGTCACGCCCCGCCCCACCCCACACCGCCCCACCCCACCTCACCCCACCCCGCCCCTCCCGGCCCCGCGCTGCAGCCGCGCGACGACGGCTCCGCTCGCGCGCAGTACTGTACAGAGTGCAGTTCAAACAGAGAGCCGACTGCCGGCTAAAATTAAGCGCCAAGGTTACTTGCGCTGCCGCGGCCGGCCCGCCGCCACCGCGCGGGTTTGGCAGCTGCATCATTTGCCGCTGCACCATCTACGTACACCGTACTGCACTGCACAGCTGCGCGCCGCGCCCGCCAGGTGCTGGTCCTGGCCGAGCTCGTCCTGCCCTGCCGCCTGGACGGGACGGGACGGGACGGGTCGGGTCGGCACGACTCCTACTCCTCCCCCTCCTTCTCCTCCTTCCTGCCCTCTGCTGCCCGCCCCGCCGCGCTGCGCTGCTCTGCTCCTCAGCAGCCTTGAGTCGTCGTGTCGCCGCGCCGCGCCACGCCGGGGCCCAAGTTATGGTCCGGCCTGGGGAGCGGCGGGGCGGGGCGGGCGGGGCGTCCACTTTGCGACGCATGCAGCCGTGGCACACGCTGCGCCGCCCCGCCCCGCCCCGCCCCGCCACTGCATGCTCGCTTATCAGCTGCTGTTTGCAACGCGTTTGCGTGTGTGTATGTGTGTGTGCGCGCGCCGTGTTGCAGTGCGGCGCGCATTACGTGCGTTGGACGTGGTCCTTAAGCCTAATGCAGCAGCGATGTGTGTGTGTGTGTGTGTGTAACGCGGGGCCGGTCAAGGGCAAACTAAGGACGCGGCATGCTGCATGCGGTCGGTGGCGCTGGCTGTCATTGACAGCGTTCAAGAGCGACACTTTGGCGTTACGCAAGTTGCAACTGTTGCGAGAGGGTTCGCGAATAGAGCTGAGTAGAGGAAGACGGCAAGAGGATAGAGGTGGGGGGCGGAATTCGTCGACGGCAAGGCCGGGGCCGAGGCCCGGTTAGTGTGAGCGAGGCCGGGCCGGGCCTGGCCGGGAAGCGCTGGGGCGGGGCGGGGCGGGGCGGGGCACGCGTTCTTTTGGTTTCACTTTTGCATCCCATCATGACCGTCGGTCGCTCCAACGTTTGTTTTCCTGAAAACACCAAGGTCGCCCCGGGCTGCAGTGGGCCCCTCGCCCCGCCCCGCCCCGCCCCGCCCTAGCACTGGCCTGGCCTATTGTGGCTGATTGGCTCGTGTCGTGGGAGTGCGCTGCGCCGCGCTGCCCCGGGTCCGGGACCAGTGCTGTCACGAAGATGGACGCCCCTCTGACGGCGCGACATTGAGACATAAGTAAAAAAAAAAAGAAGTTCACAGCCTTATCTTTTTCGTGGGTTGCGTAATATGCGTTGAGTTGGAATAAGAGAGAAAGAATAACGCGATGTTTAATAGTGTACTTGACTTTATGTTAGTCGTGTTGCGCCGACTGAAGGCCGCGATAGAGACGCGCAAATACACCTGAGCCACTAGGTGATAATGCATTTAGTCGGAGCTGCGCTGGTGATGCCGTGTGTGTGTGTGTGTGTGTGCGAGTGTCTTCTGCATTTGCGCTTGTTCGCCAATCCTTCACTCTTATGCTACGGAGACGGTGAGAGGCAGAGGACTTGGCGCGCAAACTTTTACTTTCTGGTAGGCCAGGCAGGCCGGGCACGGAGTCCTACCCAGTGGCAGGCAGCAGGCTCGGACGCTGGCCCGGCCCTGGCCGTAGCAGTGAGTACGAGGCTGCCTGCCTGCCGATAAGGGGCGCGGTGCGGTGCAGTGCGGCCCGCGCGTGCTCCCGCGCCAGAGGTCCTGGGGGTCCTGGGCGCGGCGGCGCGGCCCGGGCGCCCGGGAGGGAGGACACTCAATTGGAGGCGAGGCCGTCGTGCACGCCGTGCTCTTGCACGCCGCCCCGCCCCGCCCCGCCCCGCCCCGCGCCCGGCACTCCCCGTACCGCCCGTCCCGTCCCGTATATTTACATAACAGTCCGTACCGTATCGGCCGGCCTGGTCTGCACTGCCTCCGCTGCACTTTTGTTGCAAGAGGCGAGTCGGGATGAGCGCCGCGCCGCGACCGCCAAGGTCAGGAGCGAAGTGTCGAGTTGACTGACGTGACGTCGTGTGTAGCTTTCCATTCATTTCATTCGCGTCCAGATCACTGTTACTATTTCTATTGTTCCCCCGCTGCTGTGCACCGCGCTGCGCCGCGCCGCGCCGCGTCAGGGCCGCCCCCGAGCGTCTCTGGCCGGGCAGCTCGCCAGGCGGCGGCGTCGCGCGGGCGGCCGACCCCGCACGGCGCAGCTGCGACCGGCCCCGCCCGGCCCAGCCGCGCCGCGCCGCGCCGCTGCCGTCAGCTCTTGTTTGGCTAGGTGAGGCCATACTTACAGACGGTGTAAGTTTATTTGATATTTTACTCAAGAAACCTAGAGCACAGTCTCCTTGCTATAATGCTACATCACGAGTCGGCTTTTTACCCGCTTTTTACTCGTGGGCTGGCTGGGGGTGGCGCGAGTGGGGCTGGTCGGGGCGCGGCGCGGCGGGGCTCTAGTGCGGGGCCAGGCCGGGCCGGGCCGGGCCGGGCGGCTCTGGTCGGATGCGGCAGTTATTGATTCAGTCAGTCTGTCCGCCCCGCCGGTCCGCCCCGCCGGTCCGCACGGCCCAGCCCGGCCGCTGGCTGTACTGCCACCCTCCTTTGCACTGCCCTGCACTATCTCCGCTGGGCCGGGCCGGGCCGGGAATGGCGGGCAGGGGGCAGCGCCTCGACCGGGAAGCTGCTTACAGTTACACACAGTGTACAGTACTTCGCAGTAACTTCGCCGAGCTTTGCTCTGAAGGCGCCCTCCCTCCCCACCTGCCCTGTACAACTCATCTTTAAACCCTTCCTGGGCACGCGCGCACGCGTCCTTCCGGCCCTGCCCTGCCCTGCTCGTAATGCCCTGACCTCCCCCACCCCCTCCCCTAGCGCACGTCGCTTGCGCCCTCCGTCAGTTGGCGTAGGTCAGGTCATTCGCTCCGCTCCTCGCGTGTGTTTTTCCCGCGTTCCGTTTATTGCGATGGAGCCGTCCCCGTTTGGGCGTGGTGACGCGGGGAAAGTATTTTACTTAGCGGCTCGGCTGTGCTGAACATTGCGAATGTGTATCCCCGCTCCCCCGTCCCGTCCCGTCGCGCTGGGCTGAGCCCGGAATAGGAAGAGGAGACGAGGCGGGAGCCGAGCGGCCAAAGCGGCCAGCCAGGCAGGCACACTTTATCTTTGGGGGTGAGGTTGAACCTTCGTCCTCCTCCCCGCCCCGCCCCGCACCCCTCGCCCTGAGGTCGTTGCCCCGGCCCCGCCCCGCCCCGCCCCGCCCCGCCCCGCCCCGCCCCGCCGCGCGGCGCCGGCCCTCACTGCCGCGGGAGTTGGGGTAGGTCGGGGTTCGACGCTCGCGTGTCGGTGTGTGCGACTGTGTGCGTCTGTGTGCGTGTGTTGGTGTGTTGTGGTGGCCGGTCGTTCACCCCAGCCGGGCCGGGTTTGCCTGCCTCCCTCCTCCCTTTCGCTCCCCTCCCCTCTCCCCGTCTCTGTCGCACGCATTGCGCCGCTACGCTCCCGCTCCTCCCCTCGCGCGCCCGCTCTCTCTCTCTCCCTCCCCCCCCCGCCCCGCCCCGCCGCTTGCCCCCAGCACTTTCACTGAGCCCCGGGCCGCCCCGCGGGGTGGGGCGGGGCGGGGTTGTGTCGCGGTGCCGGTTGGGGCGAGCCTCCCCTTGCCGCCCCTGCCTCCCCCTCCCTCTCCGCCCACCGTCCCTTTTACTTTCCCTGTTCCTGCCGCTTCCACCTTCCGCCAATTGGGTGCAGCAGAAAGAGAGAGGATTAGACGCGGGACAGGTGTGTGTGTGTGTTTGTGTGTGTGTGTCTGTGTTTTAGGTGAGGATGACGGAGAAAAGAGATTTTTTTCTGTGACGGCTTCGCATTTTGGTTGGGCGCGCCGCGTCGGGCCCGTCGGGAGCTGCGCGGTGGCGTGGCGTGGACGGTCCCCGGGCGTTTGCCTCCCGTTCGTCTTGCAGCGCCACCCCTACCCTGACCAGCCACAAGAATCCCCGCCCCGCCGGGCCGGGCCGAGCAGGGGGAAGGGGGTATATAACTCGACCAGGACGATTTGTAGGGAAGCTCGCGGGGCGGGGCGGGGCGGGGCGGGGCGTGCAGGCAGTGAGGGAACCACGACCCCCGCAACACGGCTCAGGGCATTGCTCTTGCTGTTTTCGTTGTCCGTCGGGGCGAGGGTGTGGGAGGGAGAAAGGGTGCGGGTGGCGGGCGGGGAGGAGGGGCGTGGCGGGCGGGGCCGGGCCGGGCCGGGCGGGGCGGGGCCGGGGGGTGGGCCTGAGGGACGTTGGCCCGGGCCGGGCCTGGCCCTGCCGAACACCCGCGTGTTCAGCCGTAGTGAAGCGTAGTCCCCGCTGACTGCCTGGCCTGAAGCCTGCTGTACTGTACTACTCAAGGCCGTATGCCGCAGGACCGGCCGGCCGGCCGGCGAGAGGGACTCGGGGATGTCGGCCAGGGCAGGGCAGGGGGCTACTGGTTTTGTGGTTGAGGTTGGATCTGCTCACGGGCACGGGGCAGGGCTAGCGTGACCCCGCGGCCCCGCCCCGCCACCCCGTGCGCAGCGCGCCCGGCTCTGCCCGCTGCCAGCTCCACCGAGTCATGTACCCTCTCTCCTCGCCTTCGCCCCGGCTAGACCAGGGGTGGGCCGGGCCGGGCCGGGCGGGGCCAGGGACATTCAGCAACTGCAGTTCCGGTACTTGGCGTCGAGATTGCTTTCAGAGTTTTCGCTTTGCGCTGTAACCGGAGCGGAGGCGAGGCGAGGCGAGGCGAGGCGAGGCGAGGCGAGGCGAGCGGAGAGGCGGAGAGTGACTTGGCGGACTTGGCCAGGCCAGCCAAGCCTGTTCAGAATGTAGCGTGGCGTGGCGTAGCGCAGGGTGTTCCTGTCGGCGGGGCGGGGCGGGGCGGGGTGGCGCTGGCTGGGGTGTAGAGATCGCATAGGGGCCGTGGCGTGGCGTGGCGGTGCTCGGTGCTCAACTGCCGGGCCGGGCGATCGAAGAGCTCGCGCCGCCGGGCTGCGGGCGGGGCGGGGTGGGGCGGGGGCGGAGGTGGGTGGGATGCGCGCGGCGCGGCGGGGTGCGGGGTTGCGCAGGTCGGGGTGCGGGGGGCGTGTGCAGCGAGATGCTGAGATGCTGCACCATCACCGTCACGAGCTCTTGTTCTTACACTACTCGTCCTTCTGCTACACCTCATTCGACATGTACTTGCGTTGCGACCGCCGATAAATTTACTCGTTTTCTGGCCGTGGCCCGGCCGGTGAGGGGTTCTCAGATCGCAGGGTGGCGCCGTCGCCGTCCAAATGGCGGCTAGCCCGCGTTGCGTTATTGATTGTGCGGCGCGGCGTACCTGACCTGACCTGACGCGGTGACAAGACGAGCCGAGCTAATACAGCCTCGACTCATATTGATCTCGCCTGGGTCTGCGTGGGGTGGGGGTGCAGACGGCTGTCGCTGGCGCACCGTCCTGGTGCTGGTGCCTGTCCGCCCCGCCCCGCCCCAGCCCGGCTCCACAACTTGTTGAGGTGAACACCAGTTGTGTCGAATGAGAAAAGAAATGGCTTTGTGTCCGGGTCAGGGCAGGGCGTCGTTGTGGCGTCGGTCCCGTCCCGTCCCGTCCCGCTCAACCAACCAGTCTCGCCCGGTGCGGCGCAGTGCGGCGGCTCGATGGACATGGACCCGCGACCGGATTACAAAACTCTTTGTTTCGATCTCCGTGTTTTCTACTGTACATAATGTTTCCATTTTTCTTTTCTTTTTTTTTAGATTGAGGCGGTGAAGCCATGGCGCGGGCTCAACGCTGGATCCCCTGAGGCGACCCTGAGCGACAGCGACCAGCTCGTGGCGCACATCGCCGTGGGGAGCTCCGAGGGCGGGAGCCCCCGGCAGAGCCCGAGCCCGCCGCACAGCCCCGCGCAGAGCCCCGAGCACAGCCCCCGCCACAGCCCCGGCCCCGGCCCCGGCCCCGGCGCCCTCCGGCAGGTGAGTCGAGTCTAGCGTGCACGAGGTCAGGGGGAGGAGCGGGGAACGGGCGGAGGCAAAGACACAGGGAAGACCCCTCCGCTGCGCTTTCCCGCGTTTCTATGTTTATTATTTTATTATTCTGTTTTCTCCGGCGGCGTCTTGGTGAGGACACAATCCCGAGGGGGAAACAACTTTGAAATTTTTGTACAGCTAGTACATTTAATTAAGAAAAATTAAAAAAAAAATCAGAGAAATTCAGAAAATGAGGAAAAATTAGAACAGAAAAAAAAATCAAAAGAAAAAAAATATAGCAACATGAAAAAAATCACGGCATTTTTACTATATAATTCAGACTTTGTTTCCCCCTCGCACGATCCGATGGGGAGGGAGGGCCTAGCGGACGGGCCTGCCGCTCGCCGCTCGCCGCCTCCAAGTTCGGTGTGGGGCAGGTCAGCGCTGCCGGGCCTGGGCTGTCGCTGTGGGGAGGGGAGGGGGCACCCCTAGCCTCCGCTCCGCCCTGCCTCGGTACAGTATCGCCACTGCCACTCTGCAGGGGCGGGGCGGGGCGGGGTTGTTTTGAGACTCGCAAAACCTTATGCGCAGAGCCATCCGCAAACCGTATGACGTATGGCTCTATGAAAGACTACAGTACCGCCTTGAACGCGCGGGGCGGGGCGGGCGGCGGTCACGGAGCGTGCGGTCGAAATGCCATCGCCTGCGCGCATGCTGGCAATGCTCGGTGGCAATGGCAGCCGCGTTTATCTTTATAGTGGTCGCTTCGTGCGCGAAACGGAGTAAAAAACGGTTTGGCGCGACGGCAAGGGCGGTGCAAGGGCGCTATTATTTGCGTCCCGAGGCGCGGCGGGGCGCGGCGCGGCGTGGCGAGGTGTAGAAGTGCGCGGTAATGAACTGCAGCTGCATCACGCCGCGCCCCCCGCGCCATCGCCCCGCGCCGATAAGATAGGTGGCGTTTGGCGTTGCGTAAGCTTTGACGCTCCGGTCTGTCCTTCGTCTGTCGCGGCCGTCAACTGGGCAGGGGCAAAGTCATGTGGACCAAGATTTTGGACTGGTACTGTATACACCTTTATTTCTCATCATTGCTGTTGGAGACTCTAGGGCAGGGAGTTAAAATAGGTTACCGGGCCACGCGTACGAAAACTCTTCCGCACTGCCAGGAATACTTCACCCAACCGTCGACTTTGTCGCTACTCAAAGTGTTTTGTCGCCGACGCCTCAAGGTGCTTCCTCGTTCTGAAGTGGGCGCGCCGCGCAGCTCAAACAACACAAGTGGGGGTGATTTTTCTGCGGACTCGTCTCGTTCGGTTTGCTAGATAAATCGAGTCGTTAGAAAGCGAAGTCATGCGGTGGAGATAGAGCGCCCCGATAAGCTGGCTACATTGCATCCCGCCTTATAAGAGGCGTGCAGGGCTGGGGGCGGTGGCGGCGACGGGGCGGGAGAAGCGCGCACAAAGCCATGATGTTTCCAGAGAGCTGCGGGGCGAGGAGGAGAGGTGGCGGGAGGAAGGGCAGGGGCAGGGGGTGCGCGGCAGGCGAGAGCGGGAGGGGCCGTCCAAGGACCTCGCAGCTCGCAGCCCCAGCCCAGCCAATCCGCTGCGGGGGGCGTGGCCAATAGGGCGGTGGGGTCGCGGGGGCCTGGGGGCCTGGGGGGTAGACGTGAGGGTGGGGTCGGGAGTCCAACGCGGGGGTGGGGCGGTGAGGGTAGGGTAGGGTGGCCTGCTTGCAACTGCACTTCGTCCTTGGGAACGCAACGATATAACGTCTTACTGCCCTCTCCCCACCCCCGCTCCCGCTGCACCCTCTCCTCCCCGCCAACTCCACTCTGCAGAGACCGTGTTCAATTTCTCGCGGGGCGCCCTTATTCGCCCCAGCCGCATTTTCTCTCCCGCTTGCTCGCTCTACTTTACCAGTCGCTTTTTCCCGCCATGAAAAGCCCCGGTTTTTATTCATCAGTGTGGAAGTTTGCTGCGCGGGTGCGGGCGGCCCGAATGAGAAGGCTACGCCCAGATATTGTGACCGAGATGCCTGACTGCTTGAGGAGGTCCGGAGCGGCCTGGGGCGGGGGTGGGGCTCGGGGCGGGGCCCCGGCCGCATCTGGGCCGACAGCCCCCGCGGGGGACCTCCGGGCGGGGCGGGGCGGGGCGGGGCGTCCCTCCCGTCCCGGCCGACCTCGCTGACGCCATGGTCTGGCCTGGCCAGGCCTCGCGCCCCGCCTCATCCTCATAACCGTTCTGTCGATATCAGCTGCATCGTACGACATGCAGAGCGCCATGCCGCCCCGCCCCGCCCCGCCCCGCCCCGCCCCGCCCCGCCCCGCCCCGCCCCGCCCCGCCCCGCTCCGCCCCGCTCCGCCCCGCCCGGGAACTGGAATGGCCTGCCATTGCACCCCGCCCCGCCACGCCTCGCCCCCTCGCTGTGGAGCGTCCTTGCAATGCCGCCCCCGCCCCGCCCCTGCTGCAGCCGGTAACGGCTCTCAGAGCCTTGCCAGCAGGCTCAGCGCTCCGCTCCTCGGGGCCCGGCCGGGGCGAACGCGGGCGTTGCGAACGCAGTTTGCTGACCTATATGGCGACCATTTTTCGTAGCGCCCCGCCCGTTTCGCACTGTAATGACGCCCCAAACCCCGCCCCGCCACGGGCACGCCCCCGCCGCCCCGAGCGCACGTAGATAGATATATATCAGGTTATTGATTCGCCCCATAAAGTATCCTGGACGTTGACAAACGGCGGGTCCCCGGCCGCTCCTCGCGGGGAGCTGGTAGCACCGGGGTACCCGGGCCGTACCCGGGCCATACGCACCCCCGTAGTGTGGGGCCAGAGCCACCCCTCCCCCTCCCCCTCGGTCTCCAGCGCGGAGCGGACGCCCGCCACTCGCATCTGCGCATCGGAGATAGTTCCTAGCGTCGACAACTTTTCCGGCAAAAGTAAGAGAAGATTAGAAGGAAGTTGCCGGAGCTCTGTGCGCGCTGGGGCTGGCGGTGGCGAAGGCGCTGGGGGGGGGGGGGGGGACCGCAGACTGCGCTGCATGTACTCGACTCACCCCGCGCCCCAGCGCAGCGCAGCGCCCCGCTCCCTCGTGACTTATGGAACGGCGGCGCCATTGTGCGCGCAATAAAGCGAAGGACGAACTCCGCGGGCGCGGGGCGGGGCGAGCGGGGCGAAGTCCTCGCACACTTGCGCAACGCCTCGGACGCGCCCCACCCCGCCCCGCCCCGCCCCGGCCTCGGCCCGAGCCACAACGCCTTGTCCTTCACAAGTGGGTCAAGCACCCAACCCTTACTCCTACGCGCTGCGCCCCAAGAGGTTCGTCGTGCGTCATCAGTGTGTGCGACTGGACAGGAGGGCGCGGGGCACCGGTCCTCGCGAGGTCCGCAGGCCAGGGCGACCTTGTTGCTTGCCTTTAGCGAACCCGAAACCGCGCCGGCACAATCACCCCTGCTGCAGCGAGCCCCGCCCCGCCCCGACCCGAGCCGCTGCCGCCCTGTACCACTCTACATCAGAGTTAGCTATTTTAATTCTTGAACCGCTATGTTCGCACATCGTCTTCCCTGGGATATCCTATCCTTACGTGTCGTCTTTGCATGAAAATACCCTAAAATGTGCGCGTTTCTGTGTGTGTGCTCGCGCGGGCGAACGCGTTAAGGGGCATGTAAAGTCCGCGGGAGGATGGGGAAACAGGTCACTGGTGCATTGTCGGGAGGGGGAGTGGGGGCTGTAGTGGGGGCAAGGCAGGGCAAGGATACTGACTGCTGAGTGGGGGCGGGGGGGTGGCTAGGCCCCCGGGGAGGGGAGGGGAGGGGAGGCAGGGGGCGAGATACCCGAGTATCGATCCGGCCGGAAGAGCAAAGAGGAGCGAGTAACGCGTGGGGCCGCCTGCCTGCCTGCGCTGTCCTTTCCCAGGGCTCAGACTCAGGGCGCGGCACGGAGGGGAGGGGGCGGGTGGGGGGTGTCGGCCGAAGCTTGCCGCCAATCTTGCTGGAAATTCCATTAACCCTTACCCTTGCTCGGAACTCATGGCGGTAGCGGTTTCCTGCCTCAGTTTCGCTGCAATCTCGAGGGAGGTTGGCTGACAGCTAGCCTGCGCTCCCGCCCCACTCCCGTTACGCGTTTCTGCTCCCAAGCTGCACCCCTCCCCCAAATCCCCAATCGAGTAGCAAGCGCCTCGCCTCGATTTTGTCACACCTCGGCGCCCCGCCGGGCCGGGTCGGGCAGCCCGGTAGGCCGAACGAACGCCCGCAGGGAAGGCCCAGTGTCCGAGCCGGGAGCTGGGATGCTGAGGGCAGAGCGGTCTGTACGAGTCTGCAGCGTGCTAAAGCCCTAGGGCTTTACAGCGTGCTAGAGCTGCGCGTCTCCGCTCCACCCCGCCCCGCCCCGCCCCGGCCCGACCCGGCCCGGGAACAGGATGCCGAATGGGATGCCTATGCTCCCGGCGGCCCGGCCCGGCCGCAGGTGCCATGGCGTGCAGTGTCGTGCCGGTGTGGCGTGGCGACTGCATGGCGACCTCTGATTTGCTGACCCAGTTTTCCCTCGCACAGCGCTATGCGACCCGCCGGCCCTGCCCCTGCCGTGCTCCTCTACCCGCCGCCCCCCGGAGGAGGAGGGGCCGGGCGCGGCGGCGGCGGGAAGGGTTTGCGCTGCGCCCTTTACGCCTCTCGGCTCGCCGCGCGTTTATGTCCCCTGTACCCCGGTCCTCCGGTCCTGTCAAAAAAAAATCCGCGGTGAGAGATGTTTCGATGAGATGGCGAAGCCTCGCGGGGCACTCCGCCGCTTCCCCGGGCCGGGCCGAGCTGAGCGACTGCGCAGCGCACCCCGCCGACCCCCGCGGCACGGTGCGGGGCGGGGCGGGGCGGGGCGGGGTTGTGCCAAGGCCGCGTCGCGTCGTGCAACGCTACACCCCTTTTCGCTCGGCCGGGTTTCGGCTCGCGGGGCGAAGCAGGCTGAACCCGACCCGCCCGCCTGGGTCCCGAGTTGTACCTATATTCTGGACCGCCCCGCCCCGCGACTCGCAGGACAGGATCTGATTAGAAGCGCGCGGCGCTCGCATCAGAGCGCATCATCGCGGCCCTGCTCGCCTCTCTCCGCCCCGCCCCGCCCCGCCCCGCCCCGCCCCGCCCGTCACGTGAATCACGTGCCCGACTGTGAACAGGTGTGCACTGTGCAGCGCCGCCCGTCCCGACGCCCCTCCCCCCCCCCCACCCCGACGCCCCGCGGCGCACTGAGGTGCAACTCATTAGCCGCCCCTATCGATTCGCCTTGGCGCCGCCCGATGGCGCACCCGATGCAGAAGCCTTGACCCTCCACAATGTAAAGCCGGCTGGCTGGTGCCTGGGCTGTCCGCGAGCCGCTGCGCCCGCTGCGCTGACGGCATGCACTCCCCTCCGCCTCCTCCCCCGCCTCCTCCCCCGCCTTGGCAGGCCCAGTTCCCTCGCGGCCTCGGTGCAACCCACGCTAAAATTATGCGAGAAAATTATTGCTGGCGCACGCGGTAGCCGGGCTTGGCCAGGCTGGGCGCCGCTGAGGCGTCGGGCAAGACGTCAACGGCGCCGTCAGCCTGGTGAGGCTAGGCTGCCACGGTGAAGGGGATACGTAGATGTAAACTCCATAGCACCTTACGGTGCACAGGGCCGCCCCGCCCCGCCCCGCCCCGCCACGCCGCGCGTGGCGCGGTAGCAACCGCGAGCGCAGCGCGCTGCGTGTCGCGCACGCGCAGGCCCCTCACCGTGTCACTCAGCGCCGTGCGTGGCCCAGCCTCGCTCGCGTGCTCGCGTGACCCGGCTGGCCATTGCAGGCCGCCCTAGCGCCGCCCCGCCCCGGCCGGGACGGCCTGATGAGCTATTTCGAGAATCCGCGAAGAAAGGTCAGGGAAGTGGCCGCGGCCTGGGGGGCCGGGCCGGGCCGGGCGACAACAACCCCGCGCCCGGCCGGCCGGCCGGCCCGCGGCGAAAGGGAAGTGAAGTGAGCTCCCGCTGCGGCCCGGGCCGCCCCGCCCCGCCCGGTGCAAAGGTCTCATTCGATAAGCCTGACATTGGGCTGACCTTGCTCCATATTTGAAGACGCGGCAGCCTCCCCCCTCCTCGCCTCGGTCGTCTTCCGCCACCTTGTTGGCATGTTAGTGCTGCCGCGGAGATATACGAAGATTGGCAGGCTGATCCGATCCAATCAAATCCTCTTCAGCCCCCCGCCCACCTTCTTTGCATGCAACCTAAGCGTGCGTGGGGCAGGGCAGGGCGGGGCGGGACAGGGTGCAGGGGGCAGGCCCGCTGCTGTGTTGCGGTCTGAGAGGACGGAGTGGGATCATCTGCCTGCGGACATGTGACTTGTCGGTGATGCCGAAAAAAAAAGTTCCTGGACGATCATAGGTGAAGTTGTTGAAATGAGACCTTGGGAGCCGAGCGCGAGCGACCTGTCGCTAGTCCTGATAAGATAGCGGTCGCTGCACATACTGCAGTTGCACGTCGCTGTGTCTGCCGCGTCCGCCTCGCGCCTCGCAACAAGGCACTCGACGACATGGCGCGGGGGAAAAGTACCAGCAAAAACCGGTGAATATAGTACAGTGGCGGCATTATAGCTTAATATAGCTTGATTTGCGAGACGTGGGATCTAAAGGACCTAGGCGGGGCTGGGCATGGCGTGTCGGCCGAAGGCGAAGGCCCGCCCATCTGCGTCGGCCCGGCCCGGCCCGTCGGCCCAGGTCGGCCCCCATTGGGCCCCCGTCGGGCCACCATTGGACGCGTCGACGCCAAGGCCATTCCCCCACCCTCCTGCCGGCTGGCCGTCCTGCCCGCCCTCCGGCCGCGGCCGGCCCACCCTCGCCCGCCCGCCTCACCCCTACACGCAGCGCCGCCCCGCGCCGCCGCCGCCCCGCGCCGCCTTGCGAGTCGCGGGTCGCCGGGCGCGGGCGGAACCGCTAGGGCCACCATGTAGCGCCCTTGTCCGGCTCGGGCGGCTTTTCCTCTTCCGCCGCCTGCTTGGTTGTGTGCAGCAATAATGTCATCACGAGCATGCAGTCAGGCGTCCCACCTGCGCTATCGCGACGTGATCTGGCGGCGCGACCTCGAACTAGCTTCGCGCGCCGCGATGGCATTGCGATGCGGACGCGGTGGCCTAGCACGGCCAGGGACGCACCGCGCCCGCCCCGCGCCGCCCCGCGCCGCCCCGCGCCGCCGTGTCGCTGCAGGCCCAGAGGCGCCGCGCGCCGCCCCTCCCCTATGACCGCCGGTAGACCCTTGGAAGGCCCTGCTCTGCAGCCTGACCGTGGCCCTGGTTGGCGCCGTGGTGCACTTGGCAGCAGGCTGAGCTCAGCCTCGTCTTTATTATTTTTTGCGTGCAAACACATATGCGAGTGCATGGACGAGCGCGCAGGCCTCTTCGGCGGTGCAGGGCGAGGCGGGGCGCCATGTTGACGCGCAGTGAGCCCCGCCAGACAGAGCAGGTGTCAGCGGGCGCGCGGCGCGGTGCGGGGCGGGGCAGAGCGGGGCACAGCAGGCTGTCATGACCAGGCCAGAACCATACTGTGTTTAGAGTGGGGAAGGTCATGCCTAGCCGATAACACTCACACGGCCTAGGCTGTGTACATGCGATGCGATGCAGTTTGGGCCCGGCGGGGTGGGGCGGGGCGGGGCGGGGCGGGCCTGGCCGAGCTGAGCCGAGAGTCACTAACGGCCTGGCCTTGCTGCCGCGCTACTAGTGCAGTGCCGCGCCGCGCCGGCGCGCCTTCCTGTCCCGTCAGGCTCATTGCAGTTGTGCCCGGCCGGCCCGGCCCGGCCCCCGCCCCCGCGGCCCCCGTGCTTACAGTGACCGCGCGGGGCCCGGCCCCTGCAGGTTGTGGTCGCGATGCTCTCGGTGGGGTGGCGCTGCCTGCCGCCTCCGCCGCCCCTGCGCCGTACCGCGTGCCGCGGCGACAGGGATGTCTCTATGACCTGTTGCCAGGCGGACCGCCAGGTAACCCCCGGGTAACCCCCGGGTAACCCCCGGGTAACCCCCGCCCCGCCCGCCCCGCGGCGCGACACTGTAGTTCGTTTTTTTTTTCCAATACACTAACCCTGTCTGTTGTTGTTGCAGGACGCTGGCATGGACGAGGGCGGCAGCGGGCGCGCGGGCACGCCCGACTGGGACCCCGCCGCGCTGCGCGAGGAGGACTTCGAGGAGCAGGTCGTGTACCACGTGCCCGACCAGCCCTGCGACGCGCAGCCCTGCGACGGCCCCACAGCCCTGCCGCGGGCGCACGCCTCGCTGCCCAGGAACCTCGTCCTCAAACCCTCGCAGGCGCTGAGCGACGTGAGTACCGTCGCGGTGCGGCGGTCGCCCCGCCACCCGCCAGCGAGTAGCCCGCCCCCCGGCGGGGCGGGACGGGACTGGACGGGACGCGACTCACACCGCGTGTCGTGTTGCAGGTGCTCGGAGTGTGGAGTACTGGATACATTCCGAGAGGTACCCGGTTCGGTCCTCTGGTAGGAGACATTTATGCCAAAGATGCTGTCCCGGCGACAGCGAACAGGAAATACTTCTGGAGGGTAAGTATTATTGTCGTTTTCTGTTCTTCCTTTTTTTGTTTAGACAATAGACTGTATTTTGACATTGCGTTTTGGTGAAATATGAGAAGGAAAACTCAATACTGTACTCACTACGCCGGTTATCCGGCTAGTGCCGTAGACCTAGCAAATCGCTTCTGTTTTGGAATTTGAAAAGTGATTTTGTTCTTCTTGTTCCCCATCGAAACATAATCACGCGCGATGGTGATGGGCGCCGAGAGGTCATGTAGCTGACGCAGAAAATTTTTCGTGGATTAGTTAGGTACTTAGGGAAGGGTGGGTCCACGGCTCTGCTTAACCCCAACCCCTCAAAATCCTATAAATGTGGACCATGTAGGAAATTTAACAAGGGCGAAGTAAAACTTTCCTTCCAATGTCAATCGGTGACTGGTTTGGCTCTTCTTCTAAACCTATTTCTGTTTTCTTCTCTTTATTTCATGTCATCTAATAAAACAACCACAATCACAGGTGCAAATCAAAGAAGAGCCCAGGAACTGGCGAATCCGAAAGGTATGGACATGAAACTCGCTTTTCCATGTTCATCATTCTTTGATAGGGAAGGTGCATATCTATTTGTCTAACACCTTGGCGAAGGTGCATGTGGGAGGCCTAAGAACAACTGCTTTATTGTTCCTTTCGGGTGGAGTTAGACGCCACATCTCGCTCTGATAAAGCGCGGCGAGTTTTGTGGTTTTGCTGCCCATTCTATGGAAATGATGTCCTTCTGCCGCGCCTTCTATTTCACCTTTCGCCCGGTGCTGTAGACTCGTCACGTCACATCATCAGCTCTTCGCAATCCTTTGTAGCGACCCAAAGGGGCATGCGAGTTCCTCCTCCCATCATCTTCCACTCCTGTCTGCGTTTCTTTGGGACGATTGGTGCCGCATTTAACCCACCGAATGCTGCGTCTGCTTTCTGTCTGCACTCTTCCCCTCTGTGTGAAAGAGTAGAGCATCATGACCAAACTATACACGGAACTCTTTGAGCTTGAAGCTGCAAACGCCAAGTGGTTGATCCACCGTGCCCCGCCCCGCCCGCTTCAATGAAGTATTACTGTATCGCTTAAATGCGTGTGGAGGGTTGCCTACTCGCGCGGTGCCGTGAGGCGCGGCGCGGCGCTTGCGTGTATTTTAGCGTTACAGTAAAACCAAAGTTGTGGGTGGGGCTCGGCCCAATCAGCCATGAGATACAAGTGTGCTTTTCATTACATAGCATGAGATTGGTGAATGGATGGCGCCTATTAAAAATATCTCTTCTCTCTTAGGCCACATGTCTGCTGTTTTTTTATTCAATGAATCACATGATTTGCCGTTTCTTTAAGATTAGGCTCCTGAATGAAGGAAACTTGGTTAATTGTGTTTGGTAAAAAAAAATTACACATATTGTGCCTCAAGATATCGGGAGTTCAAATTCCTTTCAGTTTCGTTTCAAAAGTAACCATCGGGGGGTAGTATATCAATCTAGTGCATTGCAAAAAGATCTTGACAGGTGGCAGGGTAAGAGTGCACTTAATAGATAGCACTAGAAAAACTGAACTTTGATACTCCTC
This sequence comes from Frankliniella intonsa, assembly GCA_033675135.1. Taxonomy (NCBI): domain Eukaryota; kingdom Metazoa; phylum Arthropoda; class Insecta; order Thysanoptera; family Thripidae; genus Frankliniella; species Frankliniella intonsa. Next base: position 13,867,669 of record CM066253.1, read on the forward strand.
AATCCATTGTGTATTAAATGTTTTAGTGCTGAATATTTTTTCTTCGTTCTCAACGAAGGAGAAAACAAATATAGATTATGCTCAAGGATCAAGAATTCTCTTTAGATTGCTCGATCACAAAAAACGGACATTTCTCGGTGCGCAATAAGGACAGTAGCGTGTATGCAAGTCTAACCACTCCCGGATTTGCTTTTTATTTTCAGATATACAAGGAGGATGAGCTATTTTACTACATTGACGGCTACGACGTCAACAAGTCCAACTGGATGCGGTTTGTCAACCCAGCCTACTCTTCAGCTTCCCAGAACCTTATAGCCTGTCAGTACAAGGTAAGGCTTTGTTTCCTCGACTGATTTCAAGAACAGTTATTAGCTTTATGTTATTAAACTGAATCTACTTTTTCTTTATTTCACAGATGAATATTTACTTCTACACGATTCGGCCGATCCTGCCGAACCAGGAACTGCTCGTGTGGTACTGCCGCGAGTTTGCTCAGCGGTTAAACTACCCTCTGACGGGAGAGCTGATGCTGCAGAGGATACGGGAGCAAGTGCAGCAGACGACGGCCACGCCCTCGCCCCCAGCGCCAGCCCTGCCCCCGCCGTGCGCCCCCGCGCCCGTGCCCGTCACCGCGCCCGCCACCCCGGTGCCCGTCGAGGTGGGGGCCGTGTCCACGACGACGCACTCCCCGTCCTCGGCGGCCAGCAGCGGCGCGAGCAGCGGCGCCAGCCCGCAGTCGGTGGCGTGCTCGGGCGAGGCGTCCCCGCACAAGGAGCGCGACGCGCAGGCCGAGCGCGGCTACGACGCGGCGCTGCAGGAGGGCTCGGTGCGCTCGGACGAGGGCTACCACTCCAACGGCTACCACGACGAGGTGCTGACGCCGCCAGAGGACTCGAGCGACTCGGACTCGGAGAACAACTACGTCCTCGACTTCAGCAAGAAGCACGAGCGGGGGCACGAGCGGGCGCACCACCACGTCAAGCAGGAGGCGAGCGGGCGAGGACCGCGCGCCCTGCACGGCCCGGAGCCCCGCGCCAACGAGTTCAGGAAGGTCAAGATCAAGATGACCAAGGCCTACCACTACAAGGCGAGGGACGGCGACAGCGGCAGCGACCGAGACGCCCAGGAGTCGCCCCGGCCGCTCGGCTCTGCGCTCGCCCACTCCCCGTCGCCCAGCCCCCGCAGCCCCCACAGCCCCCGAAGCCCCCGGCCCGAGTCGCCGATGATGGTCGAGGAGCATCCCGTCAGGGTGCACTCGCCGCAGCGCTCCTGCTCGCCCGCCACCTCCACCACCTCGCCGACCAAGCCCCACTACGAGGACGACGTGTCCGTCTCCCGGCAGTCGTCGTCCATCCTGGAGAACATCCTGCGCAGCAGGGAGCGCGACCGGGAGCGGGAGCAGCGAGGGCAGCGCGACAAGGACCGGGAGAGCGGCGCCGGCGACCAGAACAACAACGGCGTCAAGGAGCTGCCGAGGCACGCGACCCCGCCGCCCGTCTCCTCGTCGCCCACAGAGATGGCCTACTCGTACAAGAAGTCGCACCGCTACGGCACGGTGCCGTGCAGCCCGGACTCGTCGTCGTCGGTGTCCCCCGCCTCCCTGCCGCCGCTCATGCCGCTGGCGCCGCTGGTGCAGGTCAAGGCCCTGCACGCGCTCAGGAGGTCGCCGCACACGCCCCCGCTGTCCCCGCCCGCCGTCGCGTCCTACTCGGACCTCAGGTCGGACTTGAGGTCGGACCCGAGGTCGGAGATGGCCTACCCGACGCAGAGCTCCCAGGGTCCTCACAGCCCAGTGCACAGCCCGGCGCACAGCCCGGCGCACAGCCAGGGCCAGGGCCCGTACTCGCCGCCCTACCATTACCTGCCCTACGGCGCGTCCCCGCACCCAGGCCTGCCCCCGCACCCCCAGCTGACGAGCCTGCGGCCGCCCTCCCCCGCCGGCTCACTCTCTCCCGACGACGGCTCCTGCACCAGGTAAGCGCCACACCTCTCAGTCTTAAGCTACGAGCATCGTAATCCCGTTCCGTGGGTATTCCCCCCTCCCCCTCTTTCTCTGGAGGCGCTCTCCCCGAAAATTGGGCATCATGCAACGTAATTTGCAAATCAGTAGTATCCTCTTATGGGGCGATTTGTTCCCCGAGTAGCCATGAAATCATAAACGCGGGCCTGATTTTCGGTGGAATTGAAAACTCTCCACTTACAAGACAACCTCTGTCTTGCAGGTCGGGATCGCCACTTAGTCCCAATAGCCACAACTCCCGCGGTTACAGATCCCTGCCTTATCCGCTGAAAAAGAAGGACGGCAAGATGCACTACGAATGCAACGTGTGCTTCAAGACCTTCGGTCAGCTGTCGAACCTCAAGGTGCACCTGAGGACACACTCCGGGGAGCGGCCGTTCCAGTGCAACGTCTGCACCAAGAGCTTCACCCAGCTGGCGCACCTGCAGAAGCACCATCTGGTGCACACAGGTGAGCGTTCAACGCCACTTTCGGCTGTTTTGTGTGATTGCTATAAACATCGCTCTAACTTTTTTCTTTCTTTTCCCAGGGGAGAAACCACATCAGTGCGACATCTGCAACAAACGTTTCAGCTCTACGTCCAATCTTAAAACTCACTTGAGATTACACTCGGGTCAAAAACCTTACGCGTGTGATCTATGCCCCGCCAAATTTACTCAGTTTGTTCATCTCAAACTGCACAAAAGACTGCACACCAACGAGCGGCCCTATACCTGTCAGGGCTGCAACAAAAAATACATCAGCGCCTCTGGCCTTCGGTAAGTCCAGTTAATGCGTATTCCGGCCTTTTTCGTCGGTCCGCGGAGTACACTAAGAGTTTTCTCTTCTTCCTTAATTTTAGGACTCATTGGAAGACAACAAGCTGCAGGCCACACAACATGGAGGAGGAGTTGGCGCTAGCGGCCGCCGCGGGCTCGCCGCCTGGCTATTACGAGTATGCTAGCTCTGACGCGAGTGTTGGTAAGTGTACGAATTATCAGCAATGGCCAGACATCGAACTTTAAGTGTGTGAGCTGTGCGCAATTTCTTACCTTCCTCTCTTTCTGTCGCCGTATTTTAGGGAGCGTCGAGAAGGAGACCCTGGACGTGGACTCTAGGGACTCGTTCGAGGCGCAACACCTGCCCATGCAGCAGCCGCCGCAGCAGCAGCAGCAGCCGACGCTCAGGGAGCCTCTGCCACCTCCGCAGCACTACCCGCCCCCGCCTCATCCCCACCCTCCCCCTTCTCACCACCCCCATCATCTGCAGCACCACCATCAGCTGATTCAGCTCCACCCGCAGCACCACCAACACCATCCGGTACTGCAGCAGCACCCTCCCCCGCCGTCGCACCAGGGTCACCAGGTGCACGTGGGCCATCAGAGCCACCAGGCTCCGGGCCACCAGGCTCCGGGCCACCAGGCTCCCGGGCACCAGGCCCACGGCACCCACCACCACCTGCCTCAGGTAGTGCCTCAGCACCTCCCGGGGAGCCACGTGACGGCCTTGTCGAACCACGGCCTAGGTCATGGACTAGGCCACGGTCATGGCCATTCGGCCCACAATGGACACAGTATGAATGGCTCAGATGCGCCCAGACCGTCGGTCATAGAGAGCTCCCAGCCACACATAATTGAGTGTACTTAATTTGTTACGTACAAATCATTATATACATATATATTGCTGCTTTGTTTTGTTTTTTCTTGTTCTTTTTCAAAATGAAGTTTGGCTCCATTTTTTTTATTAATTTTTTTTAAGTAGAGTATATTTAATTTAAAAAAAAGACGTGTGATATTGATGGTGTGCTAGGGGCGGCCGGTGGATTTTTAAGTTGTGTAAATTGAGCTTGTGACTGGACTGCTGCCTACACACGACAGTTTTAGTCATTATTCCTGTCCTATTTTTTTGTGCTCTGTGTTGTTGATTTATTGTTGTTATGTTATTAATTAGATGAGAAAGACATTATTGCGTGCAATAAATTAACTTTCATCTGCTGCAAGGCTTTTGTGAAATATGTGCTAAAAAATTACTCAGTTGTATGAGAATGCACTTGAATACAGTGGATCACGTATTTTCTGATTCCAATGTTTAATACCAATTTTTACCTTGGTTCTTCTATTTTCTGCAAGTAGATCATGTATATATAGCCTGAAATCTTTCTAAAATTTTATGACAACCCATTAGTTGCCTTTGTTCTCTGTCTCTCCTCACCTATAAGCATGTAACATACTACTCTAATTTTCATGACTGATGCTTCAATTGCATTGAAACAGAATCAACCTGGTATTAGGATGCTCATGTAAATTGCATATTTCATTCCTCTTTACTATTTGTGTAGTGTGGTTCCTTACCTCTTCATTCACATGCTTTCAATTATGACCTTATGTTGGAAATATGCATTGCAGGACCTCAATGCTGTGTAAATGAAGTATAACATTTTATACTTTTTAAGATATATTAGACTGGCATCTACTCCATTTTTCATTAATGAAAAAAAATCATGATCTATCTGCTGTGTTATTCTCTTGTAATTTATGTAGGACATTTCATCTACTTCTTCATTTTCTGCTTTGCTTAGGTCCATGTAGAAGGCAGTACATCAACTCACTTGTAACTATCTGTTTTTCTTCATAAGAATTGTAAAGTAACTTTTTTTCTTTTGTTTTTTGTAGAAAAGACAAATACATAACAATGCATCTTTTTTAAACTGTCAAAACTATATTTTTTTCATAAATTTTTGAGAACTATTTAAGATTATCCCTTTTATAAACTATGTCTTCTAAACGTAATGTTTTTACCTAATCTGCTGAATTTCTGTTCATATGTTCAATCTGAAGAACTTGAGCAAGATCTGACCAGTTTTGATTTGCTCATATGCAAGTTTCAGATGGTTCCCAAGCAATAGAAAGAATTTATTCCATTTTCTGAAATCTGGACTGTTAATTTTTAAGGTCATATTTCTGAGAGCTTTATATCGTTGATCTATTGTCTTAGTTTCATTATTACAATTAGTTTCATCCTATGAAATTGGTGTGCGGAGCTTTAAATGCTTTTTAGTGCTGGATTTCTTATCATCAGGTAAAATAGACCTCACATGTCAATGCCAACTTGCCTTGTTTGAGAGTCAACCTCATTGTAATGAATGTAGTGAAACATCATCATAGACATGAGAGTAGTGCCTAAGTTCTCCTCCCATGATACAGGGGTCCAAATTAGGCAACTATATTGATGGCAGACTGATGGGGTTTGTGTAATTCCTGTGGACTTATGTTCCTAAACCATGTCAAAGTGGATGATACAACACTATTTGATCTCAACCTTATTGTTATGTGGTGTGTGACATGAATTAATCCCAGTTCATTGTAAATGAAACACTGTGAAAGTAGAAGTCTTAGAATTTATCTGATTAATATAGTTAAGTGAGCTTTCAATTTATGTTCAAAATTAGTTCAGCTGTGGTGTACGACAGGTAATGTTCAACAAGTGTTGAAGTGCAAAGACATTTCTATGTACAAACAAGCCACTGGCCACAGATCAATTGTGCATTGCTCAACCCGTATTTCTTATTTTTGTACCAAACATGTTAGTCAAAAAGTCTCTGACTAACAGACTCATTTAATTGTTGCCTTGCAAATGACTGGTAATTGCTGGTTAAATCCTAAACCGGGCCTCTCACGAGGATATTAATTTGAGAAGTTTTTCAGTCGGCTGTTCAGCTCAGCTTTATTCCTACAAAGTTTGAAATCAGATCTCTTGTTGCAGACTTGAGGAGGGTGTATTATTTTTTTAACATATGACAATGAACTGATTTTCCTGCCAGATAAAAAATGTAATCAATCCTATCAGTGATGCAGGATTGCCAGATATAAAATTTCCTTTGCTCTACTTGATTTCATACAGAAAAAAAATTAAGTAATGAAGTAGCTTTATATATTTTATACTATGTCTCTCAAGCTGGATAAAAAGCCTAAAGCACAAACCAAATTCAAAACTTTGTGGGACATTATTGACAGTGCCTTTACCAAGTTTTAATAGTAGAATTATCTTTATGTAACTGAAACTGACTGTGTTAAATTTCGTAACATGATTGAACTTTTGAAAATTGTTTTGTTCTATGATTTTATCATTGCCCTTTGCATTTTAATCATATTGGCCTGTATTTATGTAGGTATTTTTTTTTCAGATCAGATTACATAGCCCATACTGGCTATACACGCAAAACTGTGTTTATTTTCAAACATGAATTGTGATGGTGCAGGTAGAATCTATTCCATAAATACTAGGTACTGTGGTCTTCCTATAGAACGTTGTACATTCATCCCAACAGTTACACACAATGCATAAGTCCATCTCTTGGGAATTTTTATTACTTTTTGGGGTGTTCATATAAGTTTTTACATTTCTCTAAAAGTGTATGCACAATGCATTATTTTTCATCAGAATACCAAAACTTTGGATGGTGGCCCATTTGTTGCATTCTTGTCAACTCTTTTGTCATAAAAGTTCATGATTGTATTCTGCAGTTAAATCTTATACATCTCTCATTATTGAACATAAAATATTTCTGGATATTACTATTTATACCTAAACCTACATGATAATCTTGCAATGTAATATAGATATTGTGATAGATGTTTATTTCTTTTTTTTTTGTGCTGGCACATAGGCTGATGTTGCTTTAATTGCCTGCCATTCCGATAGATATAGACTTGTGTCGAAAAGCAAGAGGTCAGTTACTTACTGGGTGAGAGACATTGGAGGACTGCATCACATGACAAAGTCTCTAAATCCTGTATTTTTGGCTCAACTTCGGCCACTTGTTTTTGTTCCAATGTCAATGTTTGTGTAAATAGCTTTAGATTAGTAAATGAAAAGCTGTGTGGTAAATATAAATATATATACTTATATTTTTTGTTTGTATATGAAATGTAAGAAAGATGGCACTACCTTTGCTGTGCTCGCCCACAGACCCATGACTGAAAGCCATAACAAATTCAAATATGAATAAATAAACAGATAAAAATTATTTCTTGTGGCGTACTACTTCTTTCCTCCCACTTTATGCCTCGCAATATAACTGATGTAGGAAGTATAGTGGTAGAGATGTTGCATGGAATGTGACTTCAAATATTTTTACGAATGATTGTGCATTATCAACTAGAAAAGAAAAAAGAAAAATACAGTGTGATCTGCTGTGAACTGGGGTGGTTGGTCGTGGAAGTACTCCTCGTCAGCATCGAAACTAGCTGAAGTGCAGGGGTATATCAGCATGTTTCCCTGCGGAACGGGGTATTCCGGATCCGTAAGTAAAGCGGTCTTGAAAGAGCAAAGCGCTCCAAAGAAAGGGTACGGAACGTGGTCTGGACAAACTGGTCGTCAAGGAAATCAACAGAGGATCGGGATCAGAAAGTTGGGGTCGCAGAAACCGGGGGAGGGGGGCATAAATGTATGTAACCACGTGACATTTTATGACATTTCGTATGGCACGTACGCAGTCGCAGGAGCCGATTTTGCCTTACAGAAGAGGCATTAGAAAAGACCCTAATGTCCAAAATATTTTTTGGATTTCTGGATTGTCGCGAACTTATTTTATGGGAAAGAGAAAGGGAAAAACGCCGAGAGGTCAAGTTCTTTTTCTTTCGCAAACAGATTCTTGGTAAAGTAATAAAGAGCAGAGGTAACGGGGAATAACGGAGTGATGTGTAGACGCTATCACTCGAAGATAGGGGGCAGGGGCGGGGGCAGGTGTCCTTGCCCGAGAAGAAGCAGGGCCACCATAAAGCCTGCTCACGCTCAAGGGATTATCCATGTTCCGCAGAAAAATCATCGCAGTTCGCACCGGCCCACCCCAAGCCCCTCGACGGTGGTCACTTCCCGCAGGCCGCAGGTTAGGGACCCTGGCCGCAGGTGCGGACGGAGGAAGGACATAGGGCATCTGTTGGCGCTGAGGCCCTACACCGGCAGTCTGCGGGAGGACGATGACCGCCAGCACTGCTGGGCGGGGCGTGGCGGGGCGGGGCGGGGGCGGGGCGCGTTACGGTATACCTGCATTTAGACCTACCCGTCGTGTAGGATTGAGACAACAACCAGCTCGGGCGACCAACCACCCGGGTCACACATCCCATTGCACCCTCTCCTCCACCTTCCAGCCCGTGACATTAGCGCGCTGAGGGGGGGGGGGGGAGGCTGCTTCCCCCGCGGCGCTCTCCAGCGGGGGAAGGTGGCGGTACCGGCGGTGCGCGGCGCGGCGAGAGGGAAGGGCCGCGAGGGGATTGGTGAAGGTGAAGTGCGGGTGCGGCTTGCGCGGACTGAATATAAAACATAAAGCAAATGTGACCGGCATTCGAACCACTGCCCACCTGGTGCTATGAGAAGTGTCGATATGTCTTTATGTTTTTTTTAGTCAGTCGCTGTGCTTTTTTGCAGTTGCCCGAGTCACAAAGACGGTATAGCTGGAAAAAACAATTGGTCCACAGAAAAAAAAGAAAAAAAACTTGAAAAAAAATCGCGGTTTTTGAGCTTCTGCCCTCTTGGTGCTATGAGCAGTATCGATACCAATGACGCTACGCGGCCGGCCTGGCAGCGCACGGAGAGCAGGCGTACTGATGACACCGGGTTCGTTTCTTCGGTGACTGTGGCTTCTCGCGCATCATGCCTCCTAGTGGTCCGGCGTCCGGTACCGTGGCGTCGTAGCCGTGCCGGCACAGTGTCCGCGCGGAGTGTCGCAGGACGGAGGTTCGAATCTTACCAAAAATATTAATTTTTCTGAGGACAACAATTTGGAGAGTGGAATTCAAGCCCCCCATTTCAACCGAGCTCCCTCGTGGAATAGCCGACGGTCTAGTGGTCTAGTGGTGCCGCGAAAGCCGTGGGGTGTCTGTGAGACTCGGCACATGGGGCCTGGTTCAAACCCAGGTAGGTTCTTCACTGGTAGCGACAGCGGGTTGCCAGGAAGTTCCGTCCCATGCCCACGACTGGTGGTCGGTCGTGGGGTCATAAGTCCTAGAATCTGGCTCCAAAAATAGCTATTCCATGCTCTGGGGACAGGGCAGTTCGGTTAACCACCGTACGACTAAATCTGGCAGTACGGGGATCAAATCTGTCGAATTGCGCGACAGGATCGCAGTCAGAAAAGCACCGGTTCCCATAAGAACACCGAAGTAGTTGGCTGCCACGGGGGGTAAAAGCCCTGTGCCTGGCGGGAACCGCAACCTCCTTCGGGAGGTTTACTGCCGCAAAAATTTTCCATGTTTTCACGCCACCCTTTCACTTGCAGAGCACGTACGTAATTTTTCAAGTTTGAGTCGGGATTGAGATCAGCATTCAAGCCGAAGGCTTGCCTGGCTAGTAACAGTGCATGATCCGGGCCCCGCCAGGGGTTCTGGGCCCGGGATTCAGTTTCACACGTTTAAGCTCCCGTTGCCCCTTGAAGGTAGGCAATGTCGGGGCTCTTTCCGCTACTTTCCCAGCGGGCCCCTGACCCCCATTCCGGCCCTGCTCTCGCGTTTAGGGGCTATGTATCGCTCTGGAGAATCTCGCCATCTCTCCGGAGCTGTGGTTGGGCTGGTCGGGACCAGGGCCCGGGCTCGCGCCACCGAGCGGCCCCTGCCCTGCCCTGCCATCCGAACCGGAGTTGGATCCGACCACGGACGCGACACGAAGTTCGGGGTAGGTTAGGCGGGCAGTCGGACAGGACCACAGCAGGCAGACAGACCGTCGAAAAAGGTTCGTCTATGAGCATGCCCAAGGGTCGTGCCGGCCTGAGCAGGGTCGCCTCACGGGGAGGGGAGGGGAGGGGAGGCGGGTCGTTCGGAGCAGGGGAGGGGAAGAAGGTTCGGTGGTCTAGGCGGGCCGGGCCGGGCCGGGTCGGGCCGGGCGGTGCGGCGGCAGCAGGGCAGGGCAGGGCCGCCGGGCTACAGTGTGCAACGAAGTGCAGCAAGAAACGCATGACGAGGTCGTGACGACGCTTTGGACTTTTTGAACTACATCAGGGTGGCACCAGTCCTTTTCACCATGGCTGATACACAGAAGAGCGCGGCGTCCACGCCCACCACCGAGGAGCAGGACAGCGGCTCCGAGATTCGTGCCAAGGAAAATGGTAAATTTTAATCGGAGCCTCCTGTTTGTGTTTTTGTGACGGCGGCCATGTGCCGGGCCGGGTCGGGGACGCGCGTCCTGCGGGCGCAGGGCAGCGCGGGCGGGACGGGGGAGAGTCCCTGGAGCCGCGTGCTGGTCCCTGAAGGCTGGGTCCTTCGCCGAGGCCTGCCTGCAACGCAAGGCTTTCGCCCCTTAATTTCTCCAGGCGCTTGGCCGGCGGCGGCAGCTGGCTGCAGCCGGCCCGGTGCAGGACGCCGGCGCGGCGCGGTCGCACCTCTGCGACGGGCCCTCCCCTGCCCCGCGCCGCCCCGCCCTGCGGCCGCACTAGGGCGGCGCGGGGCAGCCGGGCTGTTCAATAATCTGCCGTGTTGTGTTGTACGGCCTGCCCTGCCCTGCCCTTCCCATCGGACAATTGTTTACAAACGCCATGGCCCAGTAATGGCTGCCGGGCCGGCTCCTTCCAAAGTCCCGCTGCCAACCGCTGCGGGGTCCGGCCCGGCCCGATCCTGGTGGACGGGCCCTTCCCGGCGCGGGGCCCGGGCCGGCGCCCGCTGGTTTTCCCGTGTCGCCGGTCGCGAGGACCCGCGGCGGGCCCCGCCCCCGCACCGCGCTGCGACATTCGGCCGGCATTGGGTTTCACGGGGCGCGTCTGTGCTGTGCGTTCGTGCCTCCGGGTCCTGCCGTTGGCAGCACTGGCATCATGGCGGCGGGCAGCACCGCTCAGTGCGCCGCGCTGCAGCTCGAGCCGGGCCGATCCGCCGCCCAAACTGCCTTATTTTTACGTCATGCCTTTGCGATAATCTGTAACCAAATTCTTCATCGGACGTGTGTGCGGGGCGACGGAGGGCGTATGACATTGGGACTGGAAAGAAAATCCGGAAGGTTGCTTTCGTGTCTTGTTACGTAATACTGCTTAAGTCGCTTAAGCACGCTAGGCTTCTCTGTTTTGCAATTTATTCTATTTGTGGTTATTTAAGCAGCGGCTGAACCTCCGCCCCTCCCTCCCTCCCATGGCGTGTTCTCACTGGTCCAGGTCCAGCAGCGCTTATAGTGTCCTCTCTCTCCTGCTCCTCACCGTGTGACATGAGTGCGACAAGGACAGAGAGACGGCCCTACAAGGCACCTGCAGGCTGCTGCTGACCTCGGCCCTGGCCTCGCCTCGCGGCTCGCGGGAAGGCCGTGCGCGTGGTTTATCATTGTCCGGGGAGGAGGAGGGGGAGGGGGCGCTGACCTGAGTAGGCGACGCTTTGCTAACAAGACGTGCAAGGCGATACACAATGGCCAGGTAAAAACGTCGTACTGGGGCCAGGACAAAAAGAGGATTGCTCGGGAGAAGCACAGAGCCCAGCTCCGGGTGCTGCTGGCGCACAAGGAGAGAGAGAGAGAGAGAGAGAGAGAGGGGGGGGGGCACGGGCGAGCTGAACTGCAGAATCTACGACTGGCTGCAACCGTTGTGAGATGCTCCTCTTCTTGTGCTTCTTGTTTCCTCAGGTAAAAGGGACCAGCCGGGAGAGCGAGGCGAGGGTGGAGGGAGAGGAGAGACTGGCCCCTTTGTGTCCCCCGGCCCCGGCCCCGGCCTGGGCAGGGCAATGCGAGCATAGCGCACCTCACCTCCCAGTGTATGTACTGTACTCTGACTGTCTGTGTAGCCGTTCTGTTCCGCGTCCCGCCTTATCTCTTCGTCTCCGAAGTGTTGCTCACTGCGGCCTCTCGCAGCACTGCTGACCAGGTGCTCCACCCACTGCATTAGTTAAACCTTGCTTAACTATAAGTTCCAGTTGTGGCCGCGCACTAAACGGCCTCCCTGCCGCCGCGCCGTCGTTGTCCTTGAGACGCAGGGTCGGGTCGGGTCGGGTCGGGTCGGGGGCCGCTGGATGAAGGGAGGGGGAATGCTGGCCGCTTCACGCTTCACTTTTCAGCGGACAACACCATCATTGTCCTCCTGCTGAATAGCTGCAGAATTTTGCGGAAAATGTTCGGGCAGGGCGTTTTGTAATTTTTTGCATAGGAGAGATATTTTTTTTTTTTTTTTTTTTTGATATTTATTGAAAATAATTTGTACAAAAGACTAATAAGTCTTATTATCGTACATCAGATTGGTTGCGTATGTTGGACAGTTCAGATCATAAGTCACACAGTTTTTTTTTTTTTTTTTTTTTTTTTATTTTTTTTTTTGCAGTACCTCAAGATAGAGATAGAGAGAGAGAGAGAGAGAGAGAGAGAGAGAGAGAGAGAGAGAGAGAGAAAGAGAGAGAGAAGGGGAGGAGGGGCATTTGGGGGGGGGGGCAACATTAGGAAGGCGTGCTGGAGGGCGGACAGCTGCCGCTTCAAGGCCACTTTCAAGGTGCGATCAGGTCTCTGCCCCGCCCCGCCCCGCCCCGCCCCGACGCCTCGTAGCGGGTGAAAGGGGGAGGGAAGCGACCACTTGAAAGAAGGTGGTCGTTTTGAGTCGCGGTGACAACGTCTAGCCTGAGAATACGCTATCCGTATGTTGTCCGAAATGTTACGTATGTGGACGTGTATATTATTTTAGGGGGTGCTCAGCCCCCTGATCCCCACTTCCAACGCCCCTGAAAGCGATAGAGGGGGGGGGGGGGTCTGTTTGGTCTCGCAGGGAGGATGAGTGGGGTGGGGACGCGTCGTGCAGGTGGGGGCGGGTGGCGCGCTGGGGGTGGGGCGGGGGTGGGGATTCACAGTGGGGGTGGCTGGCCGGGCTGGGTCGCGACAGGCCGGGGGCGGCAGCGGCCCGCTGTGCCCCACGAGCTCGGCGCGGCGCGGCGCGGCTCTGCGGGGCGAGGCGAACCGAAGCCTGGGAGAGGCGAGCCGAAGTGTGGTGGCGTTTCCCGCGCAAGCCCGGTAGAGCAGGACGCCCGGGCCGCGCGCGCCGGTGGGGCGGGGCGGGGCGGGGCGGGGGTGTGGGCGGCCAGGGCCGGAGAGCGCCGGGCGCCGCCGAAGGGGGGCGCCATGCTCGCATCCCCCTGGTCCGGGCCTGGCTGGGCCCCGCACGGGATCGAGGGGGCCGTGGCGCGGGCGCGGGCGCGGCCAGGGCGCAGCGGGCTTGCTGCCAGCCAGGCACAGCCAGCCCAGCCCAGGCCAGGCCAGGCCCTACCCAGGCCGCGCCGCGCGCTCCCATTGGACGAGCCTGATGAATGTCTTGTTTACAATCGATACCAAGATGGCTTCCACAAGTGTCCGGTCAGGCTGCAGCGCGCCCAGCGACTCGACCAACCCCGACAAATCTGGTACGTTTTGAGCAGCGCTCGCGTGCAGGTCGGCCGCGGACGGGACGGGACGGGACGGGACGGACGGCGCGCAGCGTTGTGCACGGGCGACAGGGCGGTACCCGCGTCCAAGCACCGGACCGACATCTTGTGGCCTGGCGGCGCTGCTCGTGTCGGGGCGCGGGTGCAGCAGCGGCGGCGGCGGTGCGGTGGCGGGGAGCGGGGCGGAGCCGAGGCGGGCCTGGGCGGGCACAGCACAGCACGGCTACAGCGGCGCGCGCCGCCTGGATCATGGGGCGCAGCGCACTGCCCCGCCATAGCCTGCCATAGGCCCACCGCGCCAGCCAGGCCGCGAGAGCCGCTGGCCCCAGGCACAGCGCCCATAAGCGCCGCGGCCTCCCCGCCGCCCGTCGCGCCACAGAAGTTGAGTGTGGCGCAGGTGCCGTGGAGAGGTTTGAACCTCGCCGCCAGCCCTTCCCTTCCTTTCCGGTGAGTCGCTTGGTGGCGGGAGGGAGCGTCGCCCGCGCCCTCGTCGTTGGCGTGTCGTGTCCCCGCGTGGCGTGGCGTGGCGTGGCGCGGCGCCGTCGGGCCGTCGCAAACTCCGGTGCGCGCGGACGGACATATGGCAGCCATGACGGATAAGGAGGAGAAGAAAAATGAGCGCCGCGAGGAGGACGAGGAGGAGGACGACGGTGACGACGGCGAGGAGGACGAGGAGGAGGAGGACGACGACGAGGGAGAGGAAGAGGCCGAGGAGGACGAGGAAGATGGTGGAGATGAGAGTAAGTGATGTTGGCGCGGCCGCGCGCGTAGCGTAGCTCCAGGGCGCGTGCCCTGTCAACCCCCCGCCCCCCACGCCACCCTCTGTCAAGCTCCTGCCAACCTTGCTGCCAACCCCTTCGCCCTCTCCCCCTCCCACCCCACGCAAGGCCCCACCGTCGTGCCCCACCCCCTCCCAGGCCGCCCGGCTGACCCAGCCCGAGCCGAGCCACCTGTGTTGTTTACCGTCCCCAATGAGATGCTCGTTGTTGGAAAGGCAGGCCGGGGCGAGCCGGGGCGGGCCGATCGGGGATGAGTTGAGGGGGTGTGTCTCAGTGAGTGGGGGTGGCCTGGCCATCAGTCGCCATCCTGACCTGTCTGCCACGGCAGCCGTACGCGTCCCGCCCCTGCAGGCCCTGCAGGCCAGGCCCTGCCGACCCTGCTTGCTTTCTGCGCAATAGTGGCGTGCCGGCCGGCCGGCAGCGGCAGCACCGGCAGCATGTACCTCCGCCAGTCGCGCCTCTCCAAGTGTGAGTAGCCGCCCGTCGTGTCCTGTCGTGTCGCGTGCGTGTGCCGCAGGGGCAGTGCTGTACACTACCCCCATAGTCTCCATTAATTATTCATACGGCTTCGATGAGGCCGCCGTCGCCATGACGGGCCGCCCCGCCCCGCGCCGCCCCGCGCCGGGGCCGCGGCGGTGGCGGTGGCGCGGCTGGGCACTGGAGCGGGCGTTACGTTAGGGCTGGGCTGGGCGGCCGGGGCCGTGCCAAGGCGGCCACAGGTTGCCTTCCTTCCGCTTTAGGGCGGCCCGAAATATGGCCTCACAACTCGGCGCGGCGCGGCGCGCGTGCTGGGAATCCGCCCTAATGTCTGTCTCTCTCTGTCGCAGGGTCCCCAGGAGCAGCCTCTGTTGGCGCGGACGAGGGCGTCGGCGCGGAGAAGAGGCGGGGAAGGTGCAAGTGGTTTAACGTGGCCAAGGGCTGGGGCTTCATCTCCCCCGATGACGGCGGCCAGGACATCTTCGTGCACCAGGTGAGTACGCGCCCGCACGGCCCCGGGCCGGCCGGGACTGCAACTTGCAAAAGAAATAGTTTGCATAACGGACCTATTCTTCGCAAGCATTTTCCAGCGGTGGGAGGGGAGGGTGGACTTCGCACCCGACAGTGACGGGTCGGGCGTCATTGGGGATTTTCATGAGTGTTCCGTACACCCGATTTAAAAGTGGCGGTTGTGGTGACACAGCGCCTGGCGTTTTCCCCGGGTCTCGGTCTCCAGAGTTCACCGGTAGGGGGCGGCGGCGGGCCCCCACCCCCACCCCCCGCGCCCCCGCATGGCTTCGCTCAGGTCCCGGGCGGGCTGGAGGGAGCCGGGGGCCGAGCGATCCCCGGGCAGCTCGAAGGGGTTGCAGCGCGCATGCCCCGGCGTGCGGTGCGCCCTCTCCCCCCCCCCCCCTCCGGGCAGGGGCGGGCAGGGGGCGGGCAGGGGGTACCACGCTCGCAGCCCCCTCTCCCGGACGTGTTGGCGAGGAGTCCACCTGGTCGTGACTCTTGTGGGTGGGGAGGGGGCACAGCGCTGTAAACAAGATTGCGCGCCAAAGTTTGAATCCATGCGCGACGCGGGCGCGACGCTGCCTTTCACCACTCACGTTCCCTTTCCTTTGTGCAGAGCGTGGTGCAGATGTCGGGCTTCCGTTCGCTGGGAGACGACGAGGAGGTCGAGTTCGAGTGCAAAGTGTCCGACAAGGGTCTGGAAGCCACCATGGTGACTGGCCCCGACGGTGCCGACTGCCAGGGCTCACATCGGCGCCCTGCTGCCAAGAAAAGGTTCAGGAAAATCAGGTGAGCTGCAGTTCGAAACTGAGAAAATACATATTTGGCGGCTCTGGCTGTGATGCCCTTTCCTACGGTGGAAAATCTAACCCATCTTCTGTTCGTCAAGCAGGTGTTACAATTGCGGTGAGTTCGCCAATCACATCGCTGCGAAGTGCACCATGGGCCCCCAGCCCAAGCGTTGCCACCACTGCAAGTCCGAAGACCACCTGATCGCAGACTGCCCGACACGCAAGGACAAGAAGGAGGGCAAGGAGGAAGGCGAGGAAGTAAAGGACATCAAGGAGGAGAAGGGCGACGAGAAGAAGGAAGACAAGGAGGAAAAGAAGGAGGACAAGAAAGAAGAGAAGAAGGAGGAGAAGAAGGGGAAGGGAGGTAAAAAGGGGGAGGAGAAGGATGCCAAAGCTGCGGCGCCGGCCGCCCAGCAGGCAACCTCATAAATTAGGTAAATTAATTGGGCCAGTAAGTAGCCATTAAACTGGCCTCGTATCAAAAAGAATCTAAGCGAAATTGATGTTCATTTTCTTCTATGTATGTGTCCAAATCCAAATTCGTAACTGTGTGTATGTTAATGTGTCTCTGTCTTACCTGTCGTTCGAGTGGTGATTCTGTCTGTTCTTCAGTGTACATAATTTGTGTTGTCTGTAAATCGGACTTTATTGCTAGGGCAACACAGGCCACCTGGCCCCGCTGCAGTGCAGCGCTCTAGTTTCCCGCAGGTTATTCCTGTTTCGAAAAACAATTAAGACCGTTCTTTTCATGACGGCAATCAAAACTAAGTTAATTTAGCGCGTCTCGAGGAATCGGAGCGCCCTATCTACAAAGTTGTGTGACGTAGTTCCTTAGCCAATTGTTCTTCTGAATGTGCCATGTCTGTACGCCAGAATCGTGCCACGTTGGCCGTTTGAAAGCCCTTTCCCCTCGCTGGACGTGCAGGGGACAATTAACCTGGAGTTCAACAAAACATCGGAGGATAATTACAGCGAAGTACAAATTTCTTTTTCGGAGATATTAACGATAACTAACTTTAAATAATTTTAACACTCTCGCTGCGAGGCTATTTTACTACTGCGACGATGACGCCGAAGTTTCACAGCGATTGTGTTAAGGCATGTATTGGGTGCCAAATTGTATCACATTTAAATGGACCAGTTTTTCTTTTAAAACGTAATTTATTTCACGCAGTTGATTCTCATAAGTGTTTCATGATATACAGTATGAGTAATTAGTTATGTCAAAAGCTCAATCAGTTATGCAAAATTGTCACCCAGGCACCTGTATACACAGCTTTAAATAAACTTACTGTCGGCTGTCAGCTACACAACTCTGCCAACAGTGGTGCAAATTGTCGGTGAAACGAGTTGACCTTCACAAACTAGTGATTCTTGTTTTGAAAACAAATAGTATTATTATTTAAAAGAATATTTATATTTATTATTTTAAAAACATTTTTATATGTTTAAACTATTTTCAATGTTTTGATACAAATGCCGCGCCACGCGGGTTTCTGTAATCTCACCTCCGAATGCTGTAGGCTTAGGGTCTCTGGTCGAGGGAAAGAAAGTGCTAGCTCTCTTTATAAATGTCCGAGATGTCCTCGGGACATTTCTGAAAAGAACGTCCCTCAAATCCCCAAATTTAGTAAAATTTCTGTTTGACAAATATTTTGGATTCGAGTGACTTTATGAAATGGATGGTTTTCCCTCGTTCCGGGCAGTACGCCGACATGTCTCCATCCCTGCGCCTCCCCTCCCCTCCTTCCCGCTTTTACTTTGCTGCACAGACAGGGTCAAGCACATTCCAATGACGGACTGCTCTGGGTGCGGGGCCCCATCGCCTGCCTGCCTGCTGGCCTGCCCGGCCCGGCCCGCCCCGGCCCGGCCCGGCCGCTTGCCCTCAAACATACGTAAGCAATGGGACCAAGTCTCACCCAGAGGCAGCGTAAGTTTCCTTCCCCTCTCTAGCACAATTTTACCGAGGGCTTCGGATACCTGACTGATTTGTACGATGATATGTCTTTGTGTTGCGTTTGCTTGTTTCTCGCTAATTTTCTTGCCTTTTAATTTCGTTCACATCACGACATTAATTTCTTCTGAACTAACGTTTCGGCAAATAGGAACGTTCAGGTTAGCGCTCTGTGAGATGGCAGTAAATGGAAACAAAGTTGAATCGATGGGTAAAAATGTCAAGAGAATTTTAAAAATTTAAATTAACACTAAAACTACCGATAAAACTTTCGTTTTTCTTTAAAAAGAATGTCAATTTTATTTAACTTCGATTTTTTTTTTAATGAACTAGCCAAGCTATGTCTGATCTCACAATGTTTGTTATTTTTATTTACTTTTGTAATAAAAAAACCCTGTAAATAATGTCAAGTAAGGACAGCAGTTCGTTTGCTAATCAACTAATTGCGGACTGCTTGGCAGAAAAGGCCATACCTTTGACCAGAAAGAATCAGAAAAAAGTGATGATATTTATTTTTTCAGTAATTTTGCGGTATAGGTTCTCATTATGTTTCTTTAGCGCATTTTGTTTTTGGCGTTGAATTTTACTCGAATGTATCAAATCAAGGTGTCTTCGAATGCGCTCTAGGTTAAATATGTGGATCAGATCCAATCATTTCATGATTCTAAGCCAATATTATATACCAGCTCTACATATCGGCCATCCCTGTCCGTCTTGTTAAGCAAGTGGTTGTGATATCCTAGTTGTGTACTTTGCTAATTGTACACTATCGGGATTACCACAAGTCCCGCTATCCACCCAAGAAGCCTGGAATACTGTTAAGGATTTCGATCATAAGTGTGGGAATGGCCGTGGACATATTTCTTATGCGTTCCCTCCTTTCAGGAAATTCGTGTATTAACTTTAGGACGTGGGGCACATCTGGCTTCAGTTCGCAAAAGGACGACATGTCCATGTGTTTTGTAGGCAAATAAATTAAATGTCTTGTCTTGTGAAAAGCGTATCCCTTATTCCTCACACGGCCACGCAGAGGTGCCGCGCACGCAATGGCAATGCCCAGATATGTGCAAACACGTGAGGGAAGACCTGCCTAAGCAGGTTGGCTTGTGCGGGGCGGGGCGGGGGCGGGGCTCATGGGCCGCGCCGCGCCGCTCCCCCCGCCCCGGGGGCTCCGGCTAGGCTGAGGCCAGGGAGGCGTTGGGTGCGTTGGGCTGACCTGTTGGCTTCTGCCGGCGGGAGAAGAGCCCCAGCCCCCCCAGCCCCGCCCGACCCCGCCGTGCCCCGCCGCGCCCCGCCGCCGCGCCACACCGCGCCGCTCCACGCCTCGCACGGGGCAATTACACGGCTTTTACTGTTTTACGTCAGCAACAGTGCCACCAACTCGTCTCCGTGTCCGCCGTCTCAGCGCGTATTGGCACTACGGCGGCGGGTAGGTGCTGCCGTCGATACCCCATGCGCGCCCCGCCCCGCCCCGCCCCGGCGTACCCGCCCTGGTATAGGGGCGTAACTCCGGCGCACACCCAGATCAATAGAGGCTGCACCCCAGCCGGGTCCGTCCGGAGCGGGGGAGTCCTGAGGGACGGTGTGAGGACAGAGGAGGGTACGGGGCATGTAAGGGAGAGAGACAGAGAGAGAGGGGGGGGGGGTAGCGGCGTAAGGGCGTGGCAGGTTCATTGATACAGCCGCCGTCCCAGAAGCGCACTTTCAAGAGGGATGCGGAGCGGAGGTGTCAACGAAATAATACGCTTTGCAAAGGCGTCGGCCTTTGAATCCATGCACGAAGAAGCAGTGGCCACTGGAATCCAAGTGATGGCTGGACTGCGGACCGGGGAGCGGGTGGGGCGGGGCGGGGCGGGGCGGGGCGGGGCGGGCCGCGGTAAGTAGGTCAACGATGCTGGTCTGCAGCCAGCCCCGTTCGGGCCCTGCGGGGGCCGTGGGGCCCTGGCCCTGGCGCGGGGGCCCCGCCCCTCTGCCTGCCAGACTGGGGCGTTGTTTCCGCGCTCGCGCCCCTCACGCCCTTCTTGCTGCCCACAGGCGGGGCGGGGCGGGGCGCCGCTACAGTCCTGGAGGCCCTGGAGACGGAGCAGGGTGTGGCCGCGGCCAGGGCCAGGAGCGCCGGTCACCGCCTAGAACCCCCCCCCCCGGCGCTGGACACCCGCGCCTTCGGTTTCCTGCGGCCCCATGTCATGTCCAGTTCAGTCACGTCATGTGATCGGACAAGGAGAAGAGGCCGTATCGCAATCGTACCTACCCATGTTGAAAAAAAAAATGAAAAAAAAAAGGATTCATAGAAATAGTTAAAGATGCAGTTTACCCGCACATCTGTTTGTATGACACCCAATACGCCTCGCTTCCGTTGCCCATTGCCTATTGCCTATGCGTATCCTCT
Source organism: Frankliniella intonsa (assembly GCA_033675135.1). Taxonomy (NCBI): domain Eukaryota; kingdom Metazoa; phylum Arthropoda; class Insecta; order Thysanoptera; family Thripidae; genus Frankliniella; species Frankliniella intonsa. Next base: position 13,887,928 of record CM066253.1, read on the forward strand.
TCGTGAGCCAGAGCCGTAGCGATAGCGATCACAGCGCCGCGGGGCGGACGGTTCCAGGGTTACCAGACCGGGCGATTTTGCGCCCGCCGGGCGATTTTTGGTGTCTCCGGGCGCACTTTGACCGGCCTGGATCGCCCGGGCGATTTTCGGGCGATTTTGCCTGAAGCCGGGCAATTTCAAATTTTCCGACGGCCAACGCGTGTAATTTCAACTATAAAATGCCGGGCGATCTCGGGCGATTTTGAAAGAGCGCGGGCGATTTCGGGCGATTTCATTGGCTGCACGGCTTCGGGCGCGCTCGGGCGACTTGGCTCCCTCGGCTTCTGGCAACCCTGGACGGTTCGCGAAGCAGCAAGTAGCCGGCATTTTCGGCTTCGGTACCGGCTAAACTATTTTGGTCAGTTTCTAGTTCAAAAATCTATTTTCTACGGCCACTACAATTTTATAAAATTAAATGACCAATTGATATTTTTTGTGCATGACAGGATTAACTGTCGTCGGCACGGCCAACGTTTCTGGCGATATTGAGGTTATGCTGCCCAACTGCCCATGTTTTCCATCTGTTGCTAACTACAATACCTCACTGTGGACGATGAAAATTGAACAAGGTATGTTTTAGATTATATGTCACTCTTCGGAGGATTCTAATTGATTCAAGGTATATATTAGGCAGGAACCCGTCCCACTGGGAGATGGGCGATCTTTCACCTTAAAGTTTTGTCTATGATATTGTGCTGGTACCACCACAAATTTCCTGAGGAAAACCTGGTGTGTTGGAATAATGAAATGAAATGTGTGTTGCTTGACCTTAGAGCAATGAGTTGTGGATATTTTTTGCATTCAACTTTGACATTTATTGGTCAATCTACCAAACAATTTATTTAGCAATTAACGGATAACCTGTCAAGTCCAAATACATTTTTGAGGGGTAGGGTTTTTTCTGCTAACTGTGCATACAATACTTTTACTCGGGACACAAAGTGGTAAACTAACTGCATTCTAAACCGTATCTGATAGAAAAAAGAAATTAAAGTAATATGCATACCCTTACATGTAGAGAGTCCAATTAAAATGAAGCGTTCCTGACGGAAAGATTTAGTGAAGGGATTGGGGCAAAGGCTTCTACCAAACTCATAATTTTATGTAATATTCTTTCAACGTTACATAACAGTTTGACAAACAACACTAATATCAACAAAATGACGGAAAAAAGAATACAGTAAAATTTACCACCATCTATTTAAAAATAAAAAGGAAGCAAAGAGACCGCCACTGCTCTAGTCTCACCAGCGCAGCAGGACTTTTGCATTATGACGCTTAAAAAAAAGGAAAAAAGAAAGGGAAGGATTCTCGCGCGCCTGGCGTGAATTCATTAGTGGAATTGGCGGAGAGCCGAGTGTAGGTAGAGCGGGCAGGGTGGGGGCGGGGCGGCGCGGGGCGGCGCGGGGCGGCGCGGCCGGGCCGGGCTGGAGCCACGGGAGCTGCGGCTGCGCTGGACGGGACGGTACGGCGGGCGCTCGGCTGGGCCGGGCCGCAAGTCGGGATGCTAACTGTGATAAGGAAGGCTAGAAAGATTTGCACGACTTGGTAAAAAGTGGAGGAATTATTTTGGCGTACTCGGAGCAGTAGCGCAATGGAGAAGGCGGCTGGTTTGTGGAGGGGCGGGTGTGGGCGTGAAGACAGATTTCGCCTACTTACAGCTACAGCAGCTTGTGAACGGTGGTCAGTGCGTTGCCTCGTAGACTACTACGCTCACTCTTTCTTTTCTTATACTTTGTATTTAAGGTGTTCATTTTTAAGGCAATATTTGCTCCATCCCCGTACTCCCTTTACGCCTCTTGCTTTTCTTAGTTGGGGTGAGGAGGCGGTGGTCCGGTAGGGGAATGGGAAGCAGGGGGAAGTGAGGAGAAGCATGATAAGGCGGGAGCACCCGCCGCCCGCCCCGCCCGCCCCGGCCCGCCCCGCCCGCCCCACCCGCCCCACCCGCCCCGCCAGGGGAATGCTAGCGACAACGGCGGAGGTCCCATACCAACCCGGAGGTGAATCAGAGCGGACATTCCGCAGGAGCTAGGGTAGGTGAGGGTGTGGGGAGGAGGGGGGGGGGCGGTGGAATGAGGGGCGGAGATGAATCACAAGGAGGATTCCAAAGGGCGCAGTGACGGGATGCTGCTGTGCACATGGCTCTGTGTCACATGCATGCGGGACAGGGGTTTCATCCGAAAGGCAGATCTTTTCGTTTCTCCAAATTCGAAGTCTTCCCCTCTAGATCCTCGTTTCGTGGTGGTTCTTTGACCCCAGCCCGACAATGGTGTCCGCTGTCCGCGCAGCGCTTGAGCACCACCGCGGCGTGCTGTCCACTCCACCTCCACCACCGGAGAGAGAGCCGGCCGTGCTCCCCGTGCACCCACGCGCCCGCCCCATCCCTCCCCTCCCCTCCCCCCTGAATTTCCTACACTCTTTATTACACGATTCTTCGGCGCGGCCTCTTCACCGCGATACGCCTGCTCCCCCTGGTCCCGCCCCCACGCCCCGCCTCCGCCCCCCGCCCCGCCCCGCCCCGCCCTGCAGTGGGGGAGCTGCAGTGCCCTCCTCTCTCTCCTGCCTCCCTCTCTCTGGAGCAGGATGGTGGGCCCGTCCCCAGCCCCCCTCCCCCCTCCGGTGGGGGCCCAGCGTTCCCGGCCCCGCCCTGCCCAGCCCCAGCCCACCACACCACGTCGCGCCAGACTCAGACGCCAGCCGCCCGCCAGCCACATCGCTTCGGCCGCCGCGCCGCGCCGCGTCGAGCCGAGCCGAGCCGCACGGACCGGGACGAGTCGAGTAGAGTCGAGTCGAGTCGAGTCGAGTCAGCCGAACCCGAGGGGAGCCGGAGCCGCGCCGAGCAGAACCGCGCCCCGCGCCCCGCACCCTGCGCCCCGCGCCCTGCGCCCCGCGCTCGTGGAGCCGGCTGGGCAGCGGTACGCACGCGCGCGCGCTCGCACGCACGCAGCCCGCGCCGCTCCTCCGCGGGGTCCTGCACACGGGCGTGAGTGACGGGACACTGACACCGCCAGGACACTTCCGCATCACTCGCACACTTGATCCGGGCCGGGCCCGGCCGGGCTGTGGCGGTCTGTGCTCAGTCTACTGCCACTCCGCTCACAGCCTGCAGCCACTTTGTCACGTTAGGGAATAACGCCTTATTTTCCCTCCATAACGGGTGGGGCGGGTTGGGGCGGGCGGCGCGGAGGACGAGCAGAGTCGGTGACCGCCCGTGTTTGTGTTGTACTGTGTGTGTGTGTGATGCGTAATCATTGTTCAGAACGCACGGTGGGACACGCCCCGCCCCGTGACACGAAAGCCTCCGCGTAACCAGCGGTTCAACAACCCCACAACGTTCCTGACCCCTGCCACCCCCTACGCACCGCCGCGCCGGGCCCGCCGCCCGCCCCGCCCCGCCCCGCCCCGCCCCGCCTCGCCCCGCCCAGCAGTGCGCCTCGCTCCCACCGCACCCGCGCCTCACCCGGCCCCGCCCTGCTCCGCCCTGCTCCGCCCTGCTCCGCCCCGCCCCACCCGGTGCAACCCTTCTACCCGGCGCGGCGCTGCGGTGACCCTAGCCTTACCCATCGCCCCGCCCTGCCCAGCCACTTGGGACTGTACTGCATGTGAGGACTGACGCTCCTACATCAGTCCAGGTAAAACAAGTGAAACACTTGTACTTCATTTCGCTACTTAAACAGTTTTGCGAGAAATCGGGCGTGCTGCAGTTGTATACGTAGACGTCTACAAGAGCAACTACTTGAAATACTGGTCGCCAGCAGGCACAAAGAACGTTTAGATTACTCCCAGCAGTTGTTCAGACAAAGTTTGCTCAACCAGGACCTGCGGCGTTCTTTGTGCTCGGGCCCGACCGGGCCTGGACTCAGCGGCCCCGCCCCGCCCCGCCACTCCTCGCCCTCTGTCCTCTCTGCCCCGCCGGGTCCCGCCCCACTACAATCCGGGCAAACGAGCAAACATTAGGGATTTTTCTGAAGATTGTCATAGCAGATGGCGGGAATGAACCACGCGACAAAGAACACCCAGGAAACCAGTTAGTTGATAGTACTAGATTGGGGTTGCAGGAAACAAAATTAAGTTTCTAAAACCGATCAAATCAGTTCAAATTTAGTTCATGAAGCTAAAATTTTGTCGGTTTTGAATTTTGTCCCCTTAAGTGTAAAAGGTTTTCCGGATGAAGGGGCGGGAAATTGGCCGCGTGATAGCCGGTGTTCACTCGGAACAGAAATGCAAGGCAGTCTCACGCGCTTAGTTTGCTAAGCTAAATTTAAATTTGAATTTAAATGTTCAGCCTCGCCGGAGAGCTTTCGACTCCTGAGCCGAGCCGAGCCGGGCCGGGTCGACCCAGGATGAGCGCCCGCCGTCGGGCGGGTAGGCAACGCGCCCACACTAGCGTGCGTGGAGCGGCCCGCCTCGCAGGGGCTCGCCTCGTCGCGCCCCGCCCCGCCCCGCCCCGCCCCGCCCCGCCCCGCCCCGCCGCGCGCTCCACGGTCTGCTCCGGTCAGCCGTCATTAATTTACATTATCGCGGTGGTCATCTCGATGGGACAGCAGAGTGATTGGGTGGTGGTTGGGGGGGGGGGGGTCTGCAATATAATGACGCTCAATTATTCACCTGCTGGTCCCGGCGCCTCTATGGCGCAAGCGCACACGGACGGGTACGATTGTGACTACGGTGAACAAGTCTTTTTTTCTAGTTTTTCCTACTTTTTTCCTCTTTTTTTTTCTTTTTTCTCGCGTTGACCTACATTTTGTCAAAGTTGGAGAGTGCCAGAGCGTTAGAGATAGGAAGCGAAGAAATTGTGGAGTATGGGGGAATATGGGAGGGGGTGGTATTTAAGTGACGGGACGGGACGGGAGCACGCTGGGAGAGCTAATAGGTGAGGGAGGGGAGGGGAGTCTTGCGAGGGCACGGGCACGGTGTGGAAGCAGGCGGCGGCCTATTTGCGGCGAAATGACACCTTAGTGAAATTGGAGAGGCGAAGTGTGAAGTAGAGCGTCAACCGTTCTTTTCTCTCTCTTACTCTTTGCTTGCGGCCGCGCCCGCGTCTTTCGTCCTCATCGTATTCCGCATTCCCTCTGTGCCGCCTTGCCATCCCTACGCAAATAACGCCCCGCCCCAAATTCTGTGGAGATACCCCCACCCCTCCACTTCCCTGCGTCCCTCCCTCGCCCCTCTTCCTCCCTCCCTCGTCCCTCTTCCTCCCTCCGTGCGTTGGCGCGAGCTGTTCCGGTCGACCCGAGTAGCTGAGTAGTGCAGGCGCGTTATATGGGAGGAGAGGGGGAGGGGGCAGAGGGGGAAAAGAGGGAGGGGGGGGCGATCGCCCCCCCCCCCAACCATCGGCCTCTAGTGAACCGCCTGAAAGGTAGGCAACTTGAGCTACAAAACCCCTGTATGTAGGCAACCCAAGGGGCATCACTCCTCCCCCCTCTACAAGACCTTATAACGCGCCTGGAGTAGTGCTAAAAGAGTGTTTTTATTGCGCTGCTAAAACTCTCCTTCAAAAACCGCTGGTATTAGCGCCCACAATTATAAAAGCCTAGGGTGAACTTCAGTGCAAGATGGAAATTCACCGTTGGTTACGCTGGAAGTTCCCCTTAAGCTACAGTGCTCCAGCCCTCACGCTTTAACAGTGCGAGACTGTGTGGTGCGCTCTAATCGGCTTAGCTCCCCGATTCGCGCATCGTAAGCGCTAAAACCAGCGTTTGTTTTTTTTTTTAAATAAGTTTTTTGCTGCTATTATTAAAGATGCTATGAAAGCACCCTTGTAGCAACACTCTGCTGCCATGCGTCTTGTTTGGTCCGGGCCGGGACTAGAGGTGCTAGCCCCGCCCACGGCCCCCCGCGACTCGACTCGTCTCGTCGAGGACTTGCCTAGGACTAGTCTCGGCTAGGGAGGACCCTCCAGCGAGGCCCGCTGCGCTGCGCTGCACAGTGTCAGGGGAGGGGAGGGGACCGCATGACGGATGTCCACGCAGCCGAGCCGAGCCACGCCCAGTCCCCCGCCCCACCCTCTCCGTCACCGAGCCCCTTTGCTCTCAACCTGCCTGGGTAAAACAGGTGAGATTTTACTCCAGTCTGGCTCAAACGAAACCTTCAGAAATATTTAGCGTGGCAACAATATAAACTCATTGTAGATGAACATTTTTTAATTTCTTCTGAAATCGTAGCTAATTTCTTGGGGCCGTTTTTTCTTCTTGCTTTGCGTTGCTATAAGCAGCGGCTGGCTACGCCGAAAAGTCGCGCGATTATAATTAACTCTCGTCGGTGTCCCGCCCCGCCCCGCCCCGCCCCGCCCCGCCCCGCCCCGCCCCGCCCCGCCCCGCCCCGCCCCGCCCTGCCCCGCCCTGACCCGCCCCGGCGCTGTGACACGGTAGATTGTTTTCCTATCCCGCCTCGCCCCGCCTCGCCCAGCCCTGACCCGCCCCGCCCCACCCCGCCCCGGCCGCGCGCTCAACAAGTGTGGCGTGAGCGCTAATGGACGGGCGCCGCGCCGCGCAGCAGCCTCGCTGGGAATATTATGACTCGTTTATCAGGCGACGCGACGCGACGCGACGCTTTGGCGAGAAGGCGCTAAATTATTGAAATGGATTCAGAACACTAGCCGAGCCGATCGCAAAGCCTCCTGTTGTCTCCCCGATGTTTCGGTCTGTTATTCCCCCATACCTGCCGACCCTCTAGTCCGCGGTATCATGACGGAGCAGACTTTCTTTCTGCGAGAGGAGGCTGGAAACCCGCTGGAAACAGCCCAGGCGCGTTATAAGGTGTTGTAGATAGGGGGTGGGTGCCCCTTGAGTTGCCTACATACAGGGGTTTCGTAGCTTAAGTTGCCTACCTTTCAGGCGGTTCACTAGAGGTCGTTTGGGGGGATTACCCGGCCCCCCTTATAACGCGCCTGAAACAGCCCCATGCCGCCGCCCACACTTGGCACTACTCCTCTGAGCGGGAACTCCGGGTCATCGGGGGGTATCGTCCGGTATCGTCTCGCTGCGTGTTACCCGCCTGCGCTGAGCGGGCCTGCCCGCCCCGCCCCGCCTCGCCCCGCCCCGCCCCGCCCCGCCCCGCCTCGCCCCGCCCCGCGGTACGCCGCGGGGGTGCCGCTGCCAGCCCGCCCCGTCACCAAACACATCAGCGTCTGCTGCGGGGCGGGGCGGGGGCGTGAAGCATTGGCCATTTCACTTGCGTGAGCTGGCGCTGGCGAGCACGCGTGGCTGGTGAATATTAAGCGATTCTATAGATCGATCCCTCCGTACCCCGCCATACCGCACCGCGCCCACACTACACAGGAAGCATTGCACCCTTCTCTGTGCCGGCCGCCACCCCTGCACGACCGCTAGGAAAAAGTAAGCGCATGTTTTATGCAGCAGGGACTATTTTTCATTGAAATGTAGGGCAGCCCAAAAACCGCATCTGGAGCCTCCCTGCGGCACGGGCCTGGCCGCCCTGCCCCAGGGGCTGCCCCAGGGGCTGCCCCAGGCGAGGTCCACCAGGTCGTGCAGACGAAGGATGACGTCTGTTATCGCGGGGGTGACGGGTGGCGGGTTCCCCCCCTTATCTTAAGGATGCAACTGAGAGGCATCGCGCGAGGTGACAATGGCCGTAGAGCGAGTCCTAAAGCGTCTCGCATCGCCAGTGAAATAGATCCAAAGAGGACTGAATTCTGCCGCCGGAGTGTTGGGCGGAGTCGAAAGGGATGGAAGGGTGACTGCGAGAGGAAGAGGGTGGGGGTTGGAGGCTGCCGCTGCTCGAGGGCTCCCGTCCCGTATCGAAAGAACCCATCCGTCCCCATTTTTATTTGCAAAGTGTGAGGGCGGGTGGCAGCGCAGACGGCGGGTGGGGGTAGGTTAGGGCGGAGGCGCCGCGGGGCGGGGGCAGGGTCGCCCAGGGCCCAGGCCGCCCCGCCCAGGGTCCAGAGCTGGCCAGGGGAGGCAGACGGGGCGGGGCGGGGCGGGGCGGTCTATTGTTGGCGGTCTGCCCGGTTCGGCTTTTATCGCATGGCGTCCTGGTCCTGCATGCGCCTGGGCGTCGGCGTCGTGGGGCTCGCGGCGTCGCGGGCGCCGGTGCGGGGCGGGCCACATGCCGCAAAGCTCCCCTGTCTCTGGCGCTGTATTTCCGCCCCGCCCCGCCCCGCCCCGCCGCGGTGCGGAGGTGGTTCGTTGCTCCCCGGAGCGCAGCGCCTCTGTGCCTGTGCAGGCCTCGTCGAGACAATGAGGTGCCCCGCCCCGCCCCGCCCCGCCCCGCCCCGCCCCGCCCAGCTGTTGTCAAGGTCGGTTGTCCGGTTCATCTCTCAGCCCAGCCCGAGTGGAACTGGGCCAGGCCAGCGCAGCCCAGGCCAGGGGAGCAGCACGACTACCTCCTTTTCGAGGCCGGCGTCGCGCCGTCCTTGCAGCAGAAACTACTGGGGAAACTCTAGGGCGGGGGCGGGGGCTGCTGGGGGGTGGCACATAACAGTCTGTCTTGTCGTCATCGCCAGCCGCCCCGGCCCGGCCCGGCCGGCACTCCTCCTACACTGTGTGTGCTCCTGTGCTCCTGCAGTGGTGTCCAGGCACTAGCCGAATATGTTCAATGGCGTGGTTGTTGGATAGCAATTCCATTCATCGTCCAATCCATGAATGAAACGGTGCGTTTTCAGATTGAGCGCGCTGCAGGCCAAGCACTGTGAGCATTTTTTGTATGAGTTACGGGAAGATTTTCCATGAGATGTGTCGGAAAGGGACGATATCACATTATAAAATTACAAAATTGTAAGGACACTTGCTATCGACGCGTGAACCCTAAACGAACACAAATAGGCTCTTGTAAATTTTCGGTTTTGATCGTAAAGCTACAACACCGTTTGTAAATCCCAAATTACGAAAAAAAGTCATAAATTTACAAAGATATTTTTTACAGTGAGGTAGAGGTACATTTAGCTCAGCTGTCTGTACACGGTTTAACGCATGAGTATACATTTGTTTATTCGACCAGTATAGTAAAAGACGACAAAAGATAGAAAACAAAACTAGAGTAAGTAATTAATGGGGACCATGGTACGTTTTTGTAATTTTTTTTACTAGACTTTCTATTCAGCGAATTAGGGTAATGAATCCGCGGAAAGCGGCGGCATCAGCACACTTGGTGCGGCGTGCTCCTCGCCAGGGTCACCGCGGGGCGGGGCGGGGCGGGGCGGGGGGCGCATCCCCAGTGGCTGTGCTCCGGGTCCCGCCCCGCCCCGCCCCGCTCGGGCAGGCTCTTCATGTGGGCCATTGTGTGCCCTGCGCTGTGAATGCGCCGACCCACGCCACTCGGCGCCACGCCACGCCACGCCACGCCGGGAGCATGTGCTTCATTTTAGGGGCGGGGGCGGGGCGGGGGCGGCGCCCTAGACGCGACGAGGACCCGGAGGACCCCGCGGCCCTCCAGTGTGGGAGAGGAGGGGGAGGGGCGGATATTGAGAACCCCTCAGCTATGTAGCCGGGCGGAAAATATCAGAAAGGAGAGTAAGGGGGGAGTGGTGTAAGTAGGCCAGTGGGAGGAGGGCCGGGCGTGAGGGGTAGCGCGGCGTGTCGGGGACAGATGCGGTGCTGGCTCGAGCAGGTAAAGCCGGACCGGACGAGTACTGCCGCGGGAGCAAGTTCAGGGGGAGTTTGGAATGTATATCCTGAGAAAACTAAAAGTATGCAAATATATGCAAAAATAAAAATTAAAAGATAATCGAAAATTACAAGGGATATTGCAGGCCGTAACACTGTTCCTGCATATATTTGTCGAAGCGTTCCGTCCGTCAAGTACTCACTGGTGCGGTGCAAGTACTCAACCCTACCCCCTACACTACTCCCCTCTGGAAGTTCAAGGTCGCGCCGCTCTCATCTTGTCCTCCCCGATTGAGCACTCAGTGCTCCATGCAGAGCGCCGCCAGCGAAAAAGTGAAACGCCTGCAGGGCGGAGGACCGCGAGGCCGCCCCGCCCCGGCCTGCCGTGCCCCGCCCCGCCCCACCCCGCCCCACCCCACCCCGCACCGCACCGCACCGCACCGCCCCTCCCCTTCCTGCTCATCCTCGCCCTGCCCCGCCCTGCCTCACCTCGCATGGCGATATTGCTTGACGTCGAACAGTTCCACGGTGGAAGTGAGCCCGTCAGCTAGCCAGTCAAGAGGCATGTAAGGAGACCCCCCCCCCCCCCCTTTCCGTCCCCCGCCTACCCCCTCCCAACAAGAACCCCATATAGCAAGCGTAGCACATCTCAGCCTTCCAATTCTTTTTCTTTTATCTGTGTTTTTTCTTCTCGTCCCTGTCACTGGAACTTCTGGTTCCCTTGTCCCCGCGCGTCCGCCATACGACCTCCACGGCGCCCCCCCCCGCCCTCCCTCCCCCCTCTCGGCCCTCCCCCGCCCCGGTCCGCCCACCACTTACAATGTTTTAAATGTCTCTTCGTTGTCACTATTTTCTTTGACCTATAACTTTTCCTTTGAAATATGAACTTATACTAACCCCGTCAAGAATGCAAATTTTGAGCGCGTTCTGGAGAAGTGCAAGCAATCATAGAGACTGGGGGGGGGAGGATGTTGGAGGCTCGGCGTGACGACATGTCTCTTGCAGTGCACGCGCCCCCGCCCCCCGGGCCGGGCCCCGGGGCCTACCTCCATCGCATCCGCCCCGCCCCGCCGCGCCGTGGGACTCCAGCGCACGGGACCTCCGCGGGAACTAATTTCATCCCTCTACCGTCCTTCGGGTGTCTGGCAAGATTATCTACTTAGGAACACGACTGGTGAGTTATATTTGAAATTGCATTACTTTTTAGGACGACGCTAATTTCGCCAACTACCCTGCTCGCTATGATGTACGCAAAAGGTTGGATGGCATGTTCTTTGTCATGCAGTAAAGAAGTGTGTGACATATGTTATCCACAAAAAATGTATTTGACAAATGGAGAAATATGTATAGCTGTCAAACACAAAAGCCATGTCACACTATTCTTTTCTGTGTGTTTATGGTTGTCTACCATTTGTGTGAGTCATGTTTTCATGCGCCTATGCACCCCGAAAGGTTTTCGATGTAATAATTTTACTGGTATAGTAATACGTTTGGCGGAACATGAGCTCAGCTCGTTCATTTCTGTTGGTTCAGCTTCTCAAGCCGTGGCGATAACTCGAGCGCCTAGCCTGTCTCCTGCCTCCGATAAATTAACGAGATTGGCCCTGACAGACAGGTGACGAGACAGGGTTAGGGTGGTGGAGGAGGTTTAATTGTGTCACTCTGAAGCCCCGGCACCCGGCACGGCACGGCATGGCATGGCACGGCACGGCCCGGCACGGCCCGGCACGGCCCGGCACGGCCCGGCACGGCCCGGCACGGCCCGGCACGGCCCGGCACGGCACGGCACGGCACGGCACGGCACGGCACGGCACGGCGTAGCGCCGCGCCGAGAGCCGTTACCCCGCGCGCAGGGACAGCCCGGACCGGAAGTAGCCCCACCCACCCACCGTCCACCCCCCCTGATCCATCTGACTTTAGACAACCATGTTGTGGCTGCAGCTGCATTGCAAACTTCTTAATAATAGATTAGTTTGTGCTGTGCGGTCGACATTTGGTGGTTCTTGAAAGTGCATTGCTCCGCCTTTTAAGTGCTCTGGTTGAAAATCAATCTCATCAGGCAATGTTTGACTAACTAATGTCATCGAGGTGATGGACTCTTGCCTAGCCGCCCCGCCCCGCCCCGCCCGGGCGCGCCCCGCCCTGTGCGCCGCGCCGCTCCCTTAAACGGAACGGAAAACTGTTGTCGGCTGGGCGGGAAACTCTGCCCCTTCCGCGCTTCTTTGTTGTGAGCGAAAACAGTAATTAACCAGACTTACTTCTCCCGCTCAGAGCCGTTGCGGGGCGTTCCGGGGCGGAGTTGGGCGTGGCAGGCCAGGGCAGGGCGGGGCGGGGCAGGGCGGGGCGGGGCGGGGCGGGGCGGGGCGGGGCAGGTCGCGCACCCCCCGGCCCGGGTCTGACCTGACTCCGGCTCCCGATGCAGCTTCAGGGGAGGGGCTGCTGCCCGCAGGGTTTGCTACGCCCTGCTGGGGTGGGGCGGGGCGGGGTACTTGCTTGCCCACCCAAGGGTGCTTTGCAGGGTGTACGACGCTGTTCACGAGGCGCGTCCCAATCATCTCTGAACGAAGAGTCAGTCGCGATTGTCACGCCTCGGCAAGTAAATCTCTTCAACATGTTATTCAGTAAGTTTGGCAGCGCTAGTATTCATTTTGGTACCGCGGAATACATAGAGCGAATCAGGGTACAGGATTTCAATACGGTCTCTGCTTTGACAATTGTATCGTCCGAGTCTAGAAGAAACCTGTTTTTAGTTTTTTTTGGACGAAGAGATTGTTGTTTAGTTTTAAATAAATAATTCGTTGGTGGACAAAATTTACGAGAGAGAGAGAGAGAGAGAGAGAGAGAGAGAGAGAGAGAGAGAGAGAGAGAGAGAGAGAGAGAGGAGGGGGGGAGGGGGTGTCGATCGACGGGGTGCGCGACGCCAACGCTATCTGTGTACGAGGCGGGGCACTTCCGCGGAAGGAGGGCTGGGCTGGGCGGCCTGGCCTGCGCCCTGGCCTGCGCTGCGCCCCGCGGCTGTGGCGCTGGCGCTGGCGCTGGCGCTAGCCGCGCTAGCCTCGCTGCCGGCCCGACCCGGCCCGGCCGCTCCTGCCCAGCCCAGCCCAGCCCTCCGCGCGGCGCGGCGCGAGCTGTTCGGCTGCGCTCGGCTCGCCGCCATGGCCGGCAGGGCCGAGGCGAGGCGCGGCGCGGCGCACTTCGCCGCACTGCGACTGCGTCGCGATGCCGGGGCTCTGGCGGGGCTCTGGCGGGCTGGCCGGGGCGGGGCGGGGCGGGGCGGGGCGGGGCGGGCGGGGCGGGCGGGGCGGCGCGCGGGGGTGGCGCGGCGGTGCGGGGCGGGGCGCCGCGCGCGTGGTAGGGGAGGGGGTGCGGAGGAGCCGGGCCGGGCCGGGCCGGGCTGGCAGGCTGGCAGCCACCCGCAGGCTCTCTCTCGCTCAGTTGACGTCCCAGACGCGCCTCGCTCGGGTCGTATCGTGCCTCTCGCCTCCCGCGCAACTCGCTTCCGCCGTCTCTGTTTCTCTCTGTTTCTCTCTCTCTCCCTCCCCCCAAGAGCCACTGGTGTGAGCGCCGCGCCGGCTAGCCCCGCCGTGCCCCCGTGAGTCGTGACGGTCACGCGCTTCGCTTCCGCCCCGCCGCTCCGCTCCGCGCGCCGCCCCGCCGCGTGCTGGTCACGCGCGCTTAGAGATGGGCGCCAAGGAGAGCATGCTCATGGAGCGCAGGCACCCGCAGCGCCAGTCGCTAAACCAGGACCGCCAGCAGGGCCTGCAGGGGCAGCAGCAGGTACGAGCCGCCCCGCCCGCCGCGCCGGGCCGGGCCGGGCCGGGCCGCACCGCACCGGGCCGCCAGCCTCCGCCGGGGCCGGGCCGGGCCGGGCCGGGCCGGGGAGGGACTGGAAGGACCCGCCGTGTATCCTCTGCGCTGCGCACTGCACCGGCCCCAGTACCCTTCACTTCACTTCACGCCACGCCACGCCTCGCCAGACTGCTCCGCAACCTGCTCCGCTCCTCGCCTCGTCCCGCCCCGCCCCGCCCCGCCCCGCCCCGCCGAGCCATCCTGTCCAAACTGCCTTGCAGCCTGCGGGTCCCTGATGAGAGTTGTGATCTTTAAAGTTGACCCCCTTTTCTTGTCACGCCGCCCCTTTTCACCCCACACGCTACGCCGTGTCGATCGGGCCGCCTTAGGCCCCACCCCACCCCGCCCCGCCGCCCCGCCCCACGGCGCCCCGCCCCGCCCCGCCCCGCCCCTGCGCCTCCGCCCCCTCCGCCGCGCCGCCACGCTGAGGTGCGTTACGGGACAGGAGGAACAAAAGCAGCTGCCCTGCCCTGCCAGGCTTTCCTCAATGGCGACGCTGGATCCGCCCGGGCCCCGCCCCGCCCCGCTACCCTGGAAGGTCGAAGGTCATCATGCTAGCGGCAGTCCTCGCCGCCCGCCCCGCCCCGCCCCGCCCACATCCAGGTCCTGGGTGTTCTGCACAGAGTTGGCCGATGTGCCCGTCCCGTCCCGTCCCGTCCAACACACGCAGCTCGTCGCGAGGCCCCGGGGGCGTGCCTTCCATTCAATGTTAATGAATCATCTCCGATGCGGGGCTGCCGGGGTGGCACTGCCGGCAGAGCTGGAGGGTGGTCCCGCCCCGCCCCACCCCGCCCCACCCTGCCCCACCGCGCCCCGCCCCGCCCCGCCCCTCTCCGTCCCGCGCCGCTTCGCCCTCGAGCTGTCAAACCTTGAATGGTGCACGAAAGGTTGTGGTCGAAACGACCGGTGCCTCTAAACAAACCGCCTGATATGTAGGCAATATGTGCTACCGTCAATGGCAACAGGCAATGCCCCCCCCCCAGGGGACCGTCTGGAGCCGCGCCTGCGATACAAACATTCCAGGCTACCGTAATGCGTCTGTCAACAGAATAAATATTAACAAGTCTGCTCGACAATTTGGATGTCATCCTAAAACCAGTAATGTACTTTTCGTGACCACTTCACAATATCTGAGCACTGAGGCGTTCCTTTCGGTCACATTGTCCATCCTCCCATTGCCTTGTGAAACCAAATGCAACTGGTAAAAACTGAAGGGTGCAAGGCGGTGTATATGATGTGTGTTTATGGCACACTTGCCCTCTCAACGACTTGGCCGCTTTGTTGTTTGGCCTTGGCCTCAGTTGTTTTTTTTAATAAAGTAATTCCCGTGTTTGGCCTATTTGACTGACAAAATTTGCGGATTCGCAGTTGAGGCGAAACTGTAGCAATTGAAAGAGACGTAAACGATAAACAAGACATTGTATGTTTCTAAGAGAATGACAAATTTTTCATTCAGAAAAGAATTTATAAACACTGGTAAAACTAAGGCGTAGTTGTACGCCTTTTTCAAGCGTACAACTACGCTTGAAGACCTTACGCCCTTCTTGAAGCATACAACTACGCTTCAAGAAAATTCCCCCATGCATTTAGATAGGAGGAAAAGAGCCCATGAGCTCTTGTACGCTTCAAGAAGGGCGTACGGACGGTACGCTTCATAAAAGGAGTACAACTACGCCTTAGTTTTACCAGTGAAACATTCAGCGTTTATATTGCAATACTTTGGGCTGCGTTTGAAATGCGGTTGAGTTTTTATACGCATGACAGTACCTACTCTTTGCCTATCCACCTTAACAGAATTCACCCTCCATTTGCGATACTAAGAAGAGTTGGTGGTGGTGGCGGGGTTGGTGGTAGTTTATGTCTTTCATATTCCGGAGTGTTTCGCTAGCACGCATCTGATGGTCTGCCGGCCGACCGGCCGGGCACTTAAATATCTTTTATTGCCCCCCCCCCACCTCGCATTGCCTTTCGCCCGCCCTCCCGACCCCACACCGACCACCTCCTGCTCCACGGCTTTTTGTTGCCTCACTCTTACTCTTCTTTTGAGCGTTGCCTTCTCACCCCAATTTCCTTCGCTGTTTTATTTAGTCCGTCACACAACATCAGGCCCCGCCTCTTGTGTTTACTTCACAACAAGCCGTCTTTGGCGTGGTCAAGTGTGGCCTGGCGTGGACGTGGGGCACTACACCAGCACACCAGTCCACCAGGCCCACTGTGCCATTTGTGCACCGAACGGTTTTCAAGGACCGACTGGTGTGCACTGTTCGGCATGTTCCGCTATAACCTATGCTGGTCACGCCTACCGGCCGCTGGAAGGATATTTCGATGTCTGTAACTCGATACGTGAGGGGGCACTAGTCATGTTAGTTTACTGGCAAGGACGATAGCGGTAGCCCGGCAAAGCAAAGGAAGGGGAGGGAGGAGGGAGGATCGACCTCTCAACTACTCACTGCGACTTCGACCTCGTCCAAGACGCATTGCGGTAGCGCTGTTTGGCTCGTGTGGCTTGACTCGACTGCTAGAGTGTGCAGTGTGCCGTCGGGTCCTGTCAATCAGCCTTCTTGACAAGGGTTGATTTTTAAAGCAATCTTGCTGACAGAGCGTATGGGTATCCAAGACGTGTGGTCCTGGGCCCTGTACCGCCCTGTCTCGCTTTGACCTGCTTGGACGTGAGCCAAGCTCGGAAAAGCGCTACCACGTCGTCACAAATCTACGTACAGACGAAACGATTTGTAATTCGTATTTGATGAGGTGTCAACTTCAGCTCCAAAGTAACTCCAAAACATGCGAAATAAGTTTATAATTTTATCTTTGCATTGGATTGTTTCGAATTGCATTGAATTGTCTCAAATTAAGGCCAATCGCAATCTAAATTCTTAGAAATTGGGTCATTTTTGTCAAGTAACAGTACATCTCAGTGATTTTCTCATAAAGTGTTTATGACGCCTATTACCTAGGCCGTTCGCCATGTGTATGCATTGTGGTCGTTGGCCCACCTCGCGTTTTTCACTATTCATAGTGTTGGCAGACACTGGGAGTTATTGTGACACTTGTGGCTTATTGTGTTACAGGTACGTGGTGGCTTGCATCGAAGCAATTCCGTACCTCGCCGGAAAGTGGTATGTAGCCGGAGCAAGAAGCGTAGTGCGTGTGATTGTGTGAGAGAGAGTGAGAGTGAGACAGTAAGTGAGAGTATGGGCAGGCAAAGGAAGGGGATCGAAGAAAAAAAAAAGTATTTATCTTAACCAACGCGATAGAGATTTATTTTCCAGTGTTTGCATGCTGCTATAGCCGTCTGCTTTCCCTCCCCGTAAATTTAATCCGACTTACGCTGGCATTTAATAGAGGGATAAAAAGTTTTGCTGCAAGCATATTGGGAAGCTATGCCTGCTACCCGCTGCTGCATGTCTCAGGTGCTGGGGCCCCGGCCTGCCCCGGCCCGGGCACAGGAGGCCACACGGAGTGGTGTGGTGTGGGGAGGGTCGCGCAGCCCAGTATCCTGTTAGCCTCCACTCTGCTGGACCAATTTTCATGTTTCGGTTGTGTGGACGGGGCGTGGCCTGGCGTGGTGCGACTCGGTGGGGCTGGGTGGGGCGAAGGTGTGGTGCGGCGCCGGCTGCGCGGGGCGCGCGGGGCGGGGCGGGGCGGGGCGGGGCGACAGCTGTGAGGTGGCGTGGTGCGGTCGCCGATCGATAGCCTCTTCTCTGTGTGGTGTGTGGTCTCTGTGCCGACGGGCGGGGCGGGGCGGAGCGGGGCGGGCGCGGTGGTGACGGGACAGTGTGCACAGGATGACGGGACCGGTCAACTAAATACTGACATCAACTCAACTCTTTAAAGTCAACCTGTCCGCCCCGCCCCACCTCGTCCACCCCCAGCCCCTCTCCGCACCGGCACGGCGCGCCGCTCGCTGTCTGTCGGCTCGGCAGTCAGCTGATTCTGGCCTGCCTGGCCTGGACTATCCTTGTCGCCCCGCCTCTCCCCCGCCCCTAGCGGTGAGGCTGTTGTGCTGCAAGATGTCTGCGCCTTCCACACTAGATTGCAAGGGCTGAAGCTTCGGACTGAGACAGAAAATTGGGGAAACGGAGAGGGGGTGGAGGCTGTTTGACGCATTACTTCTTTTTACCCCGCAAATGTGAGGGGCAGCCGTAGTGAGAGCCACGGTGGAGGTGCGGGGTACCTTGGCAGTGTCCGTTTCGAAGAAAGACTTGTGGACGAGCCCCTAACCCCATCCCATCCCGTCGGACCCGCCCCGCCCCCAGCCCAGCCACCTGCGCGCTCATAACTTTGTTCGCGCCCCGCCCGTGACCCTCAGTGACCGACTAGGAACCGTAACTCAAAGAAACATCAAATAATGTTTTCGCAATGTTGCGTAATTGAAGGTGTTTCGTTGCCACGTACACACTGGAAACCCCAGTGTGTGAATGTCGTACACTTGTAGTTGTGCGAGGGTTCATTCGTGCACCTTCAAGTGTGCGACATTCACACACTTGGGTTTCCAGTGCAGGTAATACACGCATTTCTACAACCCTTTAATGGAATCATTCCGTTTTTAATGATTTTAATGCGGTAGTAATTGAGAGAGACATGTATTCATCATTCTGTTTCTTTAATCCAAACGGTGCATTTTGACTGAACCGCATAAAGGTTTACTTGGCATTGCTATTCTTGAATGGGAGCAGAAAATAATGTGATAAGATGAGTGCGCTGTAACTTCCTCTCGATGTTTCGTCTTGCCGCGTTTTATCTTCCTCTTCCTCCTTTATATCGTGGTCACTTTGTATTCCCGGCGACGTTGACATGCTAAAGTGTGCCACTCGTTAGTCGTTAGAGAGGGGCAGTATGTTTCACTATGCGTGGGAGCTAGGCGGTAATGTCGAAGCGATACTTTTGTTGAAGTGAGTAAGAGGGGAGGGGGGAGAGACTGTGGTGGTCAACGGATTCCGATGGGTCGGCGGGGCGGGGCGGGGCGGGGCGGGGCGCTGGGCGCGCGAGCAGCAAGCACACTGGGTGGGGCCTCAGCAGTGGGGAAACAGTGAGGCAGGCGGGGGGAGGGGGGGGGGGCAGCCACCGGATGGTGACAATGCTCTTTATTTTAGTCTGATAGACGCGACTCTCCCTGTCGCTGCTTGCCATGTTGAAAAATATCCTTGTAGATTTGCAATACATTTTATAATTTTCTATTTACAAAATATGTTGTAAGTCTTACATTCATGATCTTCTATAAATTCTAGGTCGATATGTAGCTCTTGCAATTTTACAATTTTGAATTTTTAAAACGTTTTACTGAAAAAGCCTACAATTTTATTTTTCAAAGTGGCTAAACTGCGCCTTGGACAGATAGTTCGCAGATGTCCTATTGCGTATGTTTTTCTTCTGATCCATTCGAAGCTATAGAAATACTGAGCTGAAATATTTTTTGCGTGACTTGTCTTACTTTTTATTGGAATCATTGTGTGGATTTGAAGGCGCTGGTCTCGGTGTCTACCCGGCCAACGGACTTACGGTCGAGAAGACACATATCACTTCGGCGCCCTGTAAACATTCTGTCAACATTACTCTGATCGTTAGTAGAGACAGCGCTGCCGTAAAGCGGGTCGGATGAGGATGGTTCGGGTAGCATGAGGCGGTGAGGCCGGGCCGGGCGGGGTGGGGTGGGGCGGCGGGCCAGGGCGGGGCGGGGCGGGTCGGGGCGGGTTGGCCTAGGCCCGACCCTTCTAAAGAAAGGTTTGGCTGGGCCGGGGCAGGTTGGGGCTGGGCTGGGCTGGCGAGGTAGGGCCCACACTATTCAAAGGTATTCATTTGTTTATTAACCCACGAAAAGGAGTAGTACGACAGCGAACGAAACCCGTAAATCAATCTGATGTGTTGACCTTCACGACCCAATTTCATAGTCAAAGAAAATTGGCGGTCGTAATTGACTAACGTCGTAGCGGCGTGTAGGTGCGTCCTCCCCACCCAGGAAAAAAAAAAACACAGTAAAGAAAATTTACTCAGACAATTTTTGTGTGGGCTGGAGCGGGTCCGGGTGGGGCCGGGTGGGGCCGGGCCGGGCCGGGTGAGGCCGACTCCGCTGGAGCCGGGCTGCTGGCGGGGGGCGGGAGGGGGCGGGGGTGCGCGGCGCAGCGTGGCGTGGCGAGGCGGGAGGGGGGCGCGGCGGGGAAGTATGGAGCTGAGTTGAAAATCAATGATAGCAACGGGAGGAGCAGGGGCGGGCGGTGCGCGGGGAGGGGGCGGGGCGGGGCGGCTGAGGGGAGTAGGGCGTGGCGCGACGTGGCGTGGCGGCTGGCACGAGGAGGCTTTGGGCCGGCTGGGCTGGGCTGGGCTGGGCCGGGGGAAAGAAATAGGAGGTTAAGGGCACCGACATGATCGCATCCGCCGTGTTCTTGGGCGGGGCGGGGCGGGGCGGGGCGAGAGCGCTGTCACCTGATGCGTGCGTGCCTAACATGAGGCTCCGCGGCTGTCACCCTGCGTTAGGCTGCCGCTGGCACCGCCGGCCCGGCCCGGGCTCACCTGTACTGCCCGAGATGACGCCGCGGGGCGGCCAGCCCAGCCCAGCCCAGCCCAGCCCAGCCCAGCCCAGCCCAGCCCAGCCCAGCCCGGCCCAGCACACGCCCTCCTGCCGTGTATCAGCTGCTGCCCCGCCCCGCCCCGCCCCCCGTCCCGCCCTGCCCCGTCCCGCCCTGCCCCGCCCCCCACCGAGCGCCACCACCCCTGCGCGCTGAACCACCCATGCCACCCACCGCCGCGTGTCTGTGAGCCTAACAGGGGCCTAACCGACATGGACTCGCCCGGTCCGTCTGTCTGCCCTAATCTTAGGCCCCCGCCCCGCGCTGGCTGCTCGTCGCTGGCCTTCTCTGGTCTGCTTGTGTGGTGGACGGGACACCGCCCCGCCCCTCCCCGCCCGTGTACACCGTACATCTTCCAACTGGAACCACCAAGCTTAATAACATAGTGGAGCGTAACCGCTCTTAACGTACATATTGGGACCGTAGCTCGCGTCCCGTAGTCGTTGGTTCGCGGCTTTTCCCGACCGTCCGCATAGTAGTCCCCCCCGTTCAAGGCCCTCAGCAGGCTCGGCGTGACTCTTCCTGCGCCGCCTCCCTCCTGGCTGCGGTCCAAACGTTGCAATCCTTCCGGAGGAGGGCGGCAAAGAACATCGTAAGGCGTAGCCTCCCGTGGCACCCCTCGCAACCCTTTCGGTCCTTGAAGCAACCCTTGTATGTATGCCCCATCGTGCTGTTAGGTCTCCCTCCTTCTGCCTCTATCGCCGCTAGTCTTTTGTCCCCTACTCGTGTGTTAGACGTCACACTAATTCGCCCTTCCTTGTCTCTTGTTACAGGCGGTGGGCGCCGCCGACTGCGGCTGCAACAAGGCATACACAGTAAGTATCCTGATTTGCATCGTCCGACGGTTTTAGAATAACTCACCATGTACTTAACACCGTACACATTGGCACATGTCCTGAGAGCCATACAATGCGAGAGGACTTTGAAATGTGACGTAAACCCCCCCTTCCCCCCATCTTCTTAGGCAGGGGAGGTCTTTTTCTTGGTCTTCTTCATTTAAAGAGCGACTTTGGCATCCAGCAGGGACATGCTCACGTTGAGGATGGGCTGCTTCTGGAGGGTGGTGGCGAGGGAGCGCTGGGTCGCAGGGGGTCAGAGAATCTCGCCGAGTAGAGGGAGTTTGGTTTGGAGCTGGGCGGGGTGCGGCCCAAACAGCAAACAGAAAGCCAAGTAGGCCTGTCAGCGTGACGGGGCGGGGCGGGGTGGGGCGCGGCGGGGCGGGGCGGGGCGGAGCGGGGGCGGAGTGGAGCGGAGCCGGTGAAAATTAAAGCTGCAGCGGCGCCAGGGCGCCAGTCGTCTTTATTGCCAATGGAAGCTGTCGCTGGGCTGAACCGCTCCCGCCCGGGCCGGGCCGGGCGCGCCCACTCCTGACCCCCTTGCTGGAGCCCGTCTCCTATCCCCGTCCCCGCCCGGCCCCGCCCCGCCCCGCCCCGCCCCGCCCCGCCCCGCCCCGCCCCGCCCCGCCCGGCCCCCTCCGGCCCCCTCCAGCCCCGCGCGACAGACCAGACCACTCTTACTCGTCTTCCGCAAGGAAAACCCCAAAAGAAACGCGGAGGAAGAAAATTCTGGAATTTCTTTAGCTCGCGCTTTTTGTTTGTATTTTTACCCCAAGAAAACGAAACAGAAGTCCTCTCCGCTCAGCTAACGATGAGCAAATACACTTAGGAGCAGTAGGTCCGGGCGGCCGGCCCAGCCCAGCCCAGCCCGGCCCGGCCCCAGCGAGACTGTAATAATGACTGTCCTTGCGTTGTTGCAGCCGGGAGGAGACCCCAACATGTGGTGACGGCAGCAGGGGGGAGCAGTCGATGCGATGGGCAACAAGCTGAGCTGCTCCTGCGCGCCGCTCATCCGGAAGGCGTACCGCTACGAGGACTCGCCATGGCAGGGCTCTCGCCGGCGAGACGGCCACCTGCTGAGGTGAGTAGAGTAGCTCACTCAGTCACTTCGACATTTGTCATGTACATCGGTCGGTTTCGTAAATTTACGAAAGCCTATTTTGTGCTCGTTTAAGAATAACAACAAGTCGATACCAATAAGTGTCTTTTCAATTTTGTAATTTTACAAATTGATATCTTAACTTTTCGACATTTCTCATGGAAAATTTTCCCGTAACCCTTACAAACATTTCTCACAGTGTCCATGCGTTGCAACGCGTGCTCGGCACGGCGGTGTTCCTAATCGTTGTCTGTGGTGTGTTGCCAGGCTCTGGGCGGAGGTATTCCACGTCAGTGCCTCGGGGGCTGGCACGGTCAAATGGCAACAAGTGTCGGAAGATCTGGTCCCCGTAAACATTACCTGCATTCAAGACCAACCAGAGTGCGTGTTCCACATAACGGCCTACAACAGCCAGGTCGACAAAATACTCGACGTACGGTTAGTGCAGCCAGGTGAGTTGATAAGATAAGTGTCTACGGATAGAAAAGTAGACAGCAGCAGATAAGGAAATAAAAGTAAAATTAAGCGGTATTCCCGCTCTTGTGAAAACGTAGAAGCTCTTATTTCCGTGCTCGGTTTTCACGGAGCGCGATGAATCGCCATTCTGCACAGAGATCTCGCACATAAGTGTATTTGTGTAACTGAGCCCGTCTCGTGTCCCCTCCCCGGCCGCAGGCACCCGCATTGGGCAGGCGTCCGAATGCTTCGTGTACTGGAAGGACCCCATGACGAACGACACGTGGGGACTGAACTTCACGTCGCCCATCGACGCGAAGCAGTTCCGCGAGTGCTGCGTGAGTATCCGGGGTCCGCGTTGTCGCGGCATGGCCAGTGCCCCCCTGACGCGCAACGCCAGCGGGTCCGCCCACTCCTCCAACGCGCCGAGCCGCGCGCCGAGCCGCGCCCAGAGCACCACTCATGTAATCCTCAACCTGACCGAAGCGAGCGGGCGGGGCCCAGAGTGCGGCGCGGGGTACAGGACAGGACAGGCAGAGCCTGGCGGCAGAGCGCGCTGTGCTGCTGACCAGACCCGCGAGCCTAACCTCAAGCCCCTTTTATTGCGCGTGTTTTACTGCGCCCTCGACCTTTGGCGAGTTCTCCTTTCGCTTTATTTAACCGGAGGTGTTATTTTGCTCCTCTAATACTACCCGAAATTTTTTTCCATCCAAATTCTCTCTCTCTTAAATAACCTTAATGTCATCGGTTCCATTAGCATGTCTCATTGAGACAGTTTTGCTCAGCACCCAACCTGTGCCTTTCTGTACTCCTGACTACAATCTGGGTTCCGCATTGTAATGTTGACCAATTCCCCAGGCAAAAGGCAGAGAAAAAGTATACCGGCGGCATTATTTTTTGATTGTACTGCAAAACTCTTTGCTTATTAATTGTAATTATATTTTAGTGTAGTACAAAATACTTTCTTTTCTGCCTGGTGCCATGGTGGAGTTGTCGTATTTTTTTTCGCATATTCCAATCCTGCACGACAACTCTTTTCTTTTTTTTTTTGCTGTGTGACGTATATGTAAGTGTCGGACATTCTCCATAAACTTGGTGTACTTGTACCCGCGGCTTTGACAAGATGCGGTACTGAGACCAAAAAAGTTTGAGGAGAACGAGCCTGCACGCCCTGAGAGAAGTAGTTGACTTGGTTAGTGTACCAGCTTCACACCACACGGTTGTTTGGTTGCATGTATGAGAAGAATCGTCATATAAATTCAGAGCTAATAGGAGAGTCCTGATCACTGCTTGAGGCAGACCCTAGCATCAAACCCTGCCCTAGCTATCTTGTTTCTGTTGGACTCGCTGTCACATAACTTAGACTTACTCCACTGACCCCTCACTGTCGCCGGAAGCTGCATGGCCGCACGTCACGTGTCGCGGACTGTCACCGCTTCGTACTCCACGTCACGTTGCACCCGTTTGCATCCCCCCCCCCCCTCAGTACTTCCCGCACCCTGCCGATGCACGTGGGCGGAGTACGCGGAGGGGCCTCCTGGCTGGCGTCCACCGCGCCCCTGATAGTGCGGAGCGTGTTCATCGGGGGCGTGACCACTATGTGGCCGTGCTGCACCGGTGCGCCCTGGTGGCGCGGCACGCGTCCTCCGCCTCAGCCCCAGACCCCTCGACTCGACCGAAATGGCGCCTGCCTCCCTCCCTCTGCCCGGCCCGGCCCGGCCCGGCCGGGGTAGAGACCGGCCGCAGCTGCGCCACCCTTTCAGAAAGTGTCTTTGCCCCCCCCCCCCACTTTCTTCCCAATTTGCCCCCTTCACTTTGGCCGGTGGCGCAACGAGACGCTGCGCGCTGCGCCCCTCGGCCCATGGCCTATGGCGTTGACGACTTCTCCCGCTTCCTTCCTTCCCCTCGACATTCTTTTATATCAAGTTGGTGGCCCAGTGGCCGAGCTGGCCTCGCCTCGCTGGCCTCGCCTGGCCACGCTTGGCCCCGCTCCTCAAGCCGTAGGCCCCCCGGGCAGTCCCTCAGGACACTGTGCGGGGGAGCTGTACCGGGCTGGGATGGGCTGGGCCGGGTGGGGCCAGGCAAGAGTTCAGGCTCGCCTGCCTGCCCTGAAGCTGTGTGGTGGGCTGCAAAGAGTACAGCTTCGTTTGAACTGAAATTCGTTTTCTAAACGTAATTGATTTGTACGCGAATGAAGGTATAGTCATCGTCTGATGTGCATCTTATTACAGGTTATTTCGTGTCCGGCAGGTAGTGATTTTGTACAACTCTCGGCGAAATATTCAACATGTTACATTATATGTATGCATTGTGCATGGTCTCTTTTTGTCTAACATCACGTTAAGCTTGTATTCAGATAATGGACACAAAAATGTATTCATGTTTTGTTTTTTTAAAAGGCAAAATCTAAATAATACTAAAAAATCAATCTAAAACAATTGGAATGCGATGCATGGAATGCCTTCTCACTAACAAAACTCACTGCTCTTAATAAAGTAAATACTTGAGTGTAGGACTGGAAGTGCAAAGACATTAGTTGAGGTAAGCAGAAGTAACGGGAGGGCTAAAAACAGTATTCGTAAGACATGCCTGATTCCTCCAGTCCTGCTCCATTTCAGCACTAATCATCCCCTGCTTTGGCCAGCAGGTGGATTTAAATAAATATGCCTTCAAAACGATTTACTTTGTAGAGTTGGCTAGTGTCATATCTGGTACCGAATCGTTTCGCTTGATTATCTTATTATTGGAATGTTGAACTTCATACGTCTCTTGTACTGTCTGAGAATGTTGACAGCATATTGTTTAATTAATCATAGTTTTGTGCGTTGAAGAAGGTTGCTCGCCAGATTGTACTTGCTTTGTAGGCCTGAACCATGTAGAACATGTTCGTTGGAGTGGAGACGCCTTGAGCAAAGTCGTCGCATGTACCTGCGCCCTCACCCCCATCCGCCGACGGAAGTTGTCCACGGGAAGAACTTGACGTACTGTTTAATTTTCTCTCCTTGTGGACGGGGCGGAGGAAAAGCGCGAAATACAACGCAGGACATTCATAGAAACCTCTCCCAGGTCGACGGCCTTGCTCGACAAGTTGTTCTCTGCTCCACGCTGGCGCTGCCTGCTTCAATTGCACAGAACATTTTACCCGCCCTGTTTCAGTCGCCGTCGTTCAAGTTCTCGCGGAAGGCGTCCTCGTCCTACTCGCTCAAGCTCGAGCCTCCCAACAAGCAGAAGGTGAAGGTGAAGCGCAAGCCCGTGTCGACGCCCGCATCGCCGTCGCGGGCCCGGGAGCCGCAGTGCACGTGCATGACGCCCGAGCAGTACGCGCGGCTGCGGGCGCAGGACCCCCGCTACAGAGGTGAGTGGAGGGGAGGCTGCAGGGCCCGGCCCGGCCCGGCCCGGCCCCGGTAGGGGTATAGGGTAGGCAGTCCCGTCACGCACACGTGCATTGCGGCGCTGCCTATCTCTTCCTCCGCAGGGGTTATGGATATAGGGTAGGCAGTCCCGTCACGCACACGTGCATTGCGGCGCTGCCTATCTTACCCTCCGCAGGGGTTATGGGGCATAAGGTAGGCAGTCCCGTCGCACTCACGTACATTGCGGCATTGCCTATCTTTTCCTCCGCAGGGGTAAAGGAGGTGTTTGGGGGCCTACATAATAACCGGTTTCTGACGTTTTGGCCAGTTTGTCAGACAGTTTTGACAGTGATTTCTGCTTGCGTGTTCCAGTGTCGTCCACGCTGCCGCGCGCCCAGACGCGTAGCCTGGACGAGGGCACCAAGGTGGCGGCGGCCACGTCGAGCACCTCGCTGTATGACAACATGGGCGCGGCCGGCGGCAGCCAGGTTGCTGGTCAACAGGGCGCGCTGCGCGGGCAGCAGGCGGGGCAGCAGGGCGCGGCGGGGCAGCAGGGCGCGGCGGGCGGGCAGCAGGCGCAGCAGGCGGCGCAGCAGCAGCCCGTCCCGGCGGCCAGGGCCACGGCGGAGACGGCCACCCAGGCGCAGGCGCACGGCCAGGCGCACGCACAGGCGCACGCGCAGGCCGCCGCCGCCCCCGGCAAGGTCTGCACCGCGACGCAGGCGGGCGATGGCTTTTCAGTACGTAGGCGCCCTAGCAGGCGCAGCAAGCACTGTCATACGCCACTTTTTCACATTTTTTTGTGTCACCAATATGCGCATGATTTTCTACAGAGCACTCAGTTCACTTACTCTTAGCAAACTACTCCTCGCATCCCGACATTAGTCTCGCATTCTGATTAGTTTGCAAGATTAATATCACGTATTTCTATGTGTTTCAAAATGAATTCTTACTTAACGCAAGGGTTTGAAAATATTGGCTATTAGAATATCCACTTTTTGGAGTCTGAATGTCATGTGTTGGACGAGCCATATAGTATGCTAAAGAATGGGAAGCAACGAGCAATGCCGTTTTTATCTTGCAAACCACTGCACGTTTTGGTTATCACAAAGACTTGTAACACATTTTCTCTTTGTCCCCGCAGGTTGAACAGGGCAGTAAGAGTGAGGGCACCCAGGTGGGGGAGTCAGAACTCGCTTCTGGGAAGGGAGGTGTCCAGCGGCACCATCACATATTGCAGTGAGAAGCTTTTTGGTCTTTTCTACCGGCGTCCTGTGAGATTTGCAGTATGGAACCTCACGCGTTCCCCATGATTCCAGGGCGACCAAGTCTATGGACTACCAGGACAGCGCGGACCTGGTGCGGGAGGCGGAGCTGCGGGCGGCTCAGCACAACA
The DNA here is from genome assembly GCA_033675135.1 of Frankliniella intonsa. Classification (NCBI taxonomy): domain Eukaryota; kingdom Metazoa; phylum Arthropoda; class Insecta; order Thysanoptera; family Thripidae; genus Frankliniella; species Frankliniella intonsa. Next base: position 13,915,088 of record CM066253.1, read on the forward strand.
TGGCGTACAACAACAACAATAATAATAACAACAACAACATCAACAACAACTTCCAGAGCATGCGGCGGTCGGCCGCCGCCAACAAGATGAGCAAGAGCACGGACGACATGCGCGCGCAGGAAGGTGAGCTTTGCTGCAGAAAGTGTTGGCCTTCCACCTCCCGACCCTCCTGACCCTGACAAGCAATAACCATGTGACACGGCGCGTGCTTCAGGCAACCTGGGCGTGGACTCCAACACACTGAAGCGGATGCTCAAGCCGATGACTTCGGCCGAGAGCCCCGCCACCTCCCCGGAGATGACGCGGCGGCGCTACAACCACTACAACCACCACAACCACTTCAACAACAACACGATGGACCCCCGCCGGCAGCCGGGCCGCTTCTCCGCGTCCAGGTGAGACACGCGGGCGCGGCCCCGCCCCGCCCCGCCAGCTCCCCGAGCAGCCTACTTAATACGCCGTGGATTGTTTATCTCGCCTGGTTATCTCGACCGGATGTTAACCCGGGCACGGCGGCCGCGGCGGCGGCGGCCGGCGGGCTGGGCTTGAGCATCCCCGACCGTGTCGCGTGCCGGCGGGCAACTAGTGCAACAGGTGTGGGTAGGCAACTCGCACGACACGGCATGCCATGGCATGGCCCTAATGAGTCACCAGCCGGGCCAGGCCGGGGCGGCGACCCTGACGGAGGCCCCTCCTCACCTCATGGCCTCGTGGCCAACACATGGCCATGGATAGCCAGCGGTCTGTGTTTTGGAAGGTTTAGGAATCAGCAGTAGAGCACTTTTTTTTTCTTCGTGACCTCTATTTCTCCGTATATTGCAGGCTTGTGCGAGGCTTAACTCGTTGGGCTTAACATGTCCCTTTAGGTCCTCTCATGAGATCGGACGCAGCGGCTACCCCCAGAACCGCGGCCTCTACCTCGATCTGGAGCGCAACGGTCCGCCGGGTCCCCCCGGGCACCCGGGCCACCCCGGCCACCCCGGCATGGTGAGCGTGGGCGTAGGCCCGGGCATGGGGGGCATGGGGCACGGTGGCGGGGACATCTCGCCGCCCTCCGACAACGTCCTGTTCGACAACCAGTGCTACGCCACCACGCCCTCCTCCTCCAACGGCAACTCCGACATGGAGAACCCCCCGGGGCAGCAGACCAGCCACGCGGGCCAGCGCGGCCAGCGCGGTGAGTGCAAACCTAGTCGAGTCGAGTTGGGACGGGACGGGCAGACTCGGTGCGCATAAGTGTCTTTTTTTCGAAGGTTTTTCTGAGTTTGCGTATGGCGAGGGAGTGTCTAATTTTTAGTCCGTTGTCGCAAATTCAAGTCCGTAAAATTACTGACCTTTTTTTTTCACGACTCGAGATTTTTACCTGCTCCGACATAAAAAAAATAATGTTTGTAAATGAGCTAAAATATGGACTGGCAAAAAATTGGGTTAATTACATTCAAAGGCGTACTGAAAGTTGAGCATTTTTTGAAGCACCCCTAGCAGTTAAGTGATTTAAAAACCGTCGCCAAAAGGCACGCGTTTGTTCAAGGGGACGACCGAATTATGTGTACTAACGTAAGAACATGTATTAACGCAGGCTTTCCTAATTTTGTCCATGTTTTTATCCCTCGCCAGGGACCTACAACAACGGCCAGAATACCGGGGGGAACAACTCGGGCTCCCCGACCAGCCGACTGCTTTTGGAGTACGAGATGCACCTCCGGAACACACTGGCCAAGGGGATGGACGCGGAGAGCTACTCGCTGCACACTTTCGAAGCCCTTCTCTCTCAGAGTATGGAGAATTTGGGTAAGTCTAAGGACTTCCCAGTGTTACTTTTACTGTCCAATCCGCCCGCACGTCTTAAAGCGCCGTTTTTTTCTAACTCGTCTTTACGATGCTTTCAGAATTCGCCGAGAGCCTGCCGTTAAACTCTCGCAGCCCCTACCCGAATAGAAGACGTAAGTAGCTCGTTTCTTCACCTTTCTCACCTCCAAGAAGCGAACACATTTGCAAAGACAACTCTGCAAAAGTGTTCAACGTGACGGCCGTTTAAACTGCAATATTCTGAAAGTTTTTCAGTTTAAATTTCCATATTCTGAAATTTTGACTGTCAAACTTTTGGAAAATGGCAGTTGATATTGTAGAGCTTTTAGTATGACAGTCTAAACAGCTATGTAGTTCAACACTTGCTGCGGGTGCTTACCGTACCGTACTCCGCACAGGGCCCGGCTCGGCGGCCAGCATGAACAAGTGCTCCACCCTGCCCTCGCACCTGTCGCACCGGCTGTCGGTGGAGCGGTCCGTGGACCGGCCAGTGGACAGGCCCGTGGAGCGGCCGGGGTCCTCGCGCGAGGGCTACTACTCGGACCGCAACGAGCTGGCGCGCGAGCGCGAGCGGGAGCGCGGCTACCTCAGCGACCACAACTCCAGGTGAGTGCGGGAGCAGGACAACCTCGGGCCTCAAGTCAAGTAGCTCAGCTCGTCGTGCGCGGCCCGCCACACTAGTAAAAGTAAAAGCTTTGCACTGTAAGCTGCGGTGCAACCTCCAGCACTGTAGCTTAGAGTGGATTTTCACTGCAAGCTACCGTGAATATCACTGTAAGCTACGGTGCATATCACTGTAAGCTACGGTGAATCAGGGCGCATTACCGTAGGTTACAGTGACATTCACCGTAGTGTACGGTGAAAATTCACCGTAAGCTACAGTGCTGCAGGGTTGACCGTAGCTTACAGTGAAAATCATGGTAAGCTTTTTAGCGTGCAGAGAGACTTAGGCCCCCGTCGCGTGTCGTGTGGTGTCGCGGCTTGCAGCAGTCGCTGCGCGTCCTGCCTGGGCGAGTCGGCGCGCGCGCAGTGGTTCCGCCACTCGGACGGCTGGCGGTCGGGCAGCTCGGCCTACGGCTCCGGGACGTCCTCGACCATGACGTCGACGCTGGGCCCGCCGCAGCACCACATGAGCCTGCAGCGCGGCCACCGCCGCTCGCCCTGGGACTCGCTGCCCTCGCTGCGCCACGACTCGTCGCTCAACGACTCCAGCTACAAGAGCAGCCGCACCGACTCGTTCGACCAGAGGTAAGAGATACCCCGCGCACCAGCGCCTCCATGGGCGGGGCCCGCGGCTCCGCGCGGGGTAGCGACGGAGCCGTGACAGCTGTATGGGACCTTGCTTCCCCCCCCCTCTCCATCCCCCTCCCCTTCTTTTCGGACCCCTCTCACAACTCAGCCGAGCGTTCCACCCTCTCTCTTTCTCTTACTGAATAGGGGAGAGGCGGGCGGCTGGGGAAACAGCGCGCCATTTGTGATAGCATATGCTGCACCCCAGAGGAAATGTTTGTCAAAGGAATGGGGTTTTGTTATGCAGTGAGACAGATATCTCTTAATATTTGGTCTGAGCAGAGTACATCGACCTCTGTATCATTTTAAATTGTTCTGTTTATTGCTGGTAATTTTAGCGCGGATTTTTGTATTCAAATAAATTTCAAAATTATACTGAAGAAGTTTATCTTCTTAAGTGCACTTTTTTATTTTCCTCAATGTAATGTCAGAGAAAATTATAATTCATGGAAAATTATAAATAACTCATATGTAGCGAATAGAGGGTGATGCTTAATCTGACTAATTATTTGTGTTCTGCACAGGAGTCTTTTAGACCGCCAAGACTCTCTTCGTTCCGACTACCTGAGCGACAGAGACACACGTTATGGCATTGTGCAGCAGGCTTCAATCGAAAGCACCGACTCAAGACTGTGCTACCTCACGTCTTCAGAGGTAAGCTCATCAATATAATAAATATTCACCGGAAGATCTATATTTTGATGTGGTGGGTGAGCTCATGACAAGGGAATTTATTGTGGTTTGGAACACACCTAGTTCACATAGTTACTTTGCAGTTTGACAATTAACATTATTTAATACCAAGTGAAAAGAAAAACTTTGAACTACGGATATTTGTGGAAATCAAACATAAAGGGTCAGCCAATATTTATTTTCATAATAATTTGAGTGAGAAGAGTATATGTAGAAATGGCAAGATTGAGAGTATTATAATAGCACCGATTTTTATGCACACATTTTTACATGCACTCATTATTGCCAATTGTGTTTGCATCTGACCTTGCTTTTCATACAGCAGCACAACACTGAAGTACTTCCACATACAACACATATCATACACAAATTGGGTGAAAAAGGAAACAGAAATCACATCCATAAAAAATAAAGTAAACAGAATGGAATTTTCCCACTACAACACCATATTCACTATTACACACACAGGCACATGAAGGCTACCTAACAACCCTTGGATTGGATGTTCAGGTAAGTGCTTTCTAAAATTGATTCTCCTAGGGAAGCTTGATACTCGCTCCTTTATTTGGCAAGGCCCCCCCCCCCCCCCCTTGCGCCTTTCACCCCGGCAGGGCCTCACCGCCTCCCGTTCCTCCTCCGAGATAAAGGCTAAAGGCTGCAAGGACCTTGGGGAAAAGTGTCGAATGGAAATGCGGCCCTTCTCCCTCTGTGAGGTGCTCAGCGTCTGGTAAATTGAGGTTTTGCGTCAGGATAGGTGTGGCAGGCGAGAGGCGAAGCGGGATGAGAATTGCGGGCGCGGCGCGGCGAGGCGAGGCAAGGTCGCGTGACAGGGTTGCCGTGCTGCTCAAAATAAACGATAGGAGAGTCCGGAGCTGTAGCCGTACTCTATACGAAATACCTTTGATGCGCTCAGACGACTGCAAGTCTCAAAGGATGTAGTCATATTTTATCCAGTCTCCACATCTTGAATGGTTTATTTATTTTTTTGTCTTAAAGAACGAAAGTATTTTTTGTTGACGGTCGGCCTGGCCAACACAACCACTCGAGGTTGTCAAACTGAGACGACCTCGCTCGCGGTCCCCTCCCGTCCCGTCCCCGCGAGAGCTGTACTGTCGTTTATGGGGAGGCCCTGTGGAACGAGGTGCGCCGCCCCGCCCCGCCCCGCCACGCCCCGCCACGCCCCGCCACGCCCCGCCACGCCCCGCCCCGCCCCGCCCCGCCCCGCCCCGCCCCACCCCGCCCCACCCCGCCCCGCGCCATGCCTACCCGCCCCAGTCACGTTTTGTTATGGAGATGAGGGTTGGGCGACGCACAGCAAAGCTACAACTCCAACTACTCCCCCGCCCCGCCCCGCCACACCTCACCGCACCGCCCTCTGATGGTGGCAGCTCTGTTTAGCTTACTTTCGCCCACCCCGCCCCGCCCCGCCCCGCCCCACCCCACTCCGCCCCTCCGTCCCCCCTGAGCTGACAGGCGCTCGGGCTCAGGTGAGCGCCTGCACTCAGGGTGGGCGAGCAGCCCTAGTAGGAGCAGCGGGGCACAAAACTTAGATCAACAAATGGGAGTTTCACTGGTGCATGAATGCGCGGGACGCTAGGGGGCCCGGCCCGGCCCGGCTCGGCCGGGGTTAGTCTCGCTGGCGCCCTAATGACGCCCGTGACGCCAGGGCCAAGGGGAGGCGGGAGGGTGGGAGGCCCAGGCGGGGCCGGCTCGCCTCGCGCACTCTGCTACTTTTACATAAGGGCTCAACCCTCACATCTAAGAAAGAAAAAAATGACCGGATCGAGTAGTTGCCTGACTTTGCACAATCGCTAAGCCCTCCAGGTTCGGGATGAGCTTCACCAGCTCGCGGCGCGGCGCGGCACCACCCTCGCACCGCTTACTCCGCCCGTTCGATTTAGGCCGGGTAAATCGAGAGAGCAAACGGCCTGAGAACGATGTCTGGTTTGGAAGCCAAGTCCGGGGCGTTGGGGCGTGGCGGTGCGGAGCGGCGGGGGCGGCAGTGCCAACACCGAGCCGAGAAGTGTTTTCCGAATGGGGAAGGCTCGGTGGCGGGCGCGCGGCGCGCAGCCGGGGTGGGGCCGCCCGGCCCGGCCTGCCTTGTCGATTCACCCTTTGCCCCCACCCCGGCCTACCCATTTCTTTGCTTTCTTCGCGTCTTGCACTGAGAGCGCGAGCGGGAAAGGGCCGGAGGGGGTGGGTGTTAGGATCGGGGTCTGAGGGAAAGTAGAACGGAAGTGTCCGAAGCGCGCGGGCGCGGGGCGGGCGCCAGGCTGTGTACTTAGAACAGTGGCGTAGGGTAGGGTTGTATCGCTGCGTACTGCATGACTCGCGCTGCCCAGTCCGGCCCGGGTGCACAGGTGTACGCGGTGATAACAAAAATGCCACATGAATAGAACAACTTACTGACGCCTCTAGTAACTAGCGTGAGTGGTTTAGGGCCTTGGTAATATCTTACAAAAATACGCGGAGCGCCTCCAGTCACCCTGCCAGGTGGCGGGTAGGCCCGCCCGCCAAACACGCCTGTCGAGCAGATTGCCTATGCCGCGGAGATACGGCGCGCAGAGCTGAGCTGACGTGAGCGCAGCGCTGGTGCTTCGTCTGGATACTGTGCAGCGCCAACACGCTACCTGACCTGACCATGCTCTTCATCGTCACTGCGCGGTGCGGCGCGGCGCGGCAAGCACTACCTTTCCGCTACTTTGGCGTCAGTCTCTTTCCGCCCCCCACCCCCGCCCCTGCGACTTCCCTCCACACCACTCTCCCTCCACCGTGCTCCACACCAAGGCCCTCTGAAAAACATCTTCCTCCCTCCCTCTCTCCCTGGTCCGCCCCCCGCCCCGCCCCGCCCCGCCCCGCCCCGCTCCGGCCCGAACGCACCAACCCCTGCCCCCGGTCCAACCCGCAGCACAGACCCCCACGGCTTTTGTTCCTCATGGCGCATTTTTATTTTTCCTTGTTTTGTTATTTATTATTTCCCTTCGCTGGAGGCGAACAGTGCTGCGGTGCAAGGCCCCCCCCCCCCCCCCCCCGCTAGCGCGGTGTTCGGTCACTGGGAAGCATGCCAGGGCACAGAGAAAAAATTGTCCTGATGTCTGCGTGTTCAGCCGTGCAAAACGGCGAGGTGCCTGCTGCCCCCTCCCCCGCCCCACCGCCGGGACGGGGGCAATCCCTGCTATTAGAAGAGCACGCCCGGGGCGGGGGCCCCGGGGCCCGGGGCCCGACGTTCTCTTGTGGTGCCGGGGCCGGGGCCTGGGCCGGGGCCGGGGCCGGGGCCAGGGCCGGGGCCGGGGCTGGGGGCGCTGTGTGTCCTCGAGTAGCACGACAAGCCTCGGCCCCGCCGTGCCCGGCTCCAGCCCCAGGGGGGTGGACCTGTGCTGCGCCGCCCGGCCCGGCCCCTCAGGGCCGCCGAGGGCCCATGCGCGGTGAGCAGGGCCACCGAGGGAGCTGCCCCCGCCCCGCCCCGCCCCGGGCAGGGTCCAGGGGGCGCTCGCGGGGGGGGCGGGCAGGGGTGGGGTCAGCAGGGCTGCTGCCGCTGGGCCCTACCCTGGAGTGGGGACCTGGGCCACCGCCCCGCCCCGCCCCGCCCCGCCCCGCCCCGCCAGTCGGCTCGGCTCGGCTCGAGTGCAACCGCACTGGCTGTTGCTGCCTCGCGGCCCGGCCCGGCCCGGGTGGCTCGCGGCTCATGCTGGGCTGGGCGAGGCCGCCCTGTGCTTATCCGGAAGGGGCGCGCTCCGCCCTCAGGTGCCCGCAGGTGCGGGCAACAGGAAACAAAAACCGGACAGTACCGGCAAGAAGCTAGACCCAAAGGGACTGTTGAAAATTAGCACGAATAAGTATTTAGCTCCATAGAATTCATTTTCTCTCTTTCACTTATCATATATAGGCGAAAAGGTGGAATAAAATGCAGGTTTGAGTTTGTTGTGCTGGCGCAGCTGGCGCCAGTACTCGCTGTCCCCCTCCCGCCCGCCCTACTGCAGGCCCTGCAGGCCCGGCTGGACACCGTCCACGTCCACCTCCCACTCACCGCAACTCACCCCCCGCCCCGCCCCCGCCTCCAGTTTCACGATGCGGCCGGACGCCGGCAGAGTGCGCTGGTCGCGCTGGTGCGCAGCCTCCGCTGCGGGTCGGGACGGGACGGGACGGCGCTGCCCCAATTTGTCTATCCATGCCGTACTCCACCAGCACGATCCCTTTCGCCTGGCCTGCCTTGTCTCCCCCTCTTTTCTCCGTTCCTATCTCTCTCTCTCCCTCTCTCTCCTCTCTCTCTCTCTCTCTCTCTCTCTCTCTCTCTCTCTCTCTCTCTCTCTCTCTCTCTCTCTCTCTCTCTCTCTCTCTCATTATCTTTCTCCCTCCCTCTCTCTCCGCTCTCTTTCTCTCCCGCTGTCTCCTCTCTCTCTCTCTTCCTCTCCCGCTCCCTCTCCCTCTCACGCACTCACTTTTCCCTGGATGCTGTTTTAAACACAGTTTACCGCTCACAGTTCGCTCGCTTCCCCTCACGCCTTATCGCTTCCTCCCCTCGCTCCGTGCTCGCCCCCCCCCCTCCTCCCCCGCCCCTCTCTTGCTGTGCCTCCGTACACGTTTTAACAAACAAAACACTGTCGAGCGCTCAACCCGCCCTTACTTACCCGGCCGGGTGGGGCCGGGCGGGGCCGGGCGAGGCAGGGGCGGGGCCCGGCCGTAGCGGGCTGGGCCTGGAGGGCGTGGCGTGGTGGTGGTGGGCCCGTCCCTTGGAGCAAGACTCGACGTCTGCTGGTGCCGACCTCTCCCCGGCCGCTGGGGCGGGTGGCGGTGGGGCGTAAGGTGGCGCCTCGCCTCCGCTCCGGCCCCCACTCCCACCCAGCCCCGTCCCGCCTCTCCCCGCCCCGCCCCGCCCAGTGGAAGACGCTACCGCGCCGCCGCGCCACCCTGCCCCAGCATTCCACCCAGATTCTCATTGCCGGACAGGGGAGGGGCGGAGGGGGAGGGGGCGGGATGGACCAAGTAGGGGGCAGCGGGACACAAGAAGGAGGGGGCGGGGCGGGGCGGGGCGTGGCGGGGCGGGGCACCGTCAACAGCAGAAACAGCATCCTCCGCCGCGCCCCACCCCCGTGTCCTCCTTTCCATCCCCGTGCTCCCACCCTTCACTCCCCTTCCCTGACCCCCCCCCCCTCCCCCCTGCCTCGCTTCCGGCTCCGGCCCGGCTCCTCCACCACCACGGCAGCGCCCTTATTGATTCGGAGACTTTGGCAGCTGAGCGCGCTGGGAGCTGGTCGGCGTCGTGCCCCCCTCTCATGCGCCCCCCTCCTTCAGCACCACCCCACCCTCGCCCCGCCGCGCCCCGCCGCGCCCCGCCGCGCCCCACCGCGAGCTGCGCGCTCCAGCCCCGGGCTGGAGAGGGGGTGGCCCGGTGTGCCCGGGCTGGCTGGGCTGGGCTGGGCTGGCTGCCAGTGTGGTGGAGGACGCGCTGCTGTCGAGAGGGCTGCCGAGCCGAGCCGCGCCGAGCCGAGCCGAGCCGAGCCGCGCCGAGCCGAGCCGCTAGCGTGTCCCGCAGGCGCAGGCTGGCCTGGCCGAGTTTCGCGCGGCTGCCAGGCCCCGGGGCCACCCCGGGCACGGGCACAGGCACGGGCACGTCCCCCGCCGGGGCGCGGCCCTCGGCGCTGCCGGCGCCGCCGAGCACTATGCCGCGGCCTGGGCCGAGCGCTGGGCTGAGCCGCGGCCTTACCGGACTCTGGGTCGCGGCCGCGGCTGCGGCTGGGCCGTCTGGCCGGGGCTGCCGCCGCTGCCGCCTCCGCCGCTGCAACCCCCGCCCCCGCACCCGCTGCAGCGTTCGCGTATCTCGCGCCCCGCCCGGCGCGGCCCGCCGCGTGAGCCGCGGCCCGAGCGCCCCCCGCCGCGCCACACCCGGTCCGCCCCCCGCCCCCGCCCCCGCCCCCACGTCCTCCGAGTGACAGTGCTCCCACGCCCGCGGCGCCAGGTCGCCGTCGACGACAGAGACTCTTGCCAGGCGACCCCGGTGACCTCGCGACGGTGACCGGCGGGGGCTCAGGTCTGAGGCAGCGGCACGCCCACGACAACGTGGACCCCGCCTCGTGGGGGTCGGCCCTTGGGGCGGCCGGCCCCGCCAACTCCCCGGCCAACCGGGACCGGGACCGGGACCGGGACCGGGACCGGGGCGCTCCCCCCGCCCCGCCGCGCCGCAGCAACGGCAACTCGTTCCCGCCACCGACGCCTCCACGGCGCGGGCCGCCGCCCACGCCGCCGCCCAGGACCGTCTCCACGCTCCAGTCGGCCAAGGTGTGCGCCGACTACTACCGGCCTCCGCCCGACCCGTCCTACCCGGACCCTTACCGCAACAAGAACCAGCAAGGCCAGCAGAGCCAGCAGCTAACCCAGGGGCAGGCCTACCAGCAAGCATGCCAGCAGAACTACCAGCAGCAGGGTTACCAACAGCAGGGCTACCAACAGCAGGGTTACCAACAACAGGGCTACCAACAGCAGGGCTACCAGCTCACCCCGCAGCAGCATCAGCAACAGCAGCAACAGCAGCAGCACCAGCGGCAGCTGCAGGCGGCGCACGCCTACCGGCAGGCGCAGGTGCAGGACTACTACAACGCGCAGGCCGCGGCCGCGGCGGCTGCAGCCGCGGCAGCCGCCTCGGGCCAGTCCACCTACCCGCCTGGCCCGCGGCCCTCGTCGAGTAGAAGCAACCATGGGCAGCAGGAGCAGCAGTCGGCGCAGACCCTGCCCAAGGCGGCGGGCCGGCGGCCCTACGGCCAGCAGCTGCAGCTGCAGCAGATGCAGCAGGCCGGCTCCTCCACGCAGCAGCAGCTGCTGCAGCACCAGCAGGCCCTCGGCGCCATCCTGGACCGGCGGCGCCGCCACAAGACCGTGCACTTCGGGGAGGGGCTGGCGGCGGCTCAGGCCCAGCTACGCGAGCAGCAGATGCTGCAGGCCCAGCGCCGCCGCCAGCAGGAGAAGAACCCCCGCGCCGTCAACCAGCTCTTCAACTTCATCGAGAACGTGCTCAGCTCGTGGGCCGCCGAGGAGGCCGAGGCCAAGCAGAGCGCGTACTACCGCCGCAAAGCCCCTCAGTCCGAGGCAAGTGGCGACCCGACTCATTCCTATGCGGCCGCAATGCACTTGCCGTTTGTTTCTCATATTCCTTTATTGATGTCATACTTCCGTTTGAATGATACAATACGGTCCCAGCTGTATTTACGGAGGCTCATGTGCTTTAAAAGTGTATGCGGGGAGGACAGGTGGCAAGGGGCTGGAGATGCAAAGCCAGCGGGGTCAAAAGAAGCGGGATCCACCGGGCAAATAACTCGTGATATTGAAGCAGCGGGCTTCCTTTGTGAAGGCGGAAACACGACTTTGCTCTCCTGTATTTCACCTCGAGCTCGCCCAGCCTCGTTCCCTACCGACCCAGCCGGAGCACCCCCCCCCCCCCCCCTCCCGACTTCGCGCCCAACCCCGCCCCGCCCCTGCGCTCTGTTCAGCCCGCCGGCTGTGGCGTGGCCCCACGAGGCCCCGGGCGCCCGTAGGCCTCGTGTTGTGGGGTTCGGCGCAGCGTGGTGCGGCGTAAAGGAAGGGATAGAGACGATTCCTCACGACACATTCAGCCCCGACCCGGAGTACCCCAGGGGCGGGGCGGGGCGGGGCGGGGTGCGGCGCGGTGTGCGGTTGTGGCCATGCCTGCGGCTGCGGCCCTGTCCTGTCACAGGCCGAGCGAGAAAGGGGATAGGGACGGCGGGGCGGGGCGGGGCGGGGCGGGGACAGGGTCGTCCGACAGTAGGGAGGATAAGAGCTAGCGCTCACGACCTTTAACTCTGTACCCGCACCCGCACCCGCGTAATTTACCATTCACAAAATGTGACGTACATTTACAACGTCCCAATCTTGCTTGTCATTCGATTCCAAGTCGATACGCAGTGCTTGTACATTTACAATCTTGAATTTTAATTGTACGACATCTTCCATTGAAAAATTTTCCTGTACCCTGTACGACAATTTTTCAGAATGTGCAACTGTGACATGGAACTCTCTGCTCCTCCCCGCCCCGCCCTTCACCTAACCCCTTCACCCTGCTCTCCGCTACCGCCACGGCACTGCTCCGCCGTGCCGTCCTTCGTCATTGTCTCGGCGTGTGCGCTTCTTCCTCGTGTCGCAGGTGGTCTGGTCGGTAATCGCCAACCCCATTCCCCGCCACTGCTGTAAAGAGATGAGGATGAGAACACCCGCCCTGGTCCGCCTCCAGTGGTCTCCAGGCGCCCGTCCGTCACCGGCACGCGGACAGGATGTCCCCAGCTCTCTGTCGAAGGTCCGCTGCCCCCCCCCCCCCCGCACCTGCGTGCCCGTGCCTGCCCCGCCCCGTCCCGCCCCGCCCCGCCCCGTCCCCGCGTAATGATGATGAGTGTCGCCATTTGCTGCCCCCCCTCCCCCCAGCCCAAGCACGGCCCCCTGCAGGCTCCAGCGGGGCCCCGGCCAGCAGGGGTGCGGGCCGGGGCGGGCTGGATTTTCTTTGCGCCGCTCCTTCCAGCCGCGTGGCCTGGCGGGGCGGGGCGGGGCGGGGGCTGTGCAAGTGCTGTATCGTGATGGAAACTGCTTGTCCGGCTCGGCGCTCGGCCCGCTGCAGCACGCCACGGGACACACGCACGCACGCTACCCCCCTCCGGCTGGCTGGGCCCCGCCCCGCCACGCCCCCCCGCCCCGCCACGCCCCGCCACGCCGCCCTGCGCTCCGCCTTGCTGCACCCCTCTAATTTCCATGCGGCACGGGAGCGCGTGCCTGGTTGGATAGCCTCGCCTAAGCTCCCCGGCGCGGACGCTCCGAGGCTATGCTCGGCTCGGCTCGGCTCGGCTCGAAGGGCGAAGCTCGCGGCTGTAAGAAATGGAACGCGATGCGTCTCGGTCGGGTCGGGTCGGGAGGGATAGAGTCCTACATGCACAGTGGACTGCAGGGAGGGCATGGCATAAGCGGTGCGCGCCTGGCCGCCTGTGCCTGTGCCACCACGTTGTTACTGCTGCTCAGCAGCCTTCCTGGCAGAGTGTGCTGAGCTGAGAAAGCCCCCCTCCTCCCTCTCTCTCTCTCTCTCTCTCTCTCTCTCTCTCTCTCTCTCTCTCTCTCTCTCTCTCTCTCTCTCTCTCTCTCTCTCTCTCTATCTCTCTCTCTCTCTCTCTCTGGCCCGCCGCGCCTCCACCGCGACGCAACCCCCCCAGCACCGCAACCCCTTCCCCTCCCCACCCCTCTCTTTCTCTTCCCTTTTACTCCTCCCTTCCTTTCTTCGTCTGTCTCACTCTTCCATGACCCGCCGCCTTCACAAGCCGTCGTCCGCAAAAATTCACACTCCGTGCAAATTACATTTTGTCGCCTGGTACGTGCCGGGGCTGCCGATGAACAGGGCCCACGCCGTCCTGTCCCGTCCCACCCCGTCATGTCACGCCGCCTCGCCGCGCTCCGCCGCAAGCCCCCCCCCCCCTCCAGCCTCATTGGTCGTACACGTGTTTTCGTGACGTGGACTGATATTCTGATTGGATTTGTCGGGGCGGATTGGACTGTCCCGCCCCCTGTTATGCTTGGCTTATCCTGACCCCTTGCTGTGTGTTTCATACGCAGCCACTGCGAGGATGACCACCGGGCTGAAAGTAATGCAGAATCCAGAGGAAACTCTGCGTCAGGCGGGGCGTGTCGTCGCTCGCGTATTATCTTGGCTCTCTACTTGTTTCCACCCCCTGCCTCGTCTCGCAATCATAATAAACCTTTCGGCAAATCTCCCAAACAAGTGCAATAACTTCAATTTTACATGAACCATTCCAACCCGTTGGGCGTATGAATATTTTAACAACTGCAGGGATTCGATTCCACTCCTCCGGTCAGACTCCCCTGCCATATGGCCCGGCCCGGCGCGGGCTGCTCCTCCAGGCCGTGGAGGCCGTGTGGAGCAACAAGCAGTGAGGGGGAGTGGCGGGCCGGGCCGGGCCGGGCCGGGCCGCGTCGAGTGGCGCTGGTTTGTTTGAGCAAGCACGATTGCTAATCCTGGATGGGCAACCGGTTGAGAAGCTCCCGACCCTCCCACTTTTCTGGGGTCATATCGATTCTCTTGGTTTGAAATCCTTATATCTGACCTCCCCTCCCCTCCCCTCACCACCCCCTCCGTCTCCCTCTCCCACGTCCTCCTCCAGGGGCCTGGTGTGGCTGGGACCTGCTACCCTTCACGCCCCCATCGCATCGCACCCTTCCTAACTTATGCCCCCACCCACATTTCTGCGAGGGGAGCGCGGAAGGGGAGGAGGGGGGCAGCTGGAAAGTTGTCGTGCCTGTGCTCCGCCTGCTTCGCCTGCTCCGCAGTGCTCTGCCTGCCTCCTGCGCTGTGCTTACACTTTGCGCGAGCCCTCCTGCCCCCCTCCCCCCCCCCCTCCCCCAGCGGAACTAGAAGGGTGGGGGCCAACATCTTTCTTCCATAATGAGCGGGTTTAGCTGCTCGGAATGGGGGCCGGGCCAGGCCGGGCCGGGGAGGGGGGGAGGTTGTGTTGTGGAGATGGTAATCTACGTCCTGTATGTATTACTCTGGCTAAACAGCGAGGGGGCGTGATCTTTTGAAGCCTCGAGGGAGCGGAGCGCAGGAGAGTGGGGCCCGGGGATGGGGCGCTGCCGCGGGGCGGGCGCGTGATGCAAAAGCGATCTCCTATCATGCACTAGAGGGGACGGAATTCATGTTACTCGATAAATCTGTTAATAATCCTCAGTCAAGATACGCCCACCAGCAGGGCTCCGTAACTTATCATAACAGGAACGTATGTTAGTTACTTAACAAAAGACATGTTCCGATTAAAGTTAAAGTTAAAGAATTTAAAATGTGTCCCAAATCATTCAGGAACAATGTACATGTGATTTGCACCATCCGAACCAATAACTTATTTAAAAGAGCCAGAATAGAAGTTACCAGTTGTAACTTTAACGCTTAACACAACTTTTAAGGAGCTTAAGTAATACGTTACGGAGCCGTGCCCACCAGGTGACTGTGACTGTGTCGTGTCACTGCTGCGGTCTTGAAAACGCAGGTTTAGGATCTGTAGGTACTTGCCAACCCAACACATGATCCTTCAATCTGTGCAGTGATACGCAGAAATATTAGAAAATCAGGAGATTTGAATACTTAGTAAAAGTTTGCGAGTCTGTGACATTTGTTTTCAGCTATTGGCTGCGCTGGGCACGGCGGTAATGGTGCCGTGCTAACGACCTGTTGAGGGCGCGGGGCGAGGCGAGTTGCAGAAAGGCTACCGGGGCGCGCGGTTCCGTTCCGACACCCCTTGAGCCTCGCGGTGGCCCTGCCCGGCCCGGCCCGCGCCTCGAGCTGACCGTTGTCGGGCCAGAAGGTCATAACTCGTGGCATACTGGGGGAAGGGGTGGGGAACGCCCTGCCCGCCTTACAGAATATAGGAACACAGCCGCAAGTATTCAAAGCAAACGCCGCAAACAGTCAGCTCACTGTCCTGATTTTCCAAACGTCCTGCTTGTGCTATATATGCTTCGTATGATTTGTTGCAATCATGTTACTGAATGCAGTAAGAACGCGTCACCCTGCAGTGCCGCCATGCCGGTGCGTTTCAAACACTCAGCCGCCCTGGCCGGGCTGGGCCAGCCGCTTGCAGCTTGTTGCGCCTGCGGACGGGAGGATAGGATCTCGATCACTCGCTCGCGCGTATACATCTAGCTAGCGAACTGCGCCGGCCCATCTGATAGGCGCGGCCACTGAATCACGGACCATCGTACATCTATAACCCCGCCCAGCCCAGCCCAGCCCAGCCCAGCCCAGCCCCACTCCCAGTTCCACTGCTTTATCCGTTTCTCGAATCTGCGTCCCCCTCCCCTCCATCCCCCGCGGTGCCGCAGCGTGCCGCCGATAGTGATGCTGCGGCACTGTCGCCGCGGGGTGGGGCGGGGCGGGGCGCCGAGGCAACAATGCCCGCTGTAGGTCCGGTTCGTTAGGGCCGCTAAAGTTTTGCGCTCGGCGCGTGAGTAGTTTGAAGTGACGCCGCCTCCCGCCCCCTCCTCCCTTCCCACCCCTCCTCCCTTCCCACCCCCTCCTCCTTCCCACCCCCTCCTCCCTCCCCGAAAGGGGTCCTCCCCGTCCCCTCCCCCGCCCCTCCTCCTCCCTTCTCCTCCCCGTCCCTTTCCCTTCCCTCCCCGTCGCCCCCCTTGTGTTTCTTGCGCTGGTATGCGCGGGCGGCTTGGGTTTGAAGCCTCTTCTGTTCGCGGAGTGACATGATCCGTCTCCCCAAACACCCTCCACCCTCGCCTCCCCCTCCGATCCCCGGAGCTAAGCGGGGCGGGGCGCTGGTGCTGCATTTTAATGTAAATTGAATTGGAGATTACCTGGCTGCCCCGCCTGCCCCGCCCCGCATTGCCCGCCACTTGGGCTCCCTCCGCCGATGAGAACCCAATGCGGCGTGGGCGAGCTTCTGTCGGGTCAACGCGCCCGACCGACTTGTACTCCGCGGAGGTGCGAGGCTGAAGCGGCGCATGTAACACGAGTCTTCTCTTGTAATCACAGAGAAATTGAAATTGAAATTGAAATCTTTTTATTGAGGTCTACTTAAAGGGACTGGTAGTCCCGCTCCAAAGTAGACCAGCTCTCAGAGAATACAAAATATGACATTGACTAGTACAGTTGAGAGAGAGAGAGAGAGAAAGAGAGAGAAAGAGAGGGAGAGAGAGGGAGGGAGAGAGAGAGAGAGAGAGAGAGAGAGAGAGAGAGAGAGGTACGAGTAAGATGAAAAAGAGCGAGTGTGTTGGCGGGGGGCGGGCGGGGGAGCTGGTATCGATCGCGGCGGCCCTGCCCGGCCCTGCCCGGCCCTGCCCGGGCGGTGCGCGGTGGGTGTGGCGGTGGCTGCCGTGGAGGAGGTGGCGGTTGCGCTATCGGGGCCAGGAGGTGGGGTGGGGCGCCAGGGCAGGCGCCAGCACTGGGCGGGGCGGCAGGGGGCCCCTCATGTTGTACACTGCGACCACGTCATCACACGCTTGTCTTTCGGCCAGTGTGCCAGGTCATGGGCTGCTGTGTGGTAAATAAGCAGCGTCACGCGCGCGCGCGTGTGTGTGTGTGTGCGGCGCGTATGGCGTGGCGTGGCATGGCCGCAGAGTACTCGACCCACTATCCCGGCCGACAATCTCTGCTGAGTGGTTTCCTTGCTGGTTTTGCGCTCGGTGGGGCGGCGGGGGGCGCGGGGCGGGGGGTGCGTGGGCGCGGGGCGGGGGTGGAGCCGCGGTCGTGTCAGGGGCAGGAGCAGGGGCGGCAGGGGCCGCGTGCCCGTGCCTGCGGCGAGCCGAGCCGAGCCGAGCCGAGCCGAGCCGAGCCGAGCCGGCTGACTGGTGGCACTTGCACTACTGTTTGCCCCGGGCTGTTGTGCCGCGCCGCGCCGCACCGCGCCTCCCTCGCCCTCCAACGCCAAACAACGTCCGAGCCCCGCATCTGCCCCCTCCCTGCCCTGCCCCCTGCGCCCAACCACCCCTTCCGGCCCGGCCCGGCCCGGCCGCAGAGGATGACAAGCCGCCGAAGTGTTCTGTCAGCAGCCAGCGCCAGCGCAGACCACCTCAACCGAACCGCTCCGCTCCCGCCTCCCCTCGCCCCACCCCACCCCACCGCGCGCTCCGCCACGCCCCGCCCCGCCCCTCACCCCTCTCACCACGCACACCAC
This sequence comes from Frankliniella intonsa, assembly GCA_033675135.1. Taxonomy (NCBI): domain Eukaryota; kingdom Metazoa; phylum Arthropoda; class Insecta; order Thysanoptera; family Thripidae; genus Frankliniella; species Frankliniella intonsa. The sequence goes on from CM066253.1 coordinate 13,932,556, forward strand.
AGTCGGACCGGTGCTGCGTTGTGGCGTACACTCCCGCTCGCCCGGTCCTCTTCCGGCCGCTGGGTCCAGTAGTGGCCCGTTACGCCGTTACGGTGCAAGGTCAACATCCACCACAGCCCGCCAGTTTCGCCATTTCTTTGTACTCCAATGGCATCCTCCATATCCACAGGCCACGATACTGTACTGGCAGCGGATAACCCTCGGCGCCAGAAGTGCGTCGGGTTTTCCTCGTCCCGCCCCCGCCCCGCCCCGCCCTGCCTCCCCCTCATCCCTCTTCCTCTCCTGACTCGGTAGTCCTCCAGCGCCACCTCCTCTCTTCCTCCCTCGCCCTCTGTCTCCCCGCCTCCCCAACCCCCTTTGCCTCTGGCCTTCCCCGGCACCCCCCACCCCGCGACACCCGAATTATGGTAATGTGAACGTATCCAACGGGCGCTTCACGGACTTGCAGCGGTGTGTTTCCTTTGCCACAGCATGCCCCCGCCCGCCCCCCGTGGCCACAGACAGACAGACAGATAGACGGACGACCTCAGGAGAGCAGACAGTTCCTGTGGGAGCCCCTGTGGAGTAGGCTGTACCGCCACGCACGACTGGCTTGGACGTGGCTGCTGCACGCTGCTCCGCTCCGCCTCTCCCTTGCGATTCACGCTCTCGCTCTCTGCCCGTCTTTCTTCATACTCTTCCCTGCTCTCTCCCATGCTCCCTCCGCACCTCTCTCCTTCACTCCAGCCCTGCTCACTCCCTCTTCAATCTGTCTCTCTACTCTCCTCTTCTTCCAGTTTTCTCCGTTCCTCTTTTCCCGACTTCATTCTTTTTTCTTGATGCATCATCTCTGACCCGTGCTGGTCTTTTTATGACGTTTCCTAACCTATCATTCATGCAGGCCCCGCCCCCTCCCGTCCCGTCTCTCCTGCCTCCGGTTCCACCTCACTTTTTCAGTCCGCCGCACTGAAGTGTGAGTGGTTTTCCGCTGCTCTGCCCTTTTTTTTCTTTTTTTTTTGTCTTTGTACATTTTGTAAATTGCATGGCAACCCTGTCCGGTCGACTCTCTTTCCTCTGGGGGTGAATATCAGATTGGGCGGACCGAGGCCGAAACAAGGCGGAGCCAGCAGGTGCTCGCTGCGCGCCTCGCCTCGCGCCAGCTGACGGCAGCTGACAACACCTTGCGACATCTGCGGTGAAGTAACGTGTCTGTCGCGCTGACAACTGAGCTGACAGTTGTGGCGGAGCCTGCTTGCTGCAACAAAACAATCTCGCCGCGCCCGCCCGCCCGGCCCGAGCTGTGCAGCTAAGTGGCGCTGCGTGCCCAGCGAGGCGGCGGGGCCGGGCGGGGCCGGGCCTGGCTGGTTTGCGACGCCCGCCCCGCCCCGCTGTCACGCAACACGCCTCATCGCTCAGCGACATGACATCTTATTAATGCGGGGAGACAAGCAAGGCTTTCACCTCTCTCCTGAGGGCTTTCATTTTAGTTTTCAGTCTGTTGGTTTTTTGGGGCTATTTTTTTGTTGTTATGTTTTAGCCGGTAATTTATTTTCCATAAACACGGCCCGCGTCCTGTCGCCCTTCCAGATTACTTTTAACATTGAGTTTAATAGCAGTCGACACAGGTCGCGGGGATTCGCGTGCCGGGCCAGGCCGCCCCGCCCCGCCCCGCCCCGCCCCGCTCCGCCCCGCCCCAGGTCGAAGTGACGCCCCGCAGTGCCGTCCAGGGGCATTCGACTTCCGGCCGAAACGGAAAGGGGAGCAGGGGGGGGGGGATGGAGGGCAGCAAAGGGTGTGACGTGGCCCGGCGCCGCAAAGTGTGGCGTGGCGGGGTGTGACGGCTGCCATGGGGGGTGGGGGCGCCCCCCTCGCCTCGCCCGGCCCGGGTGAGCAGACCCAGCGGACACGGAACACGCATCATCTCGCTCGCCTCGCTCGCCATTTGTCATCCCTTATCAATGGCGGCTCACCGCGTGGTTCGCCGCGGGGCGGGGCGCATGCGGACGGGTTTGTCGTGTGCTTCTGCAGAGGCTGCCCCCCCGGCCCGGCCCGTCCTCAGTGAGGTGGGATAAGCGCGCAGCGCCGCGCCGGTGGTACGTGTCTCACTGCACCGCCTAACGACGCCTGAATCACTCCTCCTTCTTATCGCTCTCCGTGTTTGCTCTCTCTCACTCTCTCTCTCTCTCCGCTTCCTCCCCCGCCCTCTCTGTTTTCTTATCCTGCCTTCTCCAAGTCGTAAACACGGAACCAAGCGGTGGTCCGGAGGAAAAAAATCACTTTTTCGCTGTTTACTGCTGGCCGCGTGAGCCCCGCCCTGCCACCCTCCTGGGAGCTTCCCCTCGGGTCGGTTCCTCCCATCACTGCACCACCCCGTCCCGTCCCTCGGCTGCAAGGACCGTCGAGTCCGGGTTACCCACCGACATTTTACAACTTCTTTCCTTGCAGGCCAATTTTTTAAAGAAATATGTGGGTGACAAATAAAACTGGAAAGTTTGGCCGATGCCAGCTCTCGGAGCGCCTGCCAGGCTGGCAACATAATGCATGTTTGTCCTGCAGGGTTGCCTACTCTAAGTCTCGCAGGCGCCAAGCACCTGTATTTCAACTGAAACAATCTGAAGGGAGGGTTTTATTTCCCGCGAGCACACAACCCATATAAACACAACACACTCTCTGTGTTTAAAGACACTTTAAAAGTCCCGCCACTAAGAGCGCTCACTGACTCGTCGATAAACCACTTCTGGCGAATCTCATTAGCATTTGCAGTGCGGGGGCTCCGCGCCCCGCTCCGCCCCCCCCCCCCCTTCCGCCGGCTCCACCGCGGCCTTGTGGCACCGCACACGACGAGCTTACCTCGCCTCTCGAAACTTTCTCCATCCCGGAGCGATCCGCCGCAACCTCCCCTCCCACCCCAGCCCAGCCCAGCCGGCTCCTCTTTCCTTTCGCCCCCTCCCCTCCCTCCCCTCCCCTCCCGGCGAGGCGATTGCTTCCGTCTCCGGCCCTGCTCCTGCTGGCTGAGTGTAGCTAAAGGCGAGTAAAGCGCCGCGCACATTTTTTTTATCTCTCTCCACCGCCGAGGATCTGCTTACGGGCCAGGCGCGCTGGCTATTGCCCGCTTCCTGCTCGCCTCGCCTCGCGCCGCGCCGCGCTTGCACTACTTGTAGAGCGCGGCGAGCGGAGCGCAGAGCAGCTTGTATTAAACGCGCTCGTGCTCGGCTCGCCCTGCAGAGGGAGCGCGGAGCGGCGCGGGTGTCTCGGTGCAAGTGCTAGGGCAGGGCAGGGCAGGGCAGGGCAGGGAGGGAGCAGGCTCTAGTCGCCCTCCCAGGACGGGACGGGACGGGCCTCGGCGAGGTGAGGGCCCGGCCCCGCCCGCCCCGCAGCTGCTGGATGGCCATTCTGCCGCAGGGCACGCGGGACAAAAGACTCTCGGCGGGTGGCGCGGCGGTGGTAGCGTCCGAAGCGGGTGGTACACGGCAGGGGGCAGGGCACCGCGTACCTCTCCTCTCCTCTCCTCTCCTCTCCTCTCCTCTCCTCTCCTCTCCTCTCCTCTCCTCTCCTCTCCTCTCCTCTCCTCTCCTCTCCTCTCCTCTCCTCTCCTCTCCCTCCTCCCCTCCCTTCCCCTCTCGCGCAGCCAGCCCATACGAGTGCCGCCCTTACCCTACCTTACCTCCGATACAGCCCTGTGTTGTTTCGAGACCTCTCGTAGGGGTTTCCTGTAGCGCCGCTCCGCTACGCCCCGCCCGCCCCGCCCCGCCCCGCCCCGCCTCGCCCCGCCTGTCGCCTCCTCGAACCTGAGTGGTCCTATGTGGACAGGACCCTGCCGCTGCTGCACGGCCCTCCAGAAGGAGTGTATATCTTTTTGACATTGTCCTCCCTCTCTGTCTCTTCCCTCCACGGCGCGGGGCCCCGTCACTTCGCCCCCCTTCCCCTCACCCGCTTCACAAGCCTTAATCCCACCCTCTGCCCACACTCCCCTCCCCTCCCCTTAACTCGTTCTCCCTCCCCTGCCCATCCTACCCCTCCCCTATCCCATTGCCCCCATTCCTCCTCCCCTTCGCGCACTTTGTGCGACCACATAAACTTGGGGCGTTTGTAATCATTAGTGCCCCAGGGCGGGACACGCGACGATGACACCTACCACCGGCCCGCCCCGCGCCGCCCCGCGCAGCCCCGCGCAGCCCCGCGCACCCGCGCAGCCCTGCGCCCGCCTCACCCCGGAATATAACTTGGTGCTTTGCAGTATTTGTTTCTGCGCTCTCATTCGGTGGGCTAAAGAGCGGGTAACGTGCTTCACGCATACGCATACGCATACAGTTATCTGTGTCGTAATCAGAAAAGCGATGATCTACCCTTCTCGTAGCTCTTTTGTCCTCAGTCTGATCTTTAATTTACTCTTCAAAATAGGCAAAGAAAAGTTAAAAAACAAATGGCATATTCAGGGAACCATGCGAGATTTTTTTTGGCGTCGCCGCGCCGTGGAGAAAATATGCCAGCGATGATAAATAAATCCCTCGCTTTTACGTGCCATTACCCTGCCATTTTCCACCCCGGTTCGCAGCCTAGCTATGTCTGCCCCTTCCCTTCCCCCTGCGCCGCCCCCCTGCGCCCTCCTCCTCGCCCACACAGACGCCGCGCCGGCCTCTCACTCACACACACACACACACACGGACGTGTCTCGCCTCACCCCGCCTCTATTCACACCGTCCATGCTGCTCACTGAGCTCTTTCACCAGTGCACACGATCGCCGTGTTCACCTTTTGTTGCCGGTCTGGTCTGCAGCTGTTCCAGTTCACCCATTCCTCCCATCATTATTTCCTCCTCGGCTCCCAGTGCTGCCATGCACTGCACACTACTCTCTCACAGCCGACACATACACCCACACTCTCGCGTTTTCTTGTCGCCTCCATCCAACCTTTGTCCTCGTTCCTGTTTCAGATCTCGGACGACGACCGCATGTCGCTGACCACGGCCGTGTCGGACGATGACGACGGCGAGAGCACGCACAACTCGCCGTACCGCGCCAAGCAGACGGGCACGGCCGCCGCCTCCTTCAACTGCACCGGCGCCGTGCGCAAGGCGGGGTGAGTAAAGCAACAAGCCCCCTGCCCGCCCCGCCCCGCCCCGCCCCGCCCCGCCCCGGACTCAATAGGGTCGCGACAGGCACCATGTTCACGGCGGGCTTGGAATTAGGTTTCCCGGTTCAGTCGGCGCGATCTGTTCCACTTGTTAATGAGGTGCATTACCCGGCCCGGCCGAGCCCATTTCACACTTGGGAGCGGCGGGGCAGCGGGGGCGCGGCTCGGACCCTGCGTGCCCATTCCAGTGAGTCCGGTGGGCTCCCCCCGCGCCCCGCCCCGCCCCGGCCCCATCTGCTGCCACGGCCGCACCACCCTTCCATCTCTGTTGGGCATCAAGCGGCGAGCAATCGGCGACAACATTTGCGTATGCGAGCGAGCGAGCAATCGCCATTTGCTTTGGCATTAATGTGCGACAAGTTAATTTGTATTGGGTTCCCTTTTTATAAACTCGCTCCCGGCCGCTTCGCCATTCCGCCGCCGCTGCCTCTCCTCCCCTCCCCTCCGTGAATCCACTGGTTTTTGCTCTTGCAATTTCCCAGCTAACGCGCTCCCCCTCCCCTCCCCGACCCGACCCGACCCCCGCTACGGCAACAAGACGCATTGCCGCTCGGCTCGGCTCGGCTCGGCGCGGCTCAGCGTGCTGCGTATGTTTCAGTAAATGTGTTGTACAGCAGAGCGCGCCTCGCGCCTCGTGCTCCCCCGAAAAATGTAAATCGGTGACAATGATATATCGCCGAGCTCATACACATTACTGGAAAAATATTATACTATAAAGTTGTCCAATTACAAATGTTTTGTTTTGTTCGTCACTAAGTCGAGGGGTCGACTTAGCCACCCTCACTCCAGGCGCGATGAACACGCGACCTAACAGCGATGGACTCGTGCTCGTGTTGACGCCACGTATAGCGCCGCCAACGATATCCATACGGCCGGCCGGCCATAGGGCCTAACAATCACAACGCGCCCGCTCCCTGCAACAGGTCGCAGGGCGGGGCCGGGGCACAGGGACTGACTAGTGAGCCATCAGGAATTGATGCTCCGGGTCGGGGGATCTTACATAAGTTGGTCCAGGGGCCCGGCGGGGCGGGGCGGGACGATCCGGGTCTAGGTCTGGGAGCGAGAAGGGGAGGGGAGGGCCGCTGCTGGAGGCTCTCACGGGGCCATTTCCTGGAGTCCAGAGCCTCCAGCGCTTATAAAGCTGGAGAGTCCCCCGGGGAGCTCAGGCCCGCCCCGGCCCGGCCCGGCCCGGCCGCCAGACTGGGCCACGACCCGCATTGATATGGAGGGCTGGCGCAGGGCAGGGGGCGGGGTGAGGGGTGGAAGAGAGAGGCGGCAGAGGGGGAGGGGGAGGGCCTGTGTGCATGCCACGTGCCCAAACCAGTGCGGCTGGTGATAGCGATCCCCTACATCACCGACGCGACGCGAGAGGTCTCCGCCCCGCCCCGCCCCGCCCCGCCCCGCTCCACCCCGCTCCACCCCGCCCCGCTCCACCCCGCCCCACCCCACCCCGCCCCACTGCCAATCTCAAGCGGCATCTCACATCCGCCCGCCCCCGCGTTGTGCGTGTGTGTCCGGGCCGCGCCGGGCCGGTTGGCATTTGAGCGGACTCGCTGTGGATCTCTGGGGGATAAAACGGAGACCAAATCTGTTATGGGCGCTGGCGAGGCGGGGCAGGGCGGGGTGGGGCGGGGAGGGGCAGGCGGGGCGGGGCGAGTCGCTTTCGGCCATGCACATGGCAAGCAGCACGGGCGACAAAAACAGCATAGCATGGGCAACTGCTGGCTCGCTTAGGGGCGCTGCCTTGCTGAGCAGGCTGCTGCTGGAAGGCGCTCTAGAAGAGGGTCGTTGGCGAGGTCGTTGGCCGGCCTCAGACATGTCCAACTGCACAAAGTTACGCAAAAGTGTTTGCCAGCGGGTCAGCGGGTCTCTCTACTCGCGCCGGGAAATGGAAACAATCGCCAGTATGAAGGAGCTTTGGAGTTGTCACGGTTTTCAGGCACGTGTTACCATCTGGTTCTGAGTGAGGTCTGGCTGGTTATTGGGGACTGCGCTAGACGTGTGCGCGCGCCACGCCACGCCACGCCACGCCAGGCGCTGCTGGTGCCGCGTGGGAGCGGGGCGGGGCGGCGCGGGGGGCATAGAGAGAAAGGGAGGAACCGTCTAGTGGCGTGCTTGTTCTCGTGATTCTTGAAGAGCCTCTGGTGTGCTCTGGAGAGCGGCAGCAGCGGTAGGCAGACGGGACCTCGCCGGGCCGGGCGCGGGGGTTGCTGTGAGCTGCGGGAGCAGAAGGAGGGGGGCGGGGGTGGGGAGAGGGGGAGGAGGAGGGAGAGGGGAAGGGTTAGTACCGGGCAGCCGGGCTAGGTAGGTAGGGTTGTGTGCCCCTCGGCCCCTGTGCACAGGCCGGGGGGGGGGGGGGCAGGGCAGGGCCAGCGGGTCACAGCGGCTGGGAACGCGGCGCGGCCCGGGGGCGAGGCGGGCCGGGCCGGGCCGGGCGGGGTGGCTGGGCTGCTGGGCCGGCTGGAGCGACCTCAGCGGGCGCGGCGCGGCGCGGCGGGGGGGGGGGGGGGGGGCGGGGTGGGGCGGGCCGGGCACGGTGTGGGAGGGGTGGCGCGGCGCGGCGCGGCGGTGCTGCACGGCGGGGCGGGGCGGGGCGGGGTGGACCGGGCGGGGCGGACCGGGGCGGGACGGGTGGGTCGGGCGTTTGGCGGGGCGCCATCCCATTGATTATCTCCCCCTTCCACACCCGCGCCGCGCCGCGCCGCGGCCCCCAGTACTGCTGGCGCCCCCCCCCCCTCCCTGGCGACTCCCTTGCACTGGAGCTGCCCCCGCCCGCCCCGCACCGCCCCGCCCCGCAACGCCCCGCCCGTCCCCCACGCCCCCAGCACATCTCATCTCTCCCACCCAACACCCATCTCTCCCCCTCACCCCTCTTATTCCTATCAGAGCGGGCAAATATTTTCCCCTGCGGTGGGCATGGTGCCATTTGTGACACGATTCTTTGCTCGTTACTGTTAAGGGACTTTTTTTTTTTTTGGTGAACAGTGCTGTACCGGGTGGTCTTCACACCCCTTCCTGTTTGGTAAGTAGGCAACGGATTGTACTTCATCTGAGCGAGGGCAAGAGGTGAGGAGGGGAGCTAGAGGGGCTTGCTCCCCTCCTCACATCTTGCCCTCGCTCAGCTGAAGTACAATCGGCTGCTTACTTACCAAAAAGGAAGTGGTCTGAGAACCACCCGGTATACTTACATACATTACATCCGGAGTCTTTTGTAGAATGGCTATGTCTATACCAAAGTGTAAATTTTACTGAGGTAATTTTTTTTTATGAGGAAGGTCCTTTCATTTTTTTTTATCTCTGACGGCCATATCTCCAGAGATTAGACAAATGCTCGCCTGCTGAGCATAGCTCGGATTCCATGCGAAGAAAATTCCTGTCGCCGGTCCGGTCAGTGCCGGCGGCGCGGCGCTGTGTCCTCGCTGGCCATCCCCCGCCCCCCCCCCCCCCCCCCCCGCCCCCCCCCCCCCCACCCCACCCCACCCCACCCACCCCACCCCACTCCACCCCACTCCACCCCTCCCGCTCACATTCCCGCATAACTTTGAAAAACAAACTGGGCAGGGCTGAGCGCGCGACGGAGTGATACTAAGCCGTGTGTGTGTGTGCGCCCTCGCCCGCCCGACGAGCTATGTTCCGTGGATAAGCAACAAGGTGAGAAACGTGAGCGGGGAATTTGCCTGGAGCTTTCTGCTCCAAGCCGATAATCTGCATGACCGAGTCGGAGTGGGGGAGGAGGGCGGGCTGGAGTAGGATGGGGCGGGGCGGGGTGGGGTGTGGCGGGTCGGGCGGATGCTGGGGCGGGCGAGGGGGCGGGGCATTTGCTGCTCCTCTATTAGAGCAGGGAGGGCCGGACCTCAAGGCGTGAGGCGATGAGCGGTCAAGCGGCTGAACCAGGCGCCTCAAGGCCCCTCCCACAGGACCGGACCGGGGGGGCTTGTCTGCACACAGCCTTACAACGACACGACAACGGGAATGTATTTATTTTTAATTAAAGAGTTATTCCGCGAATCAGAGGAACACGGCGCCTGGGAGTTTCAGGGTAGGCCAGCCCGCAGTTCACGCATGTACTACCGGCCAAGTGTTGCCTACCTAACAGGCGCTCTGAAAGCTTGTACTCAGATTCTTCTGTCACACCACACCACACGTTTCTTAAAAATTCGATAGTTTGTGAGAGGTTACTTTTGGGAGTAGCCGGGGCAGGACTCGGCGGACTGCCGCCTGAGAGTCAGAAGATTCCCAAGAAGTCTTAGAGGAACATAAAAATCCGGATGATGGGGTGGGCCTGTGCACACAGCGCCCTGCCCCGGTGCGGGGCGGTGCGGGGCGGTGCGGGGCGGTGCGGGGCGGTGCGGGGCGGTGCGGGGCGGTGTCCTCGTGACAAATGGTTGTCCGCATCTCTCTCGAATGTTTGGCTGGCTGGCAGTCGGACTACTGCGCCTGGGCCGGGCCGGGCCGGGCCGGGCCGGGACTCGCCACCTCCTCCCTGTCCCCTCTCGCCTCCCCTCCCTCCCTCCCTCCCTCCCTCCCTCCCTCCCTCCCTCCCTCCCTCTCGCTCTCTGCGGAGGAGCGACTCATCGAATGGGGGCAAAAGGGGGGGGGGAGGGAGGGAGTTAGCGAGAAGATCGGCAGAGAGGGGAGGGAAGGCCGAGAAAAGAGAGGGAGGGCTACTGCGGGTATGTGTGCGTGAGAGAGGGAACAGGGAGAGTGAGAGGGCATGCATCTTCTTTAATTAATTATTGTAAGCGGACTATACCTCTCCTGCCTGCTTCCTCCGTCTCCTCTTGCCTGTAATCCGCTCTGGCTCTCACTCTCCCTCCCTCCCTCGCCCCCTCCCTCTCCCCCTCCCTCCCTTCGCCCAACCCCGCCTGCAGTCCAACCCCGCTTCGCCCCTCACCTCGCTCCTCCATGTGGCTCTAGGTGATGCCTCACACCGCCCCGCCCCGCCCCACCCCACCCCACCCCGCCCCGACCCGCTGCACTGGCCGCATCGGCCCCTCGGGGAGAGACCACTTTGCCACACGCCACGCCGTTGGGGCGCGGCTTTTAACATGGAAGAGGCCAATTTGAGTGGTGGAGGGGAGGGGACGGGTGGAGAGATGGAGGTGGAACTTTCTCCGCCAACTTCCGACTTGCGGTCGTGTTGGGTTAACTTTGTACGGGGCTCGGGTGCAAGTGTTAACCTCCCGCCCCGCCCCGCCCCGCCCCGCCCCGGGGTCGGTCCTCGTCCTGCAGCTGGACGAAGGAGGGGAACTCGACTGTTCGCGTCGTCTGCTCTAAAGTCCTGGATGGGAGAGAAGCGCAAACCGTGTCGCTGCACCTGACCTCGCCCTTCTCCCCCATCCAAGGTCTGCTCTCGCTCACTCACGACGTGTTTCTGTCTCCCTGCAGCTTCCTCAGCGTCAAGAAGTGGCTGCTGCGCAAGAAGCACCAGATCGAGCTGGCGCGCAAGCGCGGCTGGAAGGGCTACTGGGTGTGCCTCAAGGGCACCACGCTGCTCTTCTACCCGTGCGACAGCCGCGAGGGCCGCTCCGTCGAGGCGGCGCCCAAGCACCTCATCATCGTGGACGGCGCCATCATGCAGCCCATCCCGGAGCACCCCAAGCGCGACTACATCTTCTGCCTCAGCACGGCGTTCGGCGACGCGTACCTCTTCCAGGTGAGCAGGGGTCCGGGGCCGGGGGGGGGGGGGGAGCGATGCAGTGCCCAGCCCAGGCCGCGCCGCGCGGCTAGGCTGCAGTATGGCGTGTCAAACCCATCCGGCGCGGCGCGGCGCGGCGCGCATAGCCGGCCGACCGGCGCTGGCTGGTCGATAGACTAATGACAAGTGAAACAGCCCTGGTCGGGCCGTGCAGCGTTACAAGGGTGGATGACGGGATAACGCTGACGGGACGCTGGACTGGAAGGGGCTGACTCGTGTGAATGTCTTCCCTGCCAGGCGCCGTGCCAGGTGGAGCTGGAGAACTGGGTCAACAGCATCCACTCTGCGTGCGCGGCGGCCTTCGCGCGCCACCGCGGCAAGACGGGCACGCTCCACCTGCTGCAGGAGGAGATCTTCCGCCTGGAGAAGGCCATCGACTCGGTGAGCAGCTCGTTGGTTGTGGTGATGACTCGGTGTGGCGCGACCTGGCTGTGACCTGACCCCCCGCCCCGCCCGCAGGACCACAAGCTCAAGCACATGGCGGACCTGCAGCAGTGCGTGGTGTCGGACCCGGACACGCGCGCGCAGCTCAGCAGCCAGATCCTGCAGTGGGAGGAGAACGTGGAGCGGCTGCACTGCGAGCAGTTCCGGCTGCGCTGCTACATGGCCTCGCTGCAGAACGGCGAGCTGCCCAACCCAAAGGTGAGTGCTCTGCCCTGCCCTTCTATTTTAACTTGAGCGGTGCGCTTTTTGATGAAACGAAACGCTGGAAACTGTAACCCTGAGTGAGCTGACCGCGTGGCCTGGCCTGCCGCAGAGCCTGCTGACGCACGTGTCGCGCGCCACCAAGACGACCCTCAACAAGCTGGGCGTGTTCACCGTGTCGTCGTTCCACGCCTTCATCTGCGCGCGCTCGCCGTCGCTGCTCAACAACCTGCTGGCGGGGCGGGGCGCCACCAAGCGCCGGCCGCCCATGCTGTCGCGCTCCAACTCGGGCTCGTCGCGCCGCTCCATGCAGGTGGGCTCGCGCGAGGAGGGCGAGCGCACCGTCAAGGTGTCGCTGCCGGAGGGCCAGGGCGCGCACGTCTACCTGCGCGAGGGCATGACGGTCGAGGAGTTCCTGGCGAGCGCCTGCGGCCGCAAGAACCTCAACCCCATGGAGCACTTCGTGCGCGTCAAGAAGCGCCGCGACATGGAGGACCACAACTACTTCGTGCCGCATCGATCCGACCCCATCGAGACTTACGTGAGTGCGCCGTCTGTTTAGTTTCAAGAAAAGGTTTGGAGGGGTTTTGGACTTTTTCAACAAGTTCTTCTTTAATCTATACTCCATATTCTGAAAAACATTAAGAAAAAAACACAAAATTGATAGCTGATATTTTCAGGCTGGTAATTACTACCCTTAATGGTCCCCTCGTCCTGCTTTCTTTTCCAGTTGCATACGCACGAGGTCGTGGAGGTGTGCGCCAAGATCCTGTACCAGGTGGAGCTGCAGCGCAAGACGCTGGACCAGATGTGGGGCTTCTCGGTGGAGGCGGAGCTGATGGAGAACGCCGACCGGCAGGACGAGCTGTGCTGCTACGTGTCGCGCGTCGAGGACAAGAGCGTCGCCATGCACAACGGCATCATCAAGGGCGACGAGATCATGGTGATCAACGGCGCCATCGTCTCGGACCTGGACATGATGTACCTGGAGAGCGTGCTGCAGGAGGAGCAGTCCCTGTGCATGATGATGCGCTCGTCGCGCACCGAGCCGCCGGACCTGGCCACCATCATGCGCGCCACGGACGACATCATCGACTCGCTCGTCTGCCCGCCGCCGCCGTCCGAGCCGCCGGTCATCTCGGAGGAGATGATCTCGGGCCTGATCGTGCCCGCCCCCGGCTGGAGTGAGTCGGCCAACAGATTATCTTCTGCCAGCTGCAGGGAAGTTGAAGGGAGGCGGCTTACTGAGGTGCTGTGCTGTGATTCCAGGTAAAGAGGTGTACTCACCGGACGGCGACGTGTCCCCGCTTCCCCCGGGCGCCGAGTCGGGCGGCAAAGTGGCCTCCCGGGCCAACTCGTTCGAGATCGAGAACTTGCTCAAGGTGAGTGCGCGTGACGTGACAGGCCTCGCTGGCCCCGCCCCACCCCGCCCCGCCTAGCCCCGCCTGGCCTCGGCCATGGTCTGACCGCACGCACGCCTCCTCTCCTCCCCGCAGACTGCCGAGCAGGTGACGGGCTTCTGCCGCTCGCCGGTGGAGACTCGCAAGTGCAGCCCCACGGGCAGCGTCACCTCGCAGTCGCAGGCGCTGCTCACACCGGGCAGGCAGCTCACCGACGCGGAGAAGCTCCGGAAAGTGCTCCTGGAGCTGGTGGACACGGAGCGCACCTACGTCAAGGTGAGGGGGGTCCTCGCGACCGGACCGGACCGGAGCGGCCCTTGTCATCGGCACGGTTCACGTTAGTTCTGCCGGAACTCACGCCTTTGTCTTTGTGCAGCATCTCAACAGCCTACTAGAGAATTACCTTGAGCCGCTCAAGAAGGAGACTTTCCTATCTGTGGCGGAGATCAACGCCTTATTCGGAAATATCCAGGAAATCGTCACTTTCCAACGACAGTTCTTACACAACCTAGATGAGGCTCTCGAGATGGAGCCCGATTTCCACAAATTTGACCACCCTAGCCAATTTAAGGTACTCTTTTTTTTTTTTTTACTTTTCGTGTAAACTTTCTAATCCTAATGTGGGTGACTTTTTCTTAAAAATTTTTAATATGTTTCAGAATGTCCTGTTCTCAGTAGGTAGTGCCTTCCTATACTACGTAAATCACTTTAAGCTGTACAGTTCGTTCTGCGCAAGTCACAGCAAGGCGCAGAAAGTTTTACATCCCAGTGAGTACTTCATGTTACACTGTTCTGATTTAATACGAGTCTATGTATTAGAAAATAAGAAACATTGTATTTTTTTTGGAGTATTTATACGTTGTTTGACCCTCACGTGTGTGAATCTATTTGACCAGATGAGGGAAACCAAGCTCTTCGCGAGTTCCTCGCAAGGGCCAATCCCGGCAAGCAGCACAGTAGCACCCTGGAGTCGTACCTGATCAAGCCCATCCAGCGCATCCTCAAGTACCCGCTGCTCCTGCAACAGCTGCGCAACCTCACCGACCCCCAGTCGGAGCAGCACGTCCACCTCGTCGGTGAGTCCGCGGCGCGGTGCGCGCCCCCCTGCGCGGGCACTTTGGGCAGCAGTAACGTTGTTGTCCTTGCAGAGGCCCTCAAGGGCATGGAGAAGGTGGCCGAGCACATCAACGAGATGCAGCGGATCCACGAGGAGTACGGCGCCATCTTCGACCACCTGTTCCGCCAGCACCAGAAGTCGTGCAAGCAGCCCATCGACCTCAGCCCCGGCGACCTGCTGTACTACGGCGGGGTGGAGTGGCTCAACATATCCGACTTCCTGGGCAAGATCAAGAAAGGCCTGGAGCTGCACGCCATGTGCTTCGTTTTTAAATCCGCTGTCGTCTTCCTCTGCAAGGAGCGCCTGCGGCAAAAGAAGAAGCTGATGGTGAGTCTCCCCGCCGCGAGGCTGCCGGCCGGCCGGCGCGCCTGGCCTGGGCCTGGGTGTGGGTGGCACGGTCTGACCTGACGGGACGGGACGGGCGTACTCCATGCGCAGGGCGTGTCGAGCAAGGGCAGCTCCAGCGAGGTGGAGATCATCCGCTACCAGGTGCTGATCCCCGTGACCGAGGTGCAGGTGCGCGCCAGCTCGGCCAAGGACATGGACTCGCACTTCCTGTGGGAGCTGATCCACCTGCGCAGCCAGGTGCAGCGCCGGTCGGAGAAGGTCTACGTCCTGTCCAACAGGTGAGGAGCCCACAGCCATATCCCTTTTCATCTGGTCCCCCCAGCCTGCGGCGCGGCAGCTTCTACTAACAATCCGTGTCCCGCAGCACGGCTGACTTCCGCAACGCCTTCCTCAAGACCATACGGCAGATCATCCGGGAGAGCGTCCGCAACATGAGCCTGCCGCCGACCAAGCCCGGCTCCGCCGGGGACAGCGTCCCCGCCGATGACAAGGGGACCGTCTTGGGTGAGTCAGTACCGGAGTCCATGTCAGACCCGCGATCTCGACCGTCGCGTCACAGGCGCCACCGCTAGCGCCCCGCCACTAGCGCCCCGCCGCTAGCGCCCCGCCGCTAGCGCCCCGCCGCTAGCGCCCCGCCACTAGCGCCCCGCACGGCCGCAGCAGCCCTTAGAGCGGCACAGAGCAGCGCGCGCCCCGCCCCGCCCGCCCCACCTCGCCCCGCCCACGCTCTGCACGCCGCTGTGCCCCACTGGCAAACGGCTAACCTTGCCTGACTTCAAAGATTGGCCACCTGCCCCATTCCGCCAACACTGACCTCTAGGGCCGAGTATCCGAGTAACAAAACTAACTCTCAGCCTGCAGAGTGCCGGGTAGGCCGCCCGGTGCGCGGGCGTGTTCGGCGGGCTTGCCTACCCCGCCGCTGCCAGGCTGACTGCCGCGGCGCGGCAGCACTCTGCATGGGTGGCGGTGCGCGTGCGAGGCGAGGGTGTGAGGCGAGGGCTCTGTGGGCGCGTCTCGCACTCGGCGTGGTTAGCTTTTGTTTCACTTGTCTCCACGCAGAGCATTGCCCACGCCCACGCATGTATCCTCCATAACCTTTTCCTTATTTTATAAAAGACCATAAAAACATTTTTAAGAATAATGATAGATGTTTTGTTTTGGATCCTTGGCAAGAACAAATTTGGCCCCCTCACCCGACATTTATTTGTATTAACCTTTTGCATCCTTTCACTGTCTTCTCTTGTTTCTCTGCGCGTGTGTCTGCTTTTCTTGTCGCACTACGTTTGTCACTAACTCTCCTTTTCTTTCATGAGCGCTGACCCGGGTACGTATGAAGGGGATGGCTCCTCGGCCACTGGGGCGTCGCGGAGCTCACGCTACGAGACGCCCGTGCCCGTCTTAATCAGTTCCCCATTTCCCCCTTGCTTGTTCTCCTCGATTACAAATATAAGAATGGCATCCAAACGGTTGCGAAGTGATATTGATACCATATTGATTTTACCTCTGTTGTCCTATTAACAATAATGATTTTAAAACCAAAAAGAATGAAAAGTACGTGAAAAATGAAAACTGCGATCAGTTTTTTCAAGCTGTT
This sequence comes from Frankliniella intonsa, assembly GCA_033675135.1. Taxonomy (NCBI): domain Eukaryota; kingdom Metazoa; phylum Arthropoda; class Insecta; order Thysanoptera; family Thripidae; genus Frankliniella; species Frankliniella intonsa. The sequence continues at coordinate 13,948,470 of CM066253.1, forward strand.
TGTATGCAGAAATCCCCTTCGTACTTCCAGCCTATGGCCTCTGGCTTCCACAAGCATAGACTAGGCTGTCTCTTTTTTCGCTCTTCTGGCCTAGCCTCTGGTGGCGCCCTCCACAACACTCAGGGCACTACCTTACTTCCCCCAGAAGGGAAGCTGCTGTACTCTATGGCCTCCTAGGTCCACGCAGGTGGACCCAGCCGGCCTGGCCGCGCTTTTATCATTTATTTATTTATTTACTTATTTATTTTTTCTCATATTTTCTCTTTCTCTAACAACAAAAACATTGACAACTTTTGAACTATAACACTTAAATTATAGATGTGCTTACTAATAATTTTAGTTTAGTGTCTAAAGGATTTAAATTTTAACCTTGAGAATCAGAGTATTACGTATGAGTCTGTTCTTCAGGCGTGGGTCTTGCTTTACGTATTCGTAAACTTTAGGTATTTAGCTTTATTTATTTTAAACAATAAAATTAAAGCGGGAGGAAAGAACATGATTTTTAATCTCAAGCCCGAGGGCGGCTTCTGTCTCCCCTGGGAGCCGCGCTCGGAGCTCAGAGCCCCGCCTGACGCTCGCCTCGCCCTGCGCTCGTGTCTGCAGCAGCGGGGCCGAAGACAGCGAAGGCGGCTTCCTCCGCGGGCGCGATGATCCTGGCGGGATCTCAGACGCTGGGGAAGACGAAGAAGGGCGGCAAGAACGCGCAGAGGCACTCGGCGGGCAACATCGACCTGGACAACGTGGACTCCGACTGTACTCCTCAGGCCGGGGGGCAGTCCGGCACGTTCAGGGGCCGCAGCAAAACAGTGAGCGACGGCCAGGGTGAGTCCCAGTGCGAGGTGAGGCTGCTGTTTAGAGGGCGGAACGGTCGCCTTGACTCGCTGTGGCGTGGCGCGGTGTCTGCAGAGGAACATCACGGCGATAAGGCGAAGGGGGAGCTGGACCCGGGGACCAAGTCGGAGGGCGAGGACGACTCCCAGGGCCTGCTGGCGGCCGGGGCCGCGGCCGGCGCGTCCTGCCCCGCGCCCGTCAAGCTGCTGGGCAAGGCGGGGACACTGGGCCGGACTCCCAACCACCTGACGCTCTCCACCACCTCGACCCTGTCGGCCGGCTCGACGGGCTCCCAGGCCAGGCTCATCCAGTCCTCGCAGCACCCGGAGAACTACCAGCCGCCGCTCGTCAAGGACCTGGGTGAGTCAGTGCCAGCCCGCCCTGCCTGGGGCCTGGGCTGGCCTGGGCTGGCCAACAAACGATCACTCTGAAAAATATATCTTGGTAAATTTACAACATTTATTGTAATTTATGATTTACAACTGGTGTTGTTAATTTACGATCGGAATCATAAATTTACGATAGCCAATTTGTACTTGTTTAAGAATGACAAGCCAGTACCAAGTGACATTACGATTTTTTTAATTTTACAAATTGATATCGTAACTTTACGACATTTTTCATGGAAAATTTTTCCGCAAGCCCTACAACCATTTCTCACAGTGAAGTAAACTGTCAAAGTTTCACGTTTTGCAATGCATGCATACAGCGTGCCCAGGGCTGGAGTTTATCTAACGGCTTCGTCCTCACGGCTGTCCTGTCCTGTCCGCAGGTTCGCCTGTGTGGAAGCCCCGCGACATGGTTGGCTTCGGCGAGGCGACCACGCTGCCGCGTAAGAGCAAGCCGTCGACGTCTTCTGACGGCGGCCGCGTAGTCTACGAGGAGTTCCCCTCCGCCACGCTCCGCAGCACGCGCAGCCACAAGTAGGCCCCCTCCGCCTCCCCTCCGCGTACCCCACGGCCATACCCCTCGCCGCCGACACTCTAACCTGACCGACGGCAGACAAGGAATTGTGCACCATGTTCTCGGTAGACTAATACCTCACCTTCAGTAAAACTGAGGAAATTAAACCATGCCACTTTTTACCCTTACTGTTCCACGCGACGTTTGCGACGTCTGAGCCGCACCGCATTATATTGATATGTAATGTTTTTTGTATCGTTGGTGATATATCTTAAAAATTCCTATGTATTTATATATGCTGGGAAATATTATAACTATCGTGTCTCGGGACTTACTGTGCCGACACTTGCTGATGTAACCTATTTCAAAAGTAGAGTTCCAACTTGCACATTAAATTATTTAGATATCCCGAGTCCTTGGCTCAAAATACTGTATTCACAGAAAAATTCCACATCGCCAGTGTCTCCTTGCGGTAGCACAATCTTAAAACTTTACTCCGATTTCGCCAAAGTGTAATATAGAAATGTTTCTCCCTGTAAACTGGGCTCTAGGCGTATTGACGAAGCAGATTCTGCCGGTGCGGAAAGCGTGTACTATTTTTGATGACTGCAGATTTTATTGTGAAATTGACAGCGTCGACCACTGTGGATCGTAGAGGTGTAAGGTCATAATCCTTTCTCTGTTTTTCACTGGGTCGCTTGGACTAGCGCTGTCGAATCAAACGTTCGGACCATGATGTACATATAAGAGTTATACTGTTACGTAGCATTGCCGTACTGGGCAGTCTCGCGCATTGGATTTCCACCTCAGCACTAGTGTGCTTTTTCTTTGCTAATGTGTTTGGCTATTCGTCTTGACTTATTGTGTTCGAACCACTCAAAGACTGCAGGATCTCTCTGGGTCCGCTACTGTCTCGCTCCAAGGCCAAATGGCAGTGGCTTCAAACATTTGCAGCTAGAAATGACTAGGCTGGCGGGAAGGCCAGTATTTTTGTGTAAATATCTGTACAGATTGGTGTGTCAGAGAGAGTGAGTGAGTGTGAATGGTTGTGTGTGACGATAAGTGAGTGAGCTGTGTAATAACACAGCAAATGTGAGATGAAGAAAACCATTGCGAATACCACTGAGACAAGGGCAATGGGGGACCGACGCCACAACACACTTTTGTGCCAAACCGTTATCGATTTGTGTCAACTACCGCCATATCTTGCCTCGGTCTTTCTTTGAGTCTTCGCGACGCTTTCTTGTTTTCCGCTCCTTTCTGTAGGTACCAGAAATGTTGCTACAAAAAGAGACGCTTTCACGATTTTTCTTCTAATATATTCTTTCTTCATTTAATTAATGGTTGTGTCATTTTTGTCACATGCAACGGCGAAATTGAGCCCGAGTGGTTGTGGCGTGGCAAAAAGTCGTTATTACTTTAATATACATACTTTAATTTCATAAATCCTTTCTCTTATGTTCTGCCAGCGTCTATGTTTGAAAACGCGTTTTTCTGGGTAAACGTGCATGCCAAAAATTTGCAATAACGATCGCGTGTGTTTGCGGTTGCCATTTACTACAGTCAGGATAGTTATTATAATATTATTAAAAAGAGGTTTGATGATGTAGCATTGTATTTGTTTCTATTCTAAAAACAATTTCGGAATCTGTACAACCAGAGCTTATACACCACTGGGCATTCAGACAGCTGCGCATTTCGTCTCCGTGATAACTATAAGCTTCCTCTCGGGTCTACCCCTACTAGTCGTTAAGTAACGCAACCAAACATGAGCATGGCTGTGAACGTTTTCTGCTCACGGAAACCATCGACGTGACCTCGTGGCGAGGCGATGTGTCAGATTGTTCATTCGTGTTACCTTCACGTTTTCAACTTACGTGCCAAAATGTATATGATTGATATTCAGACGACTCTGTTGTATGCAAGCCGCTTCCCTGGACGAGCTGAATATATCTGTTAATAGCTGCAACACGCCCCTGTCTAGTCACTCTGATGCATCAGCCTTGAAGACCATGGTGATTCAAATCTAACGGGTGCATTTCTTCGCGCACTGAATGCGCTCGACGGTTTTTGGCGTTACTTGTAATATGTACCTACTTCTGTTACGTTCCGGGAGATTTGAATTAACCAGTCCGTTGCTTCCCTTTATTTTTTCCAGTAAAATTATTTTTTTTGTATCTTTTGAAGTGTGTGCAAATGCATTGGTAACAAATTATTGGTGGAGTGAAAAAGAACGAAAATTAAAACTTCATTGAGGACGCTACCCCTATCTGCGTAAAATCAATCTACAGTGTGCAATCGCAGAGGAAGTAAACGGTGAAAGGCTGTTAACAAAATAAAAAATACCCCAGATTTGTTATGAAATAGATCTCTTATTATTTCAATACTAGATAGGGTAGTTTTTAGAGAATATTTTAATTTTTCCCATAGCAACCACTCTTACACTAAATGGTTTGACCGCTCAAATTTGGAATCGATTCATTTGGTGGTTGGAAGAGTAATCGTCAATGTTGAAATGAGAGTATGAGTTTATGGGGACATTATTTTATAACAATTATTAACCTATAACTTACTGAGTATTTAAGAAAACATGGATAGCATTTAAGCACTGTTCATACAGAGCTATCTAGTGATCAGCTAACTTGTCTTCTCATTGTAATGTATATAACTGTGATTATTGGTACGTGATTATACGAATATTCTTCACAACTTCAGAGGTGGTCCCTTGGACAAATACATGCTTTGTGGATTTGTGTTGCGGTGCGGTGCTTTCAGGAAACTCTTGATCTAGTCACGGCTAATGCCCCAGTTCTGTTTTATGAACAGTGATATACTTTTAGCTATATGTAGTAATTTCCGTTTCCCTTCCTCCCCATCCGAATTGCGCCCAATGGATCCCACCTCGCTGAGCTAGTAGCTGGGATCTTTTTGCTTTAAACGCGTAGTCAATCTCTGGACCACGAATGCCTGAAAAGATTGACTCGTGTTCTTTCAAGGCCACTCAATCCCGTTTCTTCTTATTTTGGGACAGACGGGTTGACGTTACTTACAAGGAGTATACTGTCACTGTCGGCGTTATTATCTTCCCTAGTTTTGTGGGGCTACAAAACAGGTTGCAATTGGATAATACTTGAATGTTTGTAGTCATTTATCATAAAAAGTAAATGCATTTTCGTGTACCTTTCCTTCAACTTGAATCTGTTGCAAAAACCACAAGGCGCTTCTCTAAATTTTAAAACGAGAGACTGCTGAAAGTCGGGGGGAATGTAAGGGATGATATGTTTATGTTTCTGATTTACCAAATACAACAATTAATAGGTTTGTGCTCTTCTTTCCAATTGAATGAAAGATGCGAGTTATTAAAAGTTCATAGATATAAATGATTGCACCTCATAGCCCTTTTGCTGCTTTCCATCTGAATGTCACATGAATTCTAGATATTCTGACTGTAGAGAGATAAGCAGTAGACTGACCAACCATTCCAACCAGTGCTGCTTCGTTTTGTCGTGATAGGTTGAGCAAAGGGTACGAAACTGGGAGAGCGCTCTCTTCAATCTTAACTCGTCATGGGTCTGGCAGGCAAGTTGTGTAGTAGCAGAGTTCAACTCAGGCGAGTATTTTTCATTCTCTTAAAATGTGCACTACATGTATTAGATGTACAAGTACAAAAATTATCAAATTTGCGATATTAGTTACAAAACATGTTAATTCGAAAGCCTAGAATGGGTCGATCGTACGGTGATGCGGCTTTGTGACATTTAAGTAATGAGTGTGTAAACATATTCATTGTGTACAGAAGCCGAATTTCACGAATGATTCTTGAAAGATTGTCAGCGTGAGATGGGTGTAATGTATGTTCTACAATGCCGGTTCCGCCGACAAAGAATGAGTTCTAGATGATCCCGGTGATCTTGCACCAAAGTGCCAAGTATACCAAAGACCTCGTTTAATATTCTTTCTTGGTGGGACCGGAATATAGAGGAACTACGAGTCAAAGTTCTTGTTGATGAATGTTTGTGTCGTTAAAAGAAAATATGGATTCAGTTGTGTATTTCTGTTTAACTACATATTTAAAAAATTGCTCATATTAAAAGAATGTTACGACATGTGACTGCCGTCCTTTTTCCCCCTTGCGCTGGTTCACTTCTACTCAGTTCAAGTCTCGCAGGCGACACGCGACGGGGCGGGGGAGCGCGGGGCGGGGCGGGGCCGGGGCGGGGGCGGGGCGTCACGTCTCTGCCGGCCGGCCCGCTAGCTCTTGCGTTCTTCCCCCGAGCTCGTCGCCTGCTACGTATATGCAAACACACCTGAAAGAGTCCAGGAAAACGCGCAACAACAAGCTCACTTCATCAATGCGGTAATGCGCATGAAAATGCGCAAAATTTATACATTAAAGATGCATTTAAAGCGCACAATACGTATTAAATGTGCGTATGATGCACAAAACAAGCACAGGGATTTCCAGGGGAATTTAAACTGTTTCTCAAGGCATTCCCCGGGTTTCTCAGGGCATCCCCAGGGAAACCCAGGGTATGCCCTGGGAAACCTAGAGTGTGACCTGGGAGAAACTTCCAGGGCATCTCCTGGGCTCCAGCACCCCTGGGGATCCCAGGGCTTGTTTTTACCGTGCGCTTAAAATGCGCCAAAAGTGTAGGACCTTTTTTGGCATTTTCATGTGCATTACAGAACCGGCCGGGCGCTATGAGGGCGGCCCCGGTCTGCTTACGCCGCGCCGCCTGCAGGCGCGCCGTGCAGGTGCGCCGGGTGCGCCCCCACAATGCCGGAGTGCAGCACACCCCGCACATGAGCAGCCCGCCCCATATCCACGCACAGTATGGCCTGGCCGGCCGGGGCTGCGGCTGGCGCTGGGCTGACTAGCCAAGGTGCAGCGTCATGGCTGGAAATCGAATTCGCAGGTCTCCCCATAGAATGCCCGCACATAGCACTCCCACCAGGCAAACAAACCGTCTCTCTGCACTGGTGCCGGTGTGGTGTGGTGTGGTGTGGTGTGGTGGCGCACCTCCGCTCCGCCCCGGTGCGCCGGGGACTCAGTCCCGGCTAGTGGAGCGCGGAAGGCCATGGCGGCGACGTACGCTCCTCGAGGGATGGAGGCGCGGCCCGCGCGCGCCCTCTGCGCCCTGGGGATGGTCGTCACTCCGGCTCAAGGTAAGCCTCGCCTCGCCTCGTCTCGGAGGGCCGAGCCGAGCCAAGCACGGTGGCTGTAACGGTGCCATTTTCAATAATATAAGCGGGCTCTCCGGGTAGGCCGCCAGCTGCACACAGGTGCTTAGCGGGTTGGCCTATCCAGTGTGTCGCAGGCGCTCCCATTAGCTCCGCCTCGGTAACGTCCATTGTGGGGGTGCCATTACTTTTATGGCCGTACTTTCTGTAACATTCAAGCACTTTTCTGGTCTTCCCTGCAGACGTACCCTTGGACCTTTCGACTAGCCAGGCTACGGCATCGTCAGTCTCAATAGATACGGCAGCACCAGCCTCTACCTACCTGGTGCGACGGATCGCTTCAATGACGCCTGGCCCTGGCCCTGGCGCCCCTGGCCGTCTCCTGCTGCACTGCCAGTTCTGTTACAAAACCTTCGACCGACCGTCACTGCTCAAACGCCACCTCAGAACGCACACAGGTTCGCAATTTGGCACTGTAGTAGAGTAAAGAAAAACACGTGTCACCGTAAATTGGTGATCGATTTCGGAAACCTCTCGGTTTATTACCAAGTTGTATCAAGGTAAGCACACACAGGTTTCAACATATGGGGCCCCAGCAACTTGAATGTATCTCTCTTATTTCAAGGCGAACGTCCCCATGTGTGCCCCGTTTGCGGAAAGGCGTTCAGCACATCGTCATCTCTTAACACTCACAGCAGGATTCACTCAGGTGAAAAACCACATCAGTGCCAATTCTGTGGGAAGAAATTTACTGCATCCTCGAATCTATACTACCACAGGATGACACACAGCAAGGTATGGTTGAAGTTCTCTTATTCTGTATGTGACTAAGCAAAATAACTGTCCATAATTTTTTTTCTGATTTGATAGGATAAACCACACAAATGTTTGAAGTGCCCTAAGTCTTTTCCTACCCCTGGTGACCTACGAGCACATTCCTACATCCACACAGGTGAATGGCCATACCGGTGCAATGTCTGTGGAAAAGGTTTTTGTAAGCAAGCAAGTTTCCGTCATCACCTGCTAATTCATTCTCAGTAATCTAAGTGTTTTTTTTTTTAATTAAGTAAAGTCTATTTAATAGCTTGGATCACAAAATTATTTTGTCTTATGGTTCAAAGAAATTTTTAAAGGCTTAAATAATACCACCATAATAGAGATTACAAAATTTATTCTGTAGAATATAAAGAATGATTAAGAGTACTCATGTCTCTTTAAGTTTCTTTTCGGCAATCACATCATCTGGTGATTCGTTAATTTTACGCTTAACACATTTACTTTCATTTTGCAAATCAGTATCTTTCTCAGTGGTCATCTTATCAGAGTCACAAACTTGCATATTCTCTGTTTCTTCTATTGTAACATCTTCTGTAGCCATGTTTTCAATGGTGGTAGTGGCTTTATCCACACCCACTTCGGTAGATCGAACATTTTCAACAGGAACTGAAGCTGCAGATATTGATGCTTGGGTAAATGCTGAGGTATCTGTCTTGGTGACTTCTCTAATAGCCATAGTAGCATATGTGGATGGTTCCAAACACATAGAGAGAATGATGGCTTTGTAGTTTGAATCTAGAACAGATGATTGTATTAGGTAACACTACATAAATTTCCATCCCCCCAGTAGGCAATATAGAGAGTACAAAAGAATTATAACTTACCTTCAAGTTCATCCTTTTTTATGGTTTTCCCTTTCAACTCCTCAAAATCTCCTAGGATTAAATCCTTTTCAGAGTCTTTGTATTTTACAATTTCCCAATTGAGCTTATCCACCTTTGCAATAATATGACGATATGTGCCACCAACATTATATTGCCTAGAATTGTTTTAAATACAATTTAATATCCTTCTACCAGAAAATAAAGGGAAAAAATAACAGAGAAAAAGGAAGTAAAAAGAAAAGAAAGAAAAAAAGAAAAAACGAGCAAGGGAAAAAAGAGGGAAAAAATGATTTAGCATTGTAACATACTTAACATTGTGCTGTTTGGTTTCACATGACAGGCCATCTTCTTTCAATAAGTTCCTCATAAAGTCACCAATGCTATTGCTAGGATATACTATTTCGCTGCCAGGTAGAGGGAGTACAATATCTTCCATTTTAAAATTGGTAATGTTATTTTCAGTTATGTATTGGACCTCTTGTTTTTTCAATCCTGCCCCAACATAAAATTAGACTTTATTCACCTGTAATTTTTTTCTTCAAAATTATCACACGTATTACACTTACTTTCTGCAATCTCCACCTCACTAGAGGATAGTAAAGAAGTATCAAGTGTTACACATTCCTCTGCATTTGATTCTTTTTCTGATTTAACTAAAACTAGATCACCTACTACAGGCTGGAAACCAAATTCTTTGATTCGATGAGAAACAGATTTGTTCCAAATCAAACTTTGGTAAGCATGCAAATACATGAGGCGGGTATTCCTTGGTACCTGTAAATTAAAGTTAATATTAACATTCTTACACAAAATCCCAAACAAAGTTATTTTAACATTTTGTATGTTTAAGATATCTACCATTGTTAAGGCATTTATAAAATCTTTAGAACCATGTTTTACAATACCCTGCAGTAAACATTCTTCCAGGCTGTGAGTTGAATAAGGTAATTTACTTAAAGCAGCTTTGGCATCTTTATTAGACCTCCACTCATCTAATGCTGCTTTTAATACAGGGAAACTATCACGAGGTTGTAGAATCAAATCAACTGCCTATTAAAATAAAAATTTAGTTTACATTTAAATACACTTGTACCTGCAACAAAGATAAAGGAATTACCTTCTCCCAATTGCCGAGAAAGAGGGCTTTTCCAATACTGTGAGTGGGTACAGCTATGTTTGTTCCAAATCGCTGCAACCCGTAATAGTTGATAAAACCATTGTTCCTCAGGGATTCTAGACCACTGGTAATTTGCTCATCTGAAGCATCCACAAACCTTAGAAGATAAAAATGAAATTGTGCTTCCAAAATTAAATCAGTTATCTCCACTTACATGAACATTTACAAACCTGAGGGCAATTCGAAATTGATTTCCCATTAAATCACCTAGATTCAGGGATTTTTCTTTAAAAGCAAAGTTGCCCAAATATACACCAGAAAGGCCTTTGCCTAAATTACAGAGACGAGATGGTTCCCCTCTTCTTATACACATAAGTTGACTAGAAAATGCACGTTTATCTTTAGTGCCAGCAAAGGTCAAACTGTTTGGTTTCAACCTGTTTAAAATGAAGTTAATATGATTTAGTTATTTTTCCAGCAAACATACATTCAATCACATGAGACTGAAGCATACCATAATTTCTTTGTTATCAAATTTACAGTGTCAGATGTATCCATATTTCTCTTGTGAACAACAAAATGTAAGTACTCCCCCTTCCTAGATGCTGGCCATTTTCCTCTATGGTCTCTGGTACCTCCAACACTGAATGTAACAAATTTCTTTCCATCTCTATCTACTGTGTTACTATTAACATCTTTGAAAGCTAATTTCACACATGTATGGATGGTGCGTCGACTATCCTTATCCATATTTGTAACCTTTAAAGAAAAGCAATATTACTGTTGACACTGGAAGGAAGGTGTTGATACAGTTTGGAAATAACAGAATAGTTTTGAAAATCTCACATCAAGTTCAACTGACTGTAACTCCTCACTTTGAAGAACTGATTTATTCTTCATTGTTTGTTCCTCAGAAGAGGCAGAAGGCTTACAGTTCTCTTCACAAATTTTATTAGGCACTACATCTGGAGCTTCCTGTTTCAGTTTTGAAATACCTGATGAAGCTACATTGCAGCTCTTGATAGAGTCTCCAGACTTAGATTTGGAATACTTTTGGACCATATTTGATATTCTTTCCCATACTTCCTCAGGAATGAGTTCATGTCGTGTAACAGGTATATGTTCTTGAAACAGAAAAGTTTAGATTATAGTATAAAATGCATCAACAAGCTGGTTTTCAACATTTCAAACACAAACCTTCAGTAGGAACCTCAAGGGAAGTCAACTTTACGACATTCCCATCACTGTCAATTTCATTTACATGAAAATCAGAAAATCTGCAAGAAAACAAGTTTTAACGAATGACAGCCCATACAAGAATTCGAAGTTGCATATTGTCAAACAAACCTCACCTGTGTTTCATGACAGCTTTAAATCCATCATGTTTGCCAATGAACTCTGTTATACCGACTTCGACCTCAGACAAACGAGGTGTCATCATATTTTGAGGCCTCTGGTTGCCCTTCCCTTTCTCATGAATGCCACCGCCCGCTGTGGGCTTTTCACCCCGAAAGCCTCCTCGCCAGCGATTCCCTCGGTGAGTTCCTCCACGCCCACCCCTTCCCCTCCCTCCGCCTCGGTGTTTTCCATTACCCCTCATTTCACACTCAAACAACTATGAGTGAATTAGCAACACAAACGTACACACCTTAACCTCAAACGTACATGTGTACCAGACCAGTTTCGACCGACTAGCACTTTGTCGAATCTGAAGTACGCGCCTCCCTTTCGTTCGAGGTGATTCGAGGCTATCGAAACGATCGAAACCATAGATCAAAATGCTAGAAACGCACCGACACAAAAACAAATGTTAACCGTGATTATAAAGGTGTGTCGCCTAACGAAGCGCAATGTTCTTCTAAATATCTAACTAATGATAATGATAACCATTCAAAACACTTATCTTACTTTTTCACATTTTAGATTTACAAATAACTTATTGCTGTGTTCTTGTGTTCGTGGGTTTGGGTTGGCACTGCTATAGGTTGATTGTTTGTCTGTCTGTCTGCCTTGTTATTGTCATTTTCTCAATATTTGGAAATGACTTACATACAGCAATCGCAAAGTCTTTAAACCTGTGACTTTCTTCATTTCATTCAAAATATTTTTGACAGCCTCTGCACCGCTCATAGACTATGTATTCCTTACACAATCCTGTGTATTGAGAGTAGAGAGAATAGAGAGGTTAGTTAAACAGTTTGACAACTGATCTCTTGACCGTCGAATAGGTAAAACCATAAAATTGTGTATATTATGATATTTAAAAATCATTATGGCACTATCGTCTGGAGATTATTCTCCAATTGACTACCAAGGTAAAACTTCTTGACGCATTTTCTTGACATTCAAGTCAAGGACACATACTGCACATACTGAAGGTCTCTCTCCCTCAAAATATTATAATGTTTGCAGCTCTGCAGAAGGAACTGGAGTCGAAAATCAAGCTTGGAGAAAAGCTCCTATCAGTCCTCAAAGATATTTCAAAACTAAGAGGTTGCCAAAAGCTCATTAAAAGATTACAGCAGGAGACAAACTTTCTGCGGAAGGTAAAACTTTTGACACTTTTGTACATGTTCAATTTTTGAAATGTATTTTATTAATGCTTACTTATCCCATAGGTGCTGTATAAAAATGATATAAAGGTAGAACATGTGAAGTGTACCAATCTTGGACATTTAGAAGCTGTAGTCAACTGCGTGCTAGAACACTGTGATGGATGTATTGGAATATTGGAAACATTGGAACTGCGAACTGATTGTTATGACAGTAAGAGGGTATGTGTCGATGTTATTGCTGATCAGGGTCAAACATGGATCAAAGTAGTTGCACGGAATCCAAAAGCCCTCTCACTTCTGTCTGCTGGTTAGTATAAATATCATGGCATGTATTTTCTAAGTTTCTTCAGAAAACTGTATTTGGCAATGTCTTGCTGCTTAGGTGAAGGTGAATATGGACAACGAACTGTAACAGACCAGGCGAAAGAATTTCTTGCTTGTGCTACCCAACATCCCCATCATTTCAAAATTCCCAAAGTATGTTAGAGATAAAATTATTGCTTTGCCTTTATATTTATTTTAACATATTTAATAAATCTGTCCTTTACAGGTTGCCTTTTTTTTTGCTAGTGGTATAGAATTACCTCTAGCAAACACTTTAGAGAAACTTGGTATTGAAGTAAGAGGAGACTTAATTGAAAATGAAACCTGCCTACCTTGTGAAGATTCAGAATTCAATGATGAATCAAATTCTGGCCAAGACTGTGGAAATAGTTGTGTGAATCTTGTAGACTACACAAAATATTCAGTTAATAATGAAATCAATGATAATTCAAGGTAAATGTAAATATAGTATATAGTCTCAGGAAAAAGTTTACGGAATCAACATCCCACTTGATCCCACTAAATATTTTCCTTTAATTCAGGTCAGAAGAAAAGTTAAACCTTGATGTAACAGCAATGATTGCCTATGTCTCATCCTTGACAAATGGCGGTTGCCATTTCATATTTAAGGAACCTCTTCTTACGCAACAAGCCGAGTGGGAAAGGGAAAGACCAGCTAAGCCACTTTTAGACGAGGCTTTTTATGGTAGTTTCTATTTTTCTCTATTTGATAATAGAGTGTGCTTCTTTCTTGATAATTCCAGCTTTCTTGTGTTACAATCCAGGAAGAAAACTGTTTTGCTGCAGTACTGCTCATAGAGACTTTCAGAGTATTATAGCAACTTTAGGAGGACCAGCTGAAAAGAAACGAGCAGAGTCGCTTCTTCAGCGAGTCAGTATTGTTCCCGATCAATTATCGAAACGTACAGAGCAATACCTTAAGGAAGGTGGAAAGGTAAAATCTAGATCAAGAAAAATATTTGGTACTGGTGATGAACTTCAAGCAATCACAGTTACTGCTAATGAAGGGTTTGTGAGAGCTGCAAAGTCACAGGTAAATATTTTAAAAGAATAGTAAAAATTATAATTACCTATTTGTTTTTGTCACAGCTGATATTATCAACAATTTCCTAACTTTTTATCCAGGGTCTATCCTATGCTGTACTAGTCCATGAATCTCGCGCTTTGTCTGAAAGTAAGGAGGCCTCAGCTCAACCTATCTAGGTATGAAGCAGTCCTTCCATTGTTAGTGTTTTGTGTACAAGTACTTAAATTCAAAAAGACAAGTTTGTTGGTATGTGTCACATTAAAACCCAAGGAAAATTTATATTTTTCTGTATTGCATGGTTTGCTCAACTAAAATATAGACAATTTGTATTTTGTTTTTTTTTTGTGCAAATATTTATAAAAGTTTTGCAATTTATTACAATATTATTTATTCAGACTAGTATTTAAATCAGAAGTTGTTAACTATTTTGTGATTCTGCTTCATATGTGATTTGTGTTACTAGCTCAGATATTTTAAAATAAAATTTCTAACAATCAAATACTGTCTGATCAAATGTATCATATGTTTCTGTTCATGTAAAGTTTGTATGATTACAATAAACGACAGATTGGGGTAATATTTCTCGCAGCTTGTGTTATAAAATTATGATTTAAGATAAAAATAAAAAGATGTTCAAGGGCCTAGTCAGTCCAAGTTTTCTTTGCGTGATGGGGATGTTTTCCCCCAACAAACTCTAGGTGCGTAACTTGTACGCACGAATTTTTCTTGTTGACATTGACAAGCCATTCCTATGTTTCGTCGGCAAACACACTAAACTTGCATTGGTAGGGAAACTAAGGCCCACCCTTCCACCATACTTAGAAAAACTTGGACTTGGTTATTTGACGTTTCAATGTCAGAAGCGAGAGCAAACGTATTTTTAACAATATAATTTGGACCTCTCATCATTTAAATTCTCTACAAAATAAATCCTTTGCATAAGTTACGCAACGAGAGTTGGTTGAGGACGAAAATTTCCAACCGGTCTGAGTCAACTTAGCCTACAGCCTATTACGTTTAAATTTGTTCTATGTGACTCGTACTTAAAGCAGGTGAGTGCTGTAACAATACTTGCGGCATGACCATGTTGTGGTCACGCTCCCGTGTTAAATCACAGATAATACAGACGACCCGCACTGAATGTGTTATGATGAATGTGTTACATAATGGGGAAGAATGAAGTAAAACTTGACTGAGTTTAAATGAAGACTGCTACGTAGGCAGTCCTTGACCTCTTGCTGTGAGGCCTCGACTGTCGTGTCGTTCACCAACGAAGGCGGAAGTATAACAGCACACTGAAAAATATCTTTTTAGATTTACGAAAAATTTTGTATATTACTGTTTACGAAATATTTTGTAAATTTACGACAGAATTTTTCTGCCCGTGAATGAATTTCAAACCAATATGTAGGGTGGGTCAAGGTGGGCCCTTTTGCCACACCAACTCAAGTTGAGTAACTTATACGCACGAATATTTAATGTTGATTGATAATTTCAATAATTTTTCATATTTCATCGTCAAAGACACTGAAGAAAAAAAAATCACGACCGCAACATGGCCCCCGCCCGCTGCATCCTCACCTTCAACGTGTCAGGGACAGGGCAGACTGACGACGTGCACGTTGAAGGCGAGGGCGCCTTTCTTGGTGGGGCTGTTGCTCTGGTTTCTGAATCTCTTTCGAATATCTCAAATTCTGGCGGGTGAGGGTGGCCCCACAATGAACCGCGCGACGCTACCCATCACGCCCATCACCCATCATGATGGTTGGTTTGAGGCTCACATCACGGTCCGGCCGCTAGATAGCGCTTTGACCTGACCCAGCGTTGTTGTGCGCGCCGTGCTAGTAAAGCCTACGCGCGCATAAGTACTGTATGCATATCGTCTAGATCAGACCGATGTGCTCAGCAAACATTCTGTTGATGGACGGAATGTCTGACGCACTGCAATGTCGCCCGTCTCGTAAACAGACGTTCGTCTCATTTTTGAAAACAAATCTGGAACTTTATGCAGTCTTTGGATAATGTGGGATTTCAGTGCATCAGCGGGAAGCAGCGGGCGTGCCGTGGTTGGTCATTGGCGAGAGCGGGAACATGTATTGACGCCCAAATCAGGGGCGGCCACCAGATGGCGCCTTGGCTTGACCATGCGCTGTTGCTGCGCGGGCGGTCCTTGATACGCCAGAATATATAGTGCCCAACAACACCCATCTGGAAGGTTGATGTGAGGCTCACACCACGGCACGGCCCCTAGATGGCGCTTTGGCGCTGTCCGTCTACCTAACAGACATTCATCTCATTTTTGAAGACAAAGACGAAACTTGAGTCAGTCTTTGGGTCATGTGGGATTTCGGAGCAGCAGCGGGCGTGCTTGGGCATTGCTGAGCGCAGAAACATATGTGTTGGCGCTGAAAGGCTGGGCAGGTTGTGTTTTCCGGGCCGGCCACCAGATGGCGCCTCGGCTTGACCATGCGCTGTTGCTGCGCGGGCGGTCCTTGATACGCCAGAATACATAGTACAAATTCTCACGGTGAGCACTGGTGAGATCGGTCTTGATGGGTGGGTGGGCTTTCTTCTGCCACGCCAACTCTTGTCGAGTAACTTATACGCAAGGATTTTTATTTGGCGAAAGTCAGTGTTGAGAGATGCGAATTGTATTTTAAACGCAAGGTTAGCTCTCGCGGCTGACATCAAACACTCAAGTAACCTAGTCAAAGTTCGTTTTCGTAGGGTGGTTTTGCTACAAACGTTAGCTCTCGCGCGGTCCTTGAAACGCTACAATACATAGTTCAAACCTACTCTCGGCGCGTAATTTATGCGCACAAATTTTCTTGTTGACATTGGCAAGCATTAAGTTGCGCATCTCGAGTTGGTTGGGAAAAAAGTTCCCTCCGCGCGGACCAGGCCCTATAGGCTCTGCCTTGTCAAGGCCTAGCGCGAAACAACAACGCATAGTGGCGCCATCTGTTGGCTGACCTGGAACCGGAGAATGCACACTTGTACAAGAGGCTACCTCCTGCTCCTGCTGACCTCCGGGTAAAATCGCGCTTTTTTCGCGATTTTTGAAGGCGCTGTGGGAGCTGCTCTGCGTCGGCCAACAGATGGCGCCACCCTGAAACGCCATCTGTTGGCGGACCGCGGTAACGCTTCCGCATCATCTTCGAAGAACGTGAGAAAAACGCGAAAAAACGCGATTCTACCCGGAGGTCAGCAGGAGCGAGAAGGTAGCCTCCGGTTCCAGGTCGGCCGACAGATGGCGCCACCATGCGTTGTTGTTGCGCGCTAGGCCTCGACAAGGCAGAGCCTATAGGGCCTAGTCCAAGTACTCTTCGCCCGGTTGGGCATTTTCGTCCTCGACCAACTCGCGGCGCGTTACTCATGCGCATGAATTTTTGTCTCGATCATCTTTATAATGAGGAAACCATATTATGTTGCTAACAAGACGTTGGCTTTCGATTCTGACAATGAAACGTCAAATAACCAAGTCCAAGATTTTCGAAGTTTGGTGGATGGGTGGGTCTTAGTTTTCCAACCAACTCAAGTCCCGTGTGTTTGCCGATGAAACTTAGGAAATGCTTGCCAATGTCAATAAGAAAAATTCGTGCGCATAAGTTACGCGCCGAGAGTTGGTTGAGGAAGAACATTCCCAACCGGCCGAAGCGTACTTGGACTAGGCCCTATAGGATCTGCCTTGTCAAGGCCTAGCGCGAAACAACAACGCATAGTGGCGCCATCTGTTGGCGGACCTGGAACCAGAAAATTGCTTCGAAAAACGCGAAAAAAAACGCGATTCTACCCGGAGGTCAGCAGGAGCGAGGAGGTAGCCTCCTGTGCAAGTGTGCATTCTCCGTTGATGTCAGCTTAGTGATGTCAGCTAAGTCAATGATGCGTGATCACAACCTTAGCTCTCGCGGCTGACATCAAACACTCAAAAAGCCTAGTCCAAGTGTCTTTTAGTAAGGGTGGGCTCAGGGTGGGGCTTTTGCGGCCACACCAACTCTAGATGAGTAACTTAGGGTGGCCCCACAATGAACCGCGCCACGCTACCCATCACGCCCATCACCCATCACCCATCATGATGGTGGTTTGAGACTCACATCACGGTACGGGCCGCTAGATGGCGCTTTGACCTGACCCAGCGTTGTTGTGCATGCGTTGCTTTTAAAGCATACTCGCGCATAACTACTGTATGCATTCCCACATGATCAGACCGAGGCCTAGTTAAAAAAAAAAAAAAAAAAATACGGGCGAGACTTGAACCTGCAAAACGTCTCGCCAGCCGAGATGATTTGGGACGGGGGGAAGGTGCGTTAACCATCTCGGCTGGCGGGACGCACACCTCACGGCGGTGCGAACTGGAATCCCTATCTACCACATGGACGGGCCCGGCAGAGGCGACTTCCGCTCCAACTCCGTTCATGCCTCTTGGCGCCGAAAATGGCCGGTAGATAGGGATTCCAGTTCGCATCGCCGAACGGTGTGCGTCCCGCCAGCCGAGATGGTTAACGCACCTTCCCCCCGTCCCAAATCATCTCGGCTGGCGTGACGTTTTGCAGGTTCAAGTCTCGCCCGTATTTTTTTTTTTTCCACCTCCTCCAATATGACTGAGGTGGACAGGGGCACTCTAATGTATCCCTAGACCGATCTCCGAGGGTTACTTTGTCCGAGAGCCAGCGTTTACATCGAAAAAAAAAAAAGAAGAACCGGTCGGGATCGAATCCGCAAAACGTCTCGACAGCCTAGTTGGTATTGGGACGGGGGGCAAGGGCGATACCACTAGGCTGTCGTGACGCACATCTTGCGGCGGTGCGAACTGGAATCCCTATCTACCGCATGGACGGGGCCGGCAAACGCGACCTCCGCTCCGCTACCCGGAAACGCCATCTATCGGCCGACCCGATAAACGCTCCTGCATCGTCTTCGCGAGAAACGCGAAAAAACCGCGATTTTACCCGGAGGTCAGCAGGAGCGAGGAGGTAGCCTCTTGTACAAGTGTGCATTCTCCGGTTCCAGGTCAGCCAACAGATGGCGCACAGATGCACCGGAGAATGCACACTTGCACAGGAGGCTACCTCCTCGCTCCTGCTGACCTCCGGGTAGAATCGCGTATTTTTTCGCGTTTTTCGAAGCAATTTTCTGGTTCCAGGTCCGCCAACAGATGGCGCCACTATGCGTTGTTGTTTCGCGCTAGGCCTTGACAAGGCAGATCCTATAGGGCCTAGTCCAAGTACGCTTCGGCCGGTTGGGAATGTTCTTCCTCAACCAACTCTCGGCGCGTAACTTATGCGCACGAATTTTTCTTGTTGACATTGGCAAGCATTTCCTAAGTTTCATCGGCAAACACACGGGACTTGAGTTGGTTGTGAATCTAAGACCCACCCTTCCACTAAACTTCGAAAAACTTGGACTTGGTTATTTGACGTTTCATTGTCAGAATCGAAAGCCAACGTCTTGTTAGCAACATAATATGGTTTCCTCATCATAAAGATGATCGAGACAAAAATTCATGCGCATGAGTAACGCGCCGAGAGTTGGTCGAGGACGAAAATGCCCAACCGGGCGAAGAGTACTTGGACTAGGCCCTATAGGCTCTGCCTTGTCGAGGCCTAGCGCGCAACAACAACGCATGGTGGCGCCATCTGTCGGCCGACCTGGAACCGGAGAATGCACACTTGCACAGGAGGCTACCTCCTCGCTCCTGCTGACCTCCGGGTAGAATCGCGTATTTTTTCGCGTTTTTCGAAGCAATTTTCTGGTTCCAGGTCGTCCGACAGATGGCGCCACCATGCGTTGTTGTTGCGCGCTAGGCCTTCACAAGGCAGATCCTATAGGGCCTAGTCCAAGTACGCTTCGGCCGGTTGGGAATGTTCTTCCTCAACCAACACTCGGCGCGTAACTTATGCGCACGAATTTTTCTTGTTGACATTGGCAAGCATTTCCTAAGTTTCATCGGCAAACACACGGGACTTGAGTTGGTTGGAAAACTAAGACCCACCCATCCACCAAACTTCGAAAATCTTGGACTTGGTTATTTGACGTTTCATTGTCAGAATCGAAAGCCAACGTCTTGTTAGCAACATAATATGGTTTCCTCATTATAAAGATGATCGAGACAAAAATTCATGCGCATGAGTAACGCGCCGAGAGTTGGTCGAGGACGAAAATGCCCAACCGGGCGAAGAGTACTTGGACTAGGCCCTATAGGCTCTGCCTTGTCGAGGCCTAGCGCGCAACAACAACGCATGGTGGCGCCATCTGTCGGCCGACCTGGAACCGGAGAATGCACACTTGCACAGGAGGCTACCTCCTCGCTCCTGCTGACCTCCGGGTAGAATCGCGTTTTTTTCGCGTTTTTCTCACGTTCTTCGAAGATGATGCGGAAGCGTTACCGCGGTCCGCCAACAGATGGCGTTTCAGGGTGGCGCCATCTGTTGGCCGACGCAGAAACGGCTCCCACAGCGCCTTCAAAAATCGCGAAAAAAAACGCGATTTTACCCGGAGGTCAGCAGGAGCGAGGAGGTAGCCTCTTGTACAAGTGTGCATTCTCCGGTTCCAGGTCAGCCAACAGATGGCGCCACTATGCGTTGTTGTTTCGCGCTAGGCCTTGACAAGGCAGAGCCTATAGGGCCTGGTCCAAATTTCCTTCGCGCGGAGGGAACTTTTTTCCCCAACCAACTCGAGATGCGCAACTTATGGGCACGAATTTCCCATGTTTAATCTGCAACGCGTTACTTATGCGCACGAATTTTTGTTTCGATCATCTTTATGATGAGGGAACCATATTATATTGCTATCAAGACGTTGAAACGTCAAATAACGAAGTCCAAGTTTTTCGAAGTTTAGTGGAAGGGTGGGTCTTAGATTCACAACCAACTCAAGTCCCGTGTGTTTGCCGATGAAACTTAAGAAATGCTTGCCAATGTCAACAAGAAAAATTTGTGCGCATAAATTACGCGCCGAGAGTAGGTTTGAACTATGTATTGGGGCGTGTCAAGGACCGCGCGAGAGCTAACGTTTGTGGCAAAAGGGCTCACCCTCACTCCACCCTACGAAAACGAACTTTGACTAGGTAACTTGGGTGTTTGATGTCAGCCGCGAGAGCTAACGTTGCGTTTAAAATACAATTCGCATCTCTCAACACTGACTTTCGCCAAATAAAAATTCTTGCGTATAAGTTACTCGACAAGAGTTGGTGTGGCAGAAGAAAGCCCACCCACCCATCAAGACCGATCTCACCAGTGCTCCCCGTGAGAATTTCAACTATGTATTCTGTTGTATCAAGGACCGCCCGCGCAGCAAGAGCGCATGGTCGAGCCGAGGCGCCATCTGGTGGCCGACCCGGAAAACACAACCTGGCCCAGCCTTTCAGCGCCAACACATATGTTTCTGCGCTCAGCAATGCCCAAGCACGCCCGCTGCTGCTCCGAAATCCCACATGACCCAAAGACTGACTCAAGTTTCGTCTTTGTCTTCAAAAATGAGATGAATGTCTGTTAGGTAGACGGACAGCGCCAAAGCGCCATCTAGGGGCCGTGCCGTGGTGTGAGCCTCACATCAACCTTCCAGATGGGTGTTGTTGGGCACTATATATTCTGGCGTATCAAGGACCGCCCGCGCAGCAACAGCGCATGGTCAAGCCAAGGCGCCATCTGGTGGCCGCCCCTGATTTGGGCGTCAATACATGTTCCCGCTCTCGCCAATGACCAACCACGGCACGCCCGCTGCTTCCCGCTGATGCACTGAAATCCCACATTATCCAAAGACTGCATAAAGTTCCAGATTTGTTTTCAAAAATGAGACGAACGTCTGTTTACGAGACGGGCGACATTGCAGTGCGTCAGACATTCCGTCCATCAACAGAATGTTTGCTGAGCACATCGGTCTGATCTAGACGATATGCATACAGTACTTATGCGCGCGTAGGCTTTACTAGCACGGCGCGCACAACAACGCTGGGTCAGGTCAAAGCGCCATCTAGCGGCCGGACCGTGATGTGAGCCTCAAACCAACCATCATGATGGGTGATGGGCGTGATGGGTAGCGTCGCGCGGTTCATTGTGGGGCCACCCTGAGTTTGGTCGATATCAGAGACAATTGTTTTTCGACCGAAAATCGTAGAAATGCAAAGGCTATAGCCTTTGCGTTTTTGCGATTTTGGGTCGAAAAAAAAAATTGTCTCCGATTTCGACCAAACTCACAGGGTACCTTCTTTAGACACTAAAAAACACATCGCAATTCCTAGGAGTCCTATACCGGACTTCGTTAGTGAGAAAATAGGCCCCTAAGCCACCTCGCCCGAACACTGCGCGCTTTTAGGAATACTGCATTTCCTCGCAGACAAACCGGGTTTTCGGACGAACTGACCCTTGGGGGTTGGTCTAGGGGTACGTTCGAGTCCCCCTCCACAACCCCCGTCATTTCGGAGCATATTAATTTTCAGCCGGAAAAAATTGTCTTTGATTTTAACCAAACTCACAGGGGACACTCTTTTGGGACTAAAAAACACGTTGCAAGTCCAAGGAGCCCGGTACCGGACCTCGTTTGGAAGTAAATCGCTTTGGCCGAAAATCGTAAAAATGCAAAGGCTATAGCCTTTGCGTTTTTGTGATTTTCAGCAGAAAAAAATTGGTCGCCGATTTCGACCAAACTCACAGGGGACAATCTTCTGGGACTAAAAAACACGTTGCAAGTCCAAGGAGCCCTGTACCGGACCTCGTTTGGAAGTAAATCGCTTTGGCCGAAAATCGTAAAAATGCAAAGGCTATAGCCGCTAGGTGGCGCTAACACTCAACTCCTTTCGTTGATAACCTCTCCGGAGTGAAGTTTACATTAAACGTTTCAATATTTCAAACTCCCTTTAGAGGAACGTCTGTTCAAATATTATAGCGCTGAAATCAGTAGATTACGGAACACTACCGCTTTTAACGACTACTTCTGTACTTTGAGAGGAGACCGGCCTGGACAGACGGACAGACAGACAGAGAGACAGACCAGTGATGGGCGTGATATGGGTACGGAACGGATTGGGGACGGATGGGTAGCGTCGCGCGGGTCACAGGTTCCCCTTTTCTGGAAGTAAAAATCATGTGGCAAGTCAAAGGAGCCCGATACCGAACTTCGTTTAGGAGAGTAATAATGTCATCTAAACAGAAACAGTTTTATTTTCCACACTTGAAGCAAAAGGAAATATGATTTATGTAAGCTTAGCAGCAAGAACTATGATCTGCAGTATCAAAATAGTGAGACAGGGAGCTTTCCCTTATATTGCGAGTTAGCTGTACAAAATATTAC
Organism: Frankliniella intonsa; assembly: GCA_033675135.1. Lineage (NCBI taxonomy): Eukaryota > Metazoa > Arthropoda > Insecta > Thysanoptera > Thripidae > Frankliniella > Frankliniella intonsa. The sequence goes on from CM066253.1 coordinate 13,971,378, forward strand.
ATTACAAAACAATTTGTTTTTTTAGTTTACAATTGAAAATATTGCACACAGCCCACTTCCTTCAGTAGCTCGGAACAAATTATTATATCCCACTGATGTACATATCAAAGTAATATAGAGAACAAAACTGTTCCTAAAATGATCAAATCTAGATACATGTCCTACTGATGATCTTATTGTGCTGCATTGACTACAGTGTAACATATCTCACAAATACAACATTGTCAGGCAAGACAACAGCAGGCTCACAGAAATTCTGTGTGAGCGGGAGGGCTAAGCATGGTGCCTTAAGGCACAAAGCCAGGACTTAAATATGGTTTGGGTAAATTCTAAGATTTGCCAGTCAAAGTATTTTTTATGACAAATACATGCTAGAATATAAAATACTCAGGACAATGGTAATAATACTGTTGGCGAATCAGGAGATGATGCATAACAAAAATACCTTTCATGAAACTGCGGAATACAAGAGCAGTGCACTTTGATTTTGTGACTGACTCCGGGACACCCAGAAAATTATTTCGGTGGAACAAGCAGGGCTGTGTTGAACAGGTATGTATAAGTCAACTTCAATAAACAATTCTCTGGGTGTCTATGTGATATGGGAAAATTTGGTACACCTAAAGATATAGATAAGGAATGATATCAATAAGTTTCATCAACTTGTGTTACTTTTTTTTAAACATGAATATTACCACAGAACTTTGACTAGAAACAGTTAAATTTCGTGTTGACTAGGAACGCTTTTTACATACCAACCCCTAAAGTTACACATTAACATCCCCTCGCTTTCCCAACAAGGGTACCGTCTTCGGATCCACTTTCGAGTCCTTGATAAATATATCTTCGCAATCGTCATCGTCGCCGTCATCGGCGAATTTTATGTCGTCGTCGTCGTCGTCAACGTGTTGGTGGAGGCGGTAGAGGAGCCGCTGGTCGCTGGGGGACTTGACGACCGACGTCTCCTTCTCGAAGTCGCCCGAGACGGTCTCGCCCGGTCTGCCCGGCAGGCGCCGCGGGGACGAACCCAGCTCCTGGAGAGTGAGCGCGGGGCGCGCGGGGGCGGGGGTGGGGGCGGGGGCGGGGGCGAGCTCCAGCCTGGCGTCAGACTCCTTGACGGAGAGCTCGGTGACGCGCGCCGTGTGGATCTGCGCGCGCTGCTCCTCCCGCAGCGGCCCTAGGGTGCCGGCGCAGCGCAGCTCCCGCAGCTCCACGCCCCCGCCCCCGCCGCTCTCCTCGGCCCGCTCCCGCACCTGCAGGGGGTGGTCCGACTCTGCCCCCGAGCCATCGCCGTCGCTGCTGAAGAGCCGGCACGACTCGGACCCGTCCTCGCCTTCCTCCTGCGCACACAATACAAAGGAAAAGTTGCACCAAAATGAACCAAAGGAATTTTAAGTTTCTCATAAATATAACAAAAACTGCTATGGGTTAGTGGAAATAGCCGCGCGCACGACAAGGCTTTGACATTGGCATTGGCATTGCGGCAGCCGGCAGCCGGCAGCACCAAAGCGCAAGAAATACGTCATGGCCAGGATGCGTTGGGCAAGGTGCTCCAGTAACTTCTTACCTCCCAGGAGCCAGCCGAGCCTGGCGTGAAGGGCGGGATCCACAACAGGTAGGCCGGGTCCATGCCCAGCAGCGAGCCGGGCGCGGCGCACGCGTTGTGCACGTTGTAGTCATAGTAGTCCATCTCGAGCTCCGTGTCGGGCCCCAGCGAGAACTCGGAGCCGGCCGTGGGCCCCGCCAGGCCCGCCGCGCGCAGCAGGCGCTCCCGGTTGCGCCGGTCCTTGCTCTCCTTGGGGTTGGTGCCGACGGGCAGGTGCAGCCCGCCGGGGTGGTGGCGCAGCCCCGGTCGGGGCGCCCCGGGCGGCGGACTCAGCGGGTTCGTGGGCGTGGCCGTCCTGCTCGAGGAGCAGCTCGCGTTGCTGCTCGTGCTGGCCGTGCTCAGGGTGCTCGCCATGCTCGCCGTGCTCGACCGCATGCTCCAGCTGCGCACCGAGGACGCGGGCGAGCCCGGCGCGCCAGCCCCGTCCTAAACAGACAGGAACATAGTCTGCTTAAAGTCCGCGCCCCTCATTTCCTACTTATTGCTCCCTATGACGCCATGAGGAAGGGCGCAGGTCAGGGAGGTAGCGACCCCCTCACTCCCCCCCCCCCCCGTCACTCTCCACTCCCGCCTCCGCGCCGCATGATTCATCCTTTTTCACGGAGTTTTCTCGCTTCATCGCCCGGCCCGGCCCGCTCCGGCTCGGCACCTTCTCACTGAGCGACGTATTGGGGCCGCGGCGTGGCGTGGCGTAGAGTGGCGTCGCTCCTGGAGAGGCAGGAGCCAGGTGGTGCCGGGCCAACACGGAGGGGGCGGGGCGGGGCGGGGGCGGGGCGGGGGCGGCCGGGTTATCGAGTGCCCCGTGCGCCTTCCCGCCCGCGTCACACTCGCCTCGCCTCGCCTTGCCTCGCCTCGCGCCCACTCCGGAAATGACATTTGAGAAGACGGCCGGAGAGAAACGGGGAAGGGAGCCTCACTCCGGGGAAAAAATGTACGGGGTTAAGTAGGCGTTATTTCATGGCCAGCATTGGGAAACACGACACAATAATTTACAGGTAGGACGAAGTTTAAGGAGTTCAGTCCGGTCCTCGTCGTGCCCTGCTCCCTCCGCCGCGCCGAGTAAACCACACATGCGGACGGTACTCACGTTAACGAGCGTGGACGTGGAGGACGCGTTGGAGGCCACTCCTCTGGCGAGACCACCAGCCAGCCTTGGCGGCGGCCGCGGCCTCCACTTGCCCGCCCCCGCCGCCGCCCCCGGCCCTCCGGCTGGACCGGGGCCGAGGGGCTCCGCGTGCTCCAGCGCCATAGGACCCCCGGCGGGGGCCTCGCCCACCCCCGCCCCCGCCACAATCTGGTCTTCTTCCCGAACGGGGCTCACCAGGCCACCAGTTTGTCTGCAACAGAAAAAGTCACGACGGTAAACTGTTAGTCGAGTGTCGGCAAGTTTTGTGACGATGTCGCAAGGTATTACAAGAAGGCACCGCGATCGAGACTGTCGCAAACATCTCTTAATTCGACAAAACGGTTAAAACTTATTTTCTCCTCTAAGAATCGTATGCTGATGTAACATTACTACGCCATGTATATACACGGCAGGAAAAACAAAGGAATTGCGGGAGTGAGTAGTGAAAGATATATGGTTTCCTCAAAATCAGAGACAGCGTAGCATTGAGACGAGAGTCTAAGTAAGTCCCCCTCAGCCACCTGCTGTTGTTGGCTCCCTTGTTTGTCGCGCAGCCATGTAGTTTGTTTTTGCTGCTGCGCGAGAGAGAGCGTGAGGTGGGGGAGGGGGAGGGGGAGGGGGAGGGGGTGAAAGTGAGAGTGAGAAAGGGGTGTGATAGTAGTTAGGTCGCCGGTGCTGTTGACGAAGTATCAAACAAGGGCCCCATTTGTCGCACGTCCCCTGCACAGCTCGGGTTAACCGCATGTACACACAACTACCAAGCATCCCCCCCCCCCCCACCCTGCGCTCAACTTAGGTCCACACACCTAAGGGGAGGCGGGGCGTACCGCGCGAGAACAGCTGTGAAGCGGGGGGGGGGGGGGGGGACGACCGAACTGTTTCTAACGGTTTGTTCTAACGAGAATAAGTGTGTAGCTCTTTTAGAGATGGGATGAACATGGAGGAAACTTTAACAGCGGCTGTACTACAGCTGCAGTGATAACCGGCAGGTTTGGCAAGACCGCCAGACTAACTGCAACAAATATTGAAAAATTTACGGGGCAGAGACGTGTACGGTTCCGCTAAGCCACGCAACGTAGCAAGGTGGTGAGCGTATTTGGCACGGTGCTTGACACGGCCACGGCCTCATCGCGCTGATCGAACGTCTCGAGCACAAAACTTTTTCCCCTCCCACGAGGCCGTGGACGCAGTGCGCCAGCCAGCAGAGACCGCTCGCCACCCCCCGCCACGCCACCTTCCGTGCCAGTAGTAGTCGACCCTGTGCGCGAGGACATCACACACACACACACACTCCGTTCCCTCTCTCGTCTTTTTCCTGTACCACTGATTGCCTTGTCTGTGAACTGCCTACCTGCCAGGCGCGACAAATAGCCAAAGTTGAGTCGTCAGGGGCCGTCTCGTCAGGCCCGGGCCGGAAACAGAGTTGTGTGCGTTGCGGGTGCGGGCGTGTTGTGAGGCTGCGCTCGCTGAGGGGGCTCGGGAGGGCACGCGCGCGCGCCTGCATGCGTGTGTGTGTGTGTGTGTGTGTGTGTGTGGTTTATAGAGTGAGGGAAGGGGAGTGGCGGGGATAGGTGAGGTGGTTGAGCAGGGAACAGCTGGGTAGTTTTTCGGGTCGACACAAAGCAGGTCGGGGCCTTTGACGTTCAGTTTTTGCCGAGGGCGGGGCGGGGCGGGGCGGGGCGGGGCGGGGCGGCTCACCTGGGCCCGAGGCGCACGTTGCCGGGCCTCCTGGGCGGCGCGGCGGCGCGCTCGCAGCTGCCGGAGCGGCGCATGGCGCCGGGCGCCGAGGGCGGGCGGGGCGCGGTGGGCGAGCACCCCGGCGACCCCGACTGCTGCGGCGAGTTGGGCAGCGACGCCGTGGCGCCGGGCGGCGGGCCCAGCGCAGCAGCGGCGCCCAGAGGCGCGGGCGACGCGCTCCTGGCGGCGCCCTGGGAGGAGCTGCACCCGGTGCCGCCCGACTGCGGCGAGCCCACCGACACCGTCACCGAGCCCGACGCCACGGAGTCCACCGAGCCGCCGAGCGCGCTCGTCTCCTGCCTGAAACAGAAACAGTTCACAGTCGGCTGGGCCCGACGCGCCGCGCCGCAAGACTCGCTGCGTGAGCAGGACTCACGTGGCCCGCTTCTGCTCCTTGCTGATCTTGAAGCCCTTGAGCGACAGCACCTCCGACACCAGGGTGGCCGAGGATGCCGCCCGCACCAGCGCACCGACAGTTTCTGTCAACAGATTAGAATGGGAGTCATGATTAACTTTCTAGTAGGTTTTTATTTCTTTTCAAAATCAAAGAGTGCAAATTGGATCTGAAATCAGCAGGCGCGGAAGAGGCGGTGCTAAAGCCCACCCCCCAGCGCGCAGCTCTCTTAAGGGGCCATCCACAAGTTCGTCATCCACCGTTAAGAGGCTTTCGAACATGCAGGCTGGCTCTGGCTAGCGCCTAATGGGTAGTCCATATCCACTCTGCTGAGCACGCGTGTACTGCGGGGTGGCCTACCCCGAGTCTCGCAGGCGCCAGGCCGCCGCTCCGATACTAGCAGAGAAAAAACAGACGTACATTCTCGACGATCCCGAGTCAAAATACAGCTCTGCGGATTACAGCTGCGTCGCACAGCCGCGGCCGACAAGCCCTTAACCCGCGAGGGACTCAGAGCCAGACCCCGCTCATCACCACCGGCCGCGGCAGGCAGCGGCGAGCGCTTACCCCGCGACACGATGCGGCCCCCGCCCCGCCCCGCCCCGCCTCGCCCCGCCCCGCCACGTCACGCATCGACACTCAAGGACAGGCGGAACGAAGCGCGCACCCGTCAATATCGTTCGCCATTCTCTCCGAAATCCAATTTGGAATTTGAGGAGCGGGTCTGCCAAACAACCTGGAGGGGCGGGGGCGGGGATGGGGGCGGGGGCGGGGCAGAAAATGGAATGGGTCCAGGAGGGTCTGCTGAGCCGGGAGCACAGCGAGGCCCCCGCCCCCTCTCTCTCTTTCTCTCTCTCTCTCTCTCTCTCTCTCTCTCTCTCTCTCTCTCTCTCTCTCTCTCTCTCTCTCTCTCTCTCTCTCCCTCTCTCGCTCTCTCCCTCCCTCCCTCCCTCTCTCCCGGACTCCAAACTCTGCGGACGCATCACACAAAACGAACCTACGGACCTAGGTCCGGCGAACAGGACCGCGCGGGAGACTACACACATCAAAGGACCACCTGATGCTGCACGGCATGGCCAGCAGCAGTGCGCGGCCCGCCCCGCCCCGCCCCGCCCTGCCCCGCCCCATATTGAATATGCGTGACAAGGCAAGAAATGAGATAAGCGGGTGAAGTCTTACGCGACACACTGCCTCCTCTCCTCAGAGCCCCGCTCTGGTCTGCGCGCGCCCTTGCGCACCGACGCCCTTAACCCCGCCGGCCGGCCGGCAGGCAGGCAGGCAGGACACCAGGCTCTCCCCTTTGACCCCGCCGGCCGGGCAGGGCCGGGGGCCGTCCACACACCACCGGCGACTCGGGTCGGCGCGGACATGAATACTTTAACAACGCAATAAACATTCGTGCCAGTACGACGGGGTGCTTGTCTAATGGAGCTTCAAGACAAGACAAGAACAGGAATGCCTCAAACGAAAGGAGTGAAACAGAAACGTTTCTGTTTTCAACAACTGAGTCTCGAGTTTGCGGACGGACCCCAGGGTTTATCCAGCTTTGCCGCCTCCTGCTCTGGTGCGCCCCTAACCCATTTTGAGTCCGGCCGGCCGGCCGGACCCTGAGCCGCCACGCCACGGCCCTGCTCCACGAGGGCCCAGCCAGGCGAGCCCTGCCCGCCCCGCCCCGCCCCGCCCCGCCCTGCTCTACTGGCCGTACCCAGATAAGCAGACCCGCGGCTCAGGCTGCTGGGAATGAAAAACCAGTCAAAGGGGAAAAACAGGAAAGAAAACACCAAGACTAGCATTGCTGCACAAATATTACCCGAAATTACTCCAGTGTCTCACTTAAAGTCCCACTGCTGTCTGGTACAGCTCGCCAGGTTGTCGACCCGCGGAAGTTGAGAGGTATCTGGTGGAGGGCATACAATAGACCAGGGCGCCCGCCTCGCCCCCCCCCCCCTCCCCCGCTGCGCCCTACCGTCCCCCAGCAGGTGTCGGATGTCCTCATTACACCGATGGTCCACCTGGGGAGCGGAGACGCCCGAGGGACGCCCCGCTGAAGGAGTGGAGGGGATATCCGTCTGGGCCTGGGCACGCCGGGCTGGCGGGCTGGCGGGCTGGCCCGGGCTTGCCCGGGCACGGCTGTTGTTCCGACAAGCGCCCCGGGGTCCCCGTCCCGTCCCCTGTCCCCGCGAGCAGCGCGGCAGGCCGCTGGCCTACGTCCAGGCTGCAGCACACACTCAACACGCGGTCTGCGTTCAGCGGCGCGGGGCGTGGCGGCCGTGGCGTGACGTGGCGGGGCGGGGCGGCCGCTCCCATGGGAAAATCTATTTCACTTTAATCAGCGCTGCACTGCTGCGTCTAATGTTAAGTAATTCACATCCAATAACGCGAGCTCAATGCGGCGGGAGAAAGTATTAGCGAATAGAGACATTTAGAGCAGATATACTCTGCATCTCTACACAAAGCTGGGTGGACGGCACCAGGCTCAGCAGCGCCATGCGGCGCCATGCCACCGCTGCAGTGCGCGGCAGCCGCCCCTTTCTCCTTTGAGTATGCGCCCGGGCGGGGCCCGGCGGGCGGGGCGTCGTCATGTGTGATGTTGTGCGGACTAATTCAGACTACTTAGCCGGGCGGGGCGGGGTGGGGCGGGGCGTGATGGGTATGGGGGGCGGGGCGGGGTGGGGCGGCAAAGGCTCCCTGCGGTGTGTTGGGGCACCCATCCACCCGGAGGAATGCTAGTAGCCATTAGTTCTCCCCGCCCCGCCCCACCCCGCCCGGCCCCGCCCCTCCCGACACTGTATGGGCACTACTGGCCTTGCCGAGTAGGGCGTTAAACGAGCAAGCAGTGGCATGGCGTGGCGTGGAGCGGGGATGAGCGCTTTGTTCCCGTCATGTCATGCAGACGCCCCTACCGCACGGGCATAAGGCAGACAGGCGGGTCGTCCCCAGTAACCCCCTCGGCGTCCCTCGCCGGTCCACGTTGAGATGGAGCCAGCACTGTCCACTCCTTCCCTCGTACGTAATAGTTTGGGGTACAGGGGTAACAAGACTTACAACACCTTGTTTTTGCCGCATTAAATCCCAACCCCAGCAGAATTTTTTTTTAAACAAAATGGGACGCGACGTATACATCAGAGAGGTCGTTTATCGTCCGGGTAATATGTCCTGAAATAGACGGGACACGCATCGCATACTGACCCTCATTGTCGGTGAGCGACAGCGTCTCCAGGTCCTCCTTGGCGGCGGTGAGCTGGTACTTGCGGTAGCGGTGTCCGTACTGCGCGCACAGGCAGGCGGACAGGAGCAGCACGCAGCCCAGGAAGGCGACGGCGGCCGCGTGCACCACCGTGAGGCGCAGCCCCGCGGCCCACCACGCGTCCGGCCCGCCCACCAGCCCCACCGCCCCCGCGCCCGCGCCCAGGCCCGCCACTGCCAGCGGGTAGCCCACCAGCGTCTCGTTGGCCGGCACTAGAACACAACAAAAAAAAACATAAGCCGTTCGAAACGTGAAGAATGAAATCAGTGCTGCCAGAAAAGTAGGCAATAAGTAGCCCAAATACAGTAGAGTAAATCGGGCTGCATCTGCGCCTGCCTTCTAGGCAGCACCCAAGCACAGGTGGGTGCATGCTGCCTAGAAAGCAGGTGCAGATTGCAGCCTGCTTCACCCTCCTGTTTTGGGCTGCCTATTGCCTACTCTCCTGGCAACACTAGACGAAATGGTTTCCTTGCTGCGCTCACTGACCAGCCTGCTGGGCGTGCGCCAGGAAGCCGGCGGCGCACTCCTCGAGCGCGGCCACGGCCTCGTCCGAGTAGAACTCGACCAGCATGGTGTTGGAGGTGGAGACGGCCTCGGCGGGGAGGCCCGGCTGGTCCGAGCCGAGCGCCAGCAGCAGGCGCCCGCCCAGCGAGTCGCCGTCGCGCACGCGCAGCCACTGCGCGCCGCAGGACAGCCGCTGCTGCTGCACCCGCAGCCGCACCGCGTGGTTGGCGTCCGCCTGGGGCAGGGACAAACACATTACCGTACTTTTAGTATGCTCATCTTTGCTTATAGCGCAACCGTAAATTAATTTACAGCTGCAGTTGTAAAATTAAAATAAACCCTAACGAGCCCATCAATCTTTTGCGACCTAAAAAGTCAAATTTCACCGAATTTACTTCAAAAATACGGAATTAGGGCAGTTGCACACTGCACAGTAGACCTATAAGGCCAAATTTACCTCAAAAACATTGAATTAGGGTGTTGCTCACTGCTGAGGAGCAATCATCAACAACTAACGCCATCAACTTACAACTGTGGCCTGAGATTTGACTTACAAGTGGGTTGTAACTAGTCCATTTCCGCACAGGTTGTAAAACTACAATACAGTTTTTTACAGTGTATGATTTGGCTATTTACAAAGCAAGCCAGGTGAGTCCTGAAGAGTGGAGGGGGCAGGCACGCACAGGGGCCCGTAACGCTGCCCCCCCTCCCCCCTCTACTCCCCTCAGCTCCACGCTACGCCCCCCCCCCCCCTCGGTTTCCGTCGCACACATCACGCAAAGTTTCGGCTCCAACACCCCCGCTAAAAGCATAATTCCATCAGCAAACCCAACTTATTATACCGCTAGCTGCGCGCCTCGCACGGGGCCGGGGCGGGGCCACCGGACGGGCCGCACGCCATTTGGGGACCCGCCCCCGCCCCCGCCCCCGGCACTACAGACGGGGTATGCGTTAAAAGTATACACAGCGGAAATAAACAAACAAAAACCACAGGCCAGTTGTTATAAAGAAAAGTTTTGCGTTTTAATGTCTTTTCCCGGGGGGGAGGGGGGCAAAGGTGTCCCTGTTTGCAGGGCTTTGTTTAGTTGTGATCCCGCACCGCACACCATCACTCTTCATTATCAGTATTTCTTTTTATATGCTTTTTCTCGAGACTGATTATTCTGTATATCAATCAGGCACAGGAGGGCCTTCCCCTATCAGGGAATCACTCATCTTTCACCACCACCTCCACCCCCCTCCCTTCCCCTCCCAACATCCCCCCTTCTCTTTCGTTTTCTCTACCCGGCTTTCTCTCGCCAAAGCCCCACATTTTGCCTCCTTTGCTGATCACGCCTTAGCGCCTCTAAAAGAAAGTCACTAAACAATTCAGAAATCGAAAAGAAAGCCACGATTCCTTGTCAAGGTAAAAGCACGTTTTTCTCTCGTGAGGGCGAAGGTAAGACGGCACCCTCTTTCTTGGGAATAGCAATAATGCTTTTCTGCGAAGATGCTGATGATTGGGGACTTTTAATTTCGATTTATCTCAGCTAACAGGTCGGGACTGTTGAGGCTGAGAGAGGGGAAGGAGAGAGAGAGAGAGAGAGAGAGAGAGAGAGAGAGAGAGAGAGAGAGAGAGAGAGAGAGAGAGAGAGAGAGAGAGAGAGAGAGAGAGAGAGAGAGAATTAAAAGAAGCAGGGGGGAGGGTGTAAAAGCCAGTGTGAAAATGGAGATTAGATAAGTGCGAGAGAGACAGCATCAATATGGTGGCCTGTACCGCTTGTGCTGCTAGTAACTTGTTCAGTTTCCACTCTGTTTCCCTTCCATCGCCTGTCGGCGGGCTAAGCGCCGCGCCGCCGCCGCGAGGCCTTAAAGCCTCTTCTGCTGATGGATGTAAAAGTGCGAGCGACGTCCCCGCCCGCCCCATCCCCTATCCTTAAGTGCTCGCCGAGTTCCGTCCTTTATTTTTAGGCGATAATCTTTCCGTCACTGCTACTAGCTCCCCTTGCACTACGTCTTGGCGCAGCACGGGGCAAGGTCGATACGTGTTTCTGACACCTACATAATCATAAAAATGCCCGGGAAGAAAGGTAGATTATTTAAAACCCCATTTGACAAGGAATCTTGATTTTAAAATTTCTTAAACATGCTTTGATTCTAGAAGTTACAAGAAACAGACCCGAAGGGTAGCATCACTGGAAGAACAAACGTGACGTGCGTCGCATCAATTGGTGTGACCATTTTTGGTCACACCGCGTAATGCAACCTAAATTTACCTCACACCATGTGATGCGACGCAAGCTCTAGAGTATACGGCATTTCACATAGGAGGTCGCATCAAAAACGTGACCAAAACTACGGTCACACCACATGATGCGACCTCTCCAGGGGTCGCACTTGCAAGTGTGACGCACGTCACGTTTGTTTTTCCAGTGATTCAATACTCATTGATTATTAAGTGTGCATTGCGTGAATACTGAATTATCAGTGTGCTTTCTAGACGCTGAAGTGTACAATGGTCACTGTTGAGCTTTCAGAGTGCGCTTTCTATGTCCCTCTAGCCCCTTCTTAAATGGAAAATCACAGCCAGATTGGCGAAGAATTCAAACCACCTTTACAAACGTTTTTTTTCTTTTGTTGTCAGATTTTTCCGTTTTTTTATGAAACTTTAATAGTTGACGGAAAATTTACCTCCCTGCCAAACATACCGCTCGGTGCGAGGCGAGGAAAAATAAAACCTGGCGGCCAATATATAAAATTTTCACTCTTTTCTCGCATTTTGATATCAACTTGCGCCGCTGATGAAAATAAACTCGTGAACCACCCCAAAACGCTTAGTACATGTCTAAATATTGATTTTTTTTATTTTGGCGAAGGTGCCCTTCCCTGCTAAACGCATGCCAAACAGCACGCCTGCCGGCGGCGGGGCGCGGCGCGTAGCAGACCCCTCATAACCATACAAATCGCACACGCGCTTGTAATTCGCGCTAAACTACCAGAGCCGGGACAGGCAGGGGGGCGGGGCGGGGCGGGTGGCGTCGGGTGCAGTGCGCGTGCAGAGAGACGGGCACAGGGCCGGCCGCCCCGCCCCGCCCCGCCCCGCCCCGCCCCGCCCGACAAGCACTGCAGCAGGAAAAGAAAACCCCATCGAACATACACACTGGCGGGAAGTGAAGACTAAATGTATTGAAGGGAATTCACTCGAGTTAACCCTGCGCCGAATAACGAAAGCTAAAGGTGAGTGCCTGTCCTGCTCGCGCTGACAGGGTGGGGTGGGGCGGGGCGGGGCGGGGCGGGGCGGGGCGGGGCGGGGCGCGCCGGCCGGGGCGCCAGCTGTGCTGTGCATGTCGCGTGCATCAAGCCGTTACACGTGGCGCCGGCCGGCCGGCCCGGCCCGCCCCGGCTGGGGTCAACTGCCCCATAGGATGTCGCCCCGGACTGCAGCGGCTGCTAGAGGTCGTTTGGATTAAACTTTTTGTCACTAAATACAGGTTGTGAAAAAGGCCACCGTTAAAATAGAGACCAAGTCACTGGTTGGTCAGCGTCTGACTTGCTTTCATCAGTCTCTAATGACAAACACGAGCCCTCTGAGCCGTGGCACCTCCCGGGGCGTAGGCAATCAGGCCCCCTTTCTCCAAAAGCCGGTGGGTCACGCGCAGTTTACTACGCGACAACAAGAATGACTTCCTCCTATTTCAGATAAAATTAGCGATTCAACTTCCGCAGTCTGAGGGCCGACGGGCACTAAACGCACCCAGCCCCCCTCCCACTGCCCCCCGAGCCCCTTCTTTCCCTGGAACACAATTTTAACCCCACTACCGCCCCCTCCCTTTCCCCTGCCCCTTGCACCCTTCCGTCGCTCTTTTTAATCTCAACCGGAAACAAAGTTACTGCCACGAGACGAGGCCGGCGCGACCTCGGGTCACGCGAAGCAAAAGGTTGAGGAAGCAGGAGAGGAGGCGAGGGAGGGGCGTGACCTTCTACTGCAAACAGTACGCTTACGAAATAATACTTCCAGTAGTAGCGCCCGAGAGAGAGCGGGCGTGGATGCTCAGCGGTAGGGTAAGAATCAAAAGGGAATTGTACTTCAAGATAATAAAAACCAAGGCGGTTCGTGTAACGAGTGCAAAGCACACGCTCAGCGAGACACGACAGCGCTCAGCTCACCTGCACGAGCCAGAAGGATCTCCCCGGGCAGGACTTGGAGGAGGAGGCCAGCAGGGTGCCGGGCTTGGTGGTGCCCAGGTGCACGACGCAGCCGCACCGGCAGCCCGAGTTGACGGGCGCCCCCTGCGCGGGGCCGGGCCCGGGCCTGCCGTCGGACTGCGGGGGCGGCGGGGGCGGGGCTGCCGCCAGGGGCAGGTCAGCACTCACCCCCTCGGGGGCGCAGTCCCACTCGTTGTCCGGGCCGCAGCGCATCGTCTCCAGCGAGGAGCCCTGGGGAGAGAGATAAGAACATCATCACTCTCCTGAGAGGGAGAGAGAGGGAGAGAGAGAGAGAGAGAAGGGGGGAGAGATGAGTAACGGGGGCTGGAGGTGCACGTAGCAGTGACGCCAGTGCCCCTGCCAATCAGAGGGTAGGCAGTCCCGCCGAACGCCAGGGCCCGGCGGGACTGCCTACTGCGTACCCCGCCGGCTCCTCTCACCAGCAGCTCTGTCAAGCGCGCACAGACCAGCCCAGTGCTGATCAAAATTTGTATTATATGCGCCAAAACTTTGTACTCAATTTGTTCTTTCAGCCTATCATAGTTTTTGAATTTGTACTAAGATAGTAGCGATGCTAACACAAATCGATATTGGGCGGTCGGACTTGACGTTTCCACCGCCCAATTGTAGCGCTTTGAGAAGCATCGCTAAATATTCGTAAAAATTCAAAAACTATGATAGGGTGAAAGTACAAATTGATTACGAAGTTTTGGCGCATAATACAAATTTTGATCGCCACTGGGCGCGGTGCGTGCTTGACGGAGCTCTCGGCAGTGCGATCGTAGCCTGCGTGCCAATACGTCTCATGCCTTACACAGCTGAACAGAACTGCAGTTAGACGAAAGCTCGCGGGGTAGAAATATAGCGTTGTGCAAGAAACGTCATAGCTGACACTATGAAATTGTGACTTTGTTTCCAATTCACGTTGTGGCAAAGACAAAGACGCCCGTTGAGGAGTGTACAAGGAGTACCAGAGCCTGTTTCCTGGGGAAGTCAGACGAAAAGTGTGATATCCTCTCAGGGCGAAACTATCCTCCGGCCATGGCGATTTGGTCCCTGCAGGGGGAGCCTCGGAGGGGCCTGGAGGGGGGACGACAACTTTTCGTAAGGCGATAGTTTGAGGCGCTTTGTGCGGAGCAGCAGGAGGTTTGCGAGGCGAGGCGGCTGGTGTGCGGAGGGCTGGGGTGAGAAGGCCTCCGAAAACTTAGAAATTAAGTGAAAACACATTGCCATCGGTGGCACACCATATTCTCGCCGTTGGTCGTCAGGTGGATGACCTCCCATAAGATCACGGACTTAAAAAAAAAAAAAGATAAAACGTTATTGGTACACATGCTTCCTCACCTCACAAAATTTGGCGCCATATCTCGGGGGCGGGCTGTCACAGAAGCGGTAGCGGTTTCTGGTGCCACCGCCGCAAGTCGAAGTGCAGGCAGACCACGGGCTCCACGCGCCCCACGACCCCGAGTCAGCCTCTGCAACCAAAGAAAACATTATGAAGTGACTTTTAATTTGTGTGCAAAACTCTGTTTATTTTTCGCGACGAGTTCGAGTGTCGTTATATATTTGTAATATTCTTGTATGTATCGTCGGAGTCGATCACTGCCTCCTGCTGACAGATGTCTGCAGGCAGAGCGCCGGTATCGCTACTCGTGCGGTCGAGCGGGCCGGGCAGCAACACTGGACCGTGCTGGAGCTGGAGCTGGAGCTGGAGCTGGAGCTGGGGCTGGAGCTGGGGCTGGGGCTGGAGCTGGGGCTGGAGCTGGGGCTGGAGCTGGGGCTGGGGCTGGAGCTGGAGCTGGAGCTGGGGCTGGGGCTGGGGCTGGGGCTGGAGCTGGAGCTGGGGCTGGGGCTGGAGCTGGAGCTGGGGCTGGGGCTGGAGCTGGGGCTGGAGCTGGGGCTGGAGCTGGAGCTGGGGCTGGGGCTGGGGCTGGAGCTGGAGCTGGGGCTGGGGCTGGAGCTGGAGCTGGAGCTGGAGCTGGAGCTGGAGCTGGGGCTGGGGCTGGAGCTGGAGCTGGAGCTGGGGCTGGGGCGGGAGCTGGAGCTGGAGCTGGAGCGGGGAGGCGAGAGGGGAGGAGGTGCAATGGCAGGCAGCAGGAAACATGCCGAGTAGTGGGGCGGCCCGGCCCAGGGCGGCCCGGCACGGCCGTTTGTGAATACGGTCTAATCAGCGCCACATTCGGGGCCGAGAGCCGGAACGGGCCGACGGGACGGGCGAGCACTCATCAGGCGAGGCGAGGCGACGCGAGGCGAGGGGTCGTCCACAGCGGCGTGGAGGCGCGGCGCGGCTCGGCTCAACGGCGTGGCACAGCGGGGTTCGTTAGCACCCTCTCACGACCCGCCCCGCCAGCCAAAGTCTCTCTCTCTCTCTCTCTCTCTCTCTCTCTCTCTCTCTCTCTCTCTCTCTCTCTCTCTCTCTTACTCACACACACACACACATTTGCATTATCGTGCTCAATATATTTTCACTCTAGCGTTGTACTGTATTTGCTTTCATGGAGTTACATCTGACCTCCTGTTTCTCAACAGGAGCAATGCTCGAGCTCGAATGAGAACGTGCTGAAAGGGTCTATGGCCACTGCTTGTTGAGGTTATGCCCCTGGGTTGTAATGACGAAGTTTAATTGTCGCTGTGCTACACTCAGTGTATACAGCAGGCCCGGGCGGGGCAGTAGTGGACCAGCGCCAAAGTCGTTGGCAAAAATCTTAATTCCCCAAACTTTTTCCTTTGCCTCATAGCCGGAGGGCGCGGGAGAGTTGTGGGTGAAGTGGCACTAAACACCATTACAGATTTGGATGGGCCGTTAATAATTACGGCCTCTTCGCCCGGGTCCCGGCAACATGCAGACCGGTATGCTGGCTGTAGAGACTCAACCTGCTCATCCAAAGTGAAACATATGAGGACGAATTGACTTCAAAGTTTTCTGTCTAAAGTCGAGCTCCCTGTGGCGTGTTCCTCTAGCCAATAATGCCGGTTCAAACTAAACAATCCGCCAAGTGCGTCGACTCGACACCACCACATTCGAAAAGTTTTCTGAATGGGCTCCTTTTATGCAGCGCTAAATACCCCTCGGAGACCTATCGGAAGAACGGAGCAGCCATTCGCGACGGCAGCACGGCACCCTAGAGAGGAGGGGGGAGGGGAGGGGGTTACATCGCGATGGCCGTTTGGTTCCACTCGATGTGATTCGCGATAGCGGCGGGGCGGCTGCGGGGCGGCTGCGGGGCGGCTGCGGGGCGGCTGCGGGGCGGCGCGGTGACCCCCGCAAGAGACGCCCGATTGCTTGTCAATTACGCAATGGCGTCTTAGGAGACGATGCACGGCGTAAATTTACACACATTTTTGGGACTGATTCAGAATCATAAAGGACAGATTTCTTTCGGAGAAAAGAAAAAGAAGAAAAAAAGGCACATCAGTACCTAAAAAAACCGCTTTTGGCAATTCGTTTAATTTTACTCTACTGCGAAAGTGATGCGATGTTTTCCTTAACGTTTCACGTGCACCTACATTTTAATGCAGACAAATGCGGTGAAATCAGGCACCCTTGCTATTCGCCCAATAAAAATTTTACCCAGGTCCTTTCCTTAAAACATGAAATAAAAAGTGCAGTGCGAAGGGCTATACTTCAGGACCCACTCCATCCCTACAACTCCTCCGCAGGCACAGCGGCAGTGGGGGCCGCTCAAGGGGCATTAATATGTGATGAACCCGTTCGTGTAGGAGTGAGCGCTGGTGGTAGCGGCGCGGCGTCTCAAGAGCGGCAAGGTCCGGTGGAAAGGTTCGGACCGCCACCCAAAGACACAAACGCGTACTTCATGTATGCTTTAGGATCCCGGGCGTTTGTGCGCAACAAAATAAATAAGATAAAGTGGTTTTCAGAGAGCAGAGTTTGCGAGGGAGCCGCCAGCGTGCGTGGAAAAAGAATGCTGAGGCTCTTTCCAACGGTTTGAAATAAAACAGGTGAACTCAGAGAGGTCGAGTTGCAGCCAAGACCAGAACGTGGACCGTGTGAATTGAAGGAAGTGACGTTATTTAAGGAGCAGACCGGTAAAAATGCACTGCTTTGGAAAAAACTTCGCTGGTCTGCGAGAAAGATACATCTTTAAACTAAAACCAGTTATTTTTTCAACCTCGTACGTCCACTGGTTCGGCACATATCGTGCACGACCTGGAGGCCTGCACGCGTTCCCTTTCCAAGCCAAAATAGGCATGATCCTCGACGGCAGTACAAGGTCTACCAGATAGAAAGTTGCCCCTATACGTGTCTAGTAAAGTGGCAACGTGACAAATTACAGCATTGTTATCCTTGTTTTTGGCCAAATTTTCCCCCACAAGCTTGCTTTAATTTAGACAAGGAGAATAACTGTCGAAAGTGATGGTTGTATTTCCTCGTGTAATATCGAGCGCTCCTCTCCCTCACCTGTTATTCCTCCCGCCCGTCCGCCGGATCACCACAACTGCATTCAGCAGCACAGGGGCGCGTCCCCCAGGCAGCAGGCCTCTGCCTCTCCTCCCTCCCCTCCATTATTGAAAGCAGCAGTGAGCAGCTCATTGACTTGTAAATGGCGACACGCATTGGAAGTCAAGGGGGCGGTGCTCACTCGGACACGACCAACGGAATGTCAGAAAATGCCGAATCACAGGAAAAATACAGAAAAATATGACAGAGATGGGCCGGACGGTTGTCATGTCTGCTACAACGGCACACTCAGCAGCAAATAATCACTGTGAAAAATATGCCTGTAAGTTTACGACTTTTTTCGTAATTTGTGATTTACAAATGGTGTTGTAAATTTACAATCGAAATCGTAGATTTACGAACGCTTATTTGTGCTCGTTTAAGAATTACAAGTCGATACCAAGTGTCCTTAAAATTTTGTAATTTTACAATTTGATATCGTAACTTTACGACATTTCTCATGGAAAATTTTCCCGTAACTCTTTCGAATATTTCTCACAGTGTAAGCCACCAGGATCGAATACGACTATTTAAGGCAAAATCCGGTTTTCTGTAAATATTTTGGAAAATATGTTGCTGCAGCGAATGGTGTATGTACTCCCTACGGTGTTCCCCACAAAAACACAGAGAAAAAAATTGGCGGATTTCATCCTGGCCTGCTTTCTACCAAACACCTCAACCAGTTTATCGCTGACTAGTCCGGATTAGGGGGGGGAGAGAGAGAGAGAGAGAGAGAGAGAGAGAGAGAGAGAGAGAGAGAGAGAGAGAGAGGCGGTGTGGTAAGGGAAGTAAATCGTGCAACAAATGGGCGAAAGAAGAGACAAAAAAAAATACGATGAAAACACAACAAAGGTATGAAGAAAGTTTTGCCTGGCCATGCTAGGGTAATTTAGCAAAGCCTCAAGGAGGTCGAGAGGCTCGTTAACTGGCAAAACTTCATTAATCCCCTCATTTTGCCAGGAAAATGGAAGGGACAGCATGGGAGCTTCTCCGCTCCTCTCGCCTCGCCCTCGCCCCACCAATCATGCAGCAGCCCCAAACCTAGAGGGATGAAGCGTTGAAGACGAATGGCGCAGCAGCTGTGGCTCGAGCTGCGGTCCAGCTGTTGGACACGGAGGTGATGGAGCGGCAAGATGGAAGGGGGGGACAAGGACAGCCTCTCCCAACAGAAATACCCGAAGCAAACCCCACCGCCATAAAGCATTTATGAAAACAAACACATGCGCCACGGCGCTCCCACCCCCTTCTCATGAACACGTAGTGTGTGTAGCAGACGACCGTTGTCAACCCGAATAAAGCCCCATCATAGCCGAGGCGTGCGCCGGCCTCCAAATAGCCACATCCTCACACGCCCCCCCCCCCCCCCCTCAGCACACATAACGCGCGGCACTTCCACAGCGCGTACAGGCGTGCGGCAAACCGGCGAGAGAAAAAATACAGCGAGTCCCTCTCCTCAGCGCCGAGCATCTGCGCCGAGGTCTCACCTTACGCCCCGCCCCGCTGCAGCCCGCATAGTGCATAGTGTTCTGCTGTTTCACAAAGTTTCAGCCGCTTTTTCCCTTCCCTTCCCAGGCCGGGGCCGGGGCCGGGGCCCCCGGCTGGGACCCAAACTCCGGACCTATTTGAGCGCGAAGTTGTTGGCGGTTTCGCGGTCTGCCGACCGTCCCTAGGCCTCTGCCGCCCCGCCCCGACTCTGGCCGAAATGTCGCCGCCAGACTGCGGTTTTGTCCAGCTCGGGTCCAGCCGGGGGCTTCGCGTCCTGAGGTCTGTTCAAGATGTTTGTTTGTCCGCTCCTGCCCCGGCCTTACCAACAACACGAAGGCGGGACACACGAGAAAAAAAAGTTAATTTCAATGAGTCTTGGGTGATGGCACCGTTAGAGTTGTAGCATGCCGTTCGATTTGTGGCACGCTGAAATGTTCTCCGCCAGCGGGGCGGGGCGGGGCGGGCCGGCTGGGAGATGCGGCGAGCGTCTTAAACTACCCGCTCGCCGCCGGCGGCGCGTGATAGAAAAGAAAGCAGCAGCAGCCTCACAACTTCTGGAGCCAAGCGGGCGTAAGAAAGGAAATAAAAAGGAGAGGGGGCGGAGGAAAAGAGAGAGCCAGAACCAAGATCTATCGAGTCATGTTAATGCCTCAGTTTGGCGTGGCGCCAGCAGGAAGGGGGGAGGAGAGGGGGGGGGGGAGCACACCCGCACACGATGCACCGACGTGGCGGAAGGGAAGATGCCCCACCCTCTCTCTCTCTCTCTCTCTCTCTCTCTCTCTCTCTCTCTCTCTCTCTCTCTCTCTCTCTCTCCCTCACTCTCCCTCTCTCGCCCCCGGGGGCGCGACAGCCGCGCTCCTAATGACGCGAGAGAGAATGCCCAGGGCTGCCCCGTGCATAAATCCCTTTAACGCGCCGGAATGTAAAATTGTCGCGGTGACGATGCGATGCTGACGGGCAGAAAAGTTGCTCTTCGGCTCGGCGCTCTCTGGCCTTCACTTCACACTCCGCTGGCCCGGCCCCGCCCCGCCCTCTCATTCCCACCCCGCAATCAACTGGTTTAATTACGCTAGGCACCGCAGTGAGGCTCTCGAGGCAGCCAGCGCCCTGCCCTGACCCGCAGCCCAGGGCCTCCAGGCGCGGCCGGGCGGGGCGGGGCGGGGCGGGGCGGGGCGGGGCGGAGGGCTCTGACCCCGGGGCGCGACGGACGATCGCATGCAGATGTCACAATTATTTTCCCTCCCGGGGGCCAGACACGCGCGCACCTGTAACTCACTCCGGGCTGGCCTCCTCAGCCCGGCCCGGCCCGGCCCCCCCACTACACTCCCTGGCTCCTTGTGCCTCCAGTGGGGCTTAGCGCTACGGACTGCGACGTCCTGCGCGTCTGCCGGCGGGGCGGGGCGGGGCGGGGCGGGGCGCGCGCGGGCGGGGCGGGGCGGGAGAGGCAGAGACACGCGACGACCGGGTGCGCCGGCCCGGCCGGCTTAAATTGTCATCCTCACTCTCCGCCCCCGCCCTCTCTACCCCGCCCCCCTTTCTCCCTCTCACGTTGTAAAACACGGTTAAATAAAAGCCAGCAGCAGGCCAGGCGAGGCGAGTCCCGGAGCCAACAACCTTTGCAGTCAAATTTGAGGCCGATGTGCTGGGGAACGACCCTGCGGACCGCCTCTTGGAAACGAATATACGGCTGGGAAGGCAGGGAGACAATGTCACCAAGGGTGTCCTCTCTCTGCAGGACAGTAAAGAGCGACAGAGTTACGCGTCATATCACAGCGACAGACTGCACGCCGAGCTGCACGGGAATAAATATCTCAAACTGAGAGAGAGAGAGAGAGAGAGAGAGAGAGAGAGAGAGAGAGAGAGAGAGAGAGAGAGAGAGAGAGAGAGAGAGAGAGAGAGAGAGAGAGAGAGAGGGGGGGGGGGGGGGCGTTCACCGTATAGGGCCAGGACTCAGTTCGAGCTGTGAATACAAATTTGACCCCATCCCCGACCCCCTCCTCCTCCTCCCCTCCGATATGGGTCGGAGCGTGGTGGCCGCGCGCCCGCTGGTGCGGTGCGCCGCCCCCAGCCGCCCCCAGCCGCTCCGTCTCCCACGCGTCCGTGCACAAACCACGAGTTAAACTTATTGGAAGTGTCACAAAAAGAAAGTTGAGCGCGTGATTGATCGAGGCCCAGATTTGCAAACTGTTTAGCGGCTGCGGTGTGCTGTCGTGCTCGCGGGCACGTAACTGAGCTCCCTCAGAGACACAAATGTTGACCATACGCAACAAGGAGCGGCGCGGCGTCTATTGTAATTACTCGGCACCGTGTGTCAGGCCCGCGTACAGCCCCCTGCCTGCGACCCCTAGCCGCTCCGCCCGGCCCCGGCCCGCCTCGCGCATCCCGTAGCCGCCGGCTCACGGACCACTTTACTACCCCATAAAGCCGCGGCCGCCTGTCGGGTGGAGGCGGGGTGGAGGCGGGGTGGGGTCGGGGTGGGGGCGGGTGTGGGCGGGGTGTGGGCGGGGTGTGGGCGGGCCTGCGGGGGGCACGGCCGCCCTCACGGGGGAGATAACGTAATTATCACAATGCGAACACCGCGCGACGGCCGGGCTTCGGTGAACTCGTGCAACACAGCCTTCATAGCTTTACATATGATTTTTGACTGCCAGCAAGCAGTTTGGAAATTGGGTCCGTGAGTATCGGTGTGAATAACAGGGCACCGATGGCACTGCCTATAAGGCCGCCTGCTGTGGCACTGCCGTCTGAATCAGTCTGCTTCTAGTATTGTGCCCAGGTTCCACCCCGCCCCGCCCCCGCCCCGCCCCCGCCCCGCCCAGCCCCTCCCTGACACATCTTCTGGCACACCGCACATCACACGATGGCGGCGGTAGGCCTGGCGTATCGTAGTGGGTTGTGGCGTGGCGTAGCGGTTGGTTTGAGAGGGCGAGAGACACAGAGAGAGAGAGAGAGAGAGAGAGAGAGAGAGAGAGAGAGAGAGAGAGAGAGAGAGAGAGAGAGAGAGAGAGAGAGAGCCAGAGAGGATGGGGTGAGACAAAGGGGTGTTCTCCCAGCAGCAGCAGCGAGCCGGGGGAGAGTGGAGAGGGAGAGCAAGGCTGATACCCAACACCTGTTGCGGTCCCGCGCCGAGCCGAGCACAGCGGAAGAGAGGAGAGGCACCTCCCGAACCTCCCCATCTCCTCAGCATCTCCCCGCCCCGCCCCGCCCCGCACCGAGCCGCCCCGCCTCGACCCGCGCCCGCACCGCTCGGTTTCCCCATTCGTACTTATTGGAGCTGCAATCAGTAAGTAGACAATTCGCTCGTCCACTCACTCCAGCAGATTCCCTGGAGCGGGCTCCGCGCCGTGTGAGGGCGCGGCACGCGGCACACCTGTGACCTGCTGTCCGCCCCCCGCGCCGCGCAGCGCAGCGCCGCGCCCGCCGCAGGTGTTCCGCCCCGCCCCGCCCCCGCCCCGCCGCGGCCCGGCCAGGTGCTCATTAAATTTAACGGGACACACGCGTAATGAGCTTAACGCGCGAGGCAAACGCAAAATACACAGCTGTAAATCCGTCATCCTCGAGGAGGGAGAGAGAGCGGCGAGATTTACTGCACGGCTGTGCTTTGGCGGGGGCGGCGAGGCCCGGCTGCAGCCCGCGATAAATTTCGTCCTGCCAGGTCAGCCGAGCCGAGCCGAGCCGAGCCGAGCCAAGCTGGGGCGGGCGGGGCGTGAGCCGGGCGGGGCGGGGCGTGGCAGGACGGCCCCCTCCCTCTCTCTTTCCTTCCGTGTCTTTATGCGCCTCTCTCCCTCCCTTCAATGCAGGCATGGACCTAGGCCTGAAAGGAAGGAGGAGCCTGCGCCGAATTTTTTCCCCGCGCTCCCACACGCGGGGGAGTAGTGCGTGTTGCTTACCTCCCCGTCGTCCGTTTCCCCCCGGGGTCTGGGTGGTCTGGCGGCAGAGAAGCGTGGAACAAGGGTGCTCAAACCCAAACGAAACACATGTCCGACCCGAGTCAAACCTGATTGTTGATATACGTCTAAATTTTGCGTGCGAGCGAAAACCAATAGGTGTGTGATCTAAACACACTCCGGGGGAAATTATTTTCCACCCCCACCCTCTCTTCTCTCCCCGTCCACCGCACTCATAAATCTAGAGTTTGCTTTTCTGGATGCCATGCATCATGTCTACGGGTGCTCTGACACCCAGCCGCCTCCACCCTACTTCCACCTGGGGGGTGGGGCAGGTGACTGTGTCGAGATTATTATTGAGTGCCCGGCGAGGGGGAATTCACATCAGAAATTCTTGTACAGACTACTATCGGTATTATGGTATTACACTGGTATTAAGCACAAGATTTGATCACTATTTTTGTGTGTTTCGGTATTACATCACGGGTATTACCGCGTAATACTTGGATCAGGTGTACAGTGCCTCGACACTGCGCTCGACACTCACCGGACACGGGCAGCGTGGGCACGCAGTCCATGCGCACGTCGGTGACGGCGCCCGTGATGGCCTGGCTGACGTAGACGAAGCAGTACTCGACGTAGCGCTCCGAGAAGAGGTCGCAGTCGAAGGCGACGGCGTGCGTGCCCTTGGCGACGCGCTGCTCCGCCACGTACTGCAGCGTGAGCGGCGGCAGCAGCGTGGACACGTCGGCGCGCAGGCGCGCGAACAGGCGCACGCGGTCGCCCGCCGGCAGCACGCAGCCCGGGTACGTGAAGAGCGCCGACACGCCGCTGTGCGCCGCGCACGGGAAGATGGAGCGCGCGTGCACGTTGAACACGAACCGGTCGCTCCACACGGCCTGCAACAGCAAGAGCGGGGCCGGGCGTCAGGGCGGGGACAACATGTGCGGCGCAACACGCCAAGCGGAAACGCAACACGAAAATTTCTGTACCCCTTATAATTAAAAAAAAAAAGGTCAGAAAAAATCACAAACATTCAGAAAACATTCAAAAAACTTCGGAAAAAAAATGAGGAAAGATCGAAGCAAATATTGCAAAAATTCAATAAAATTTACAAATACTCAGGACACTTTAAAACCCAAATTCAGAGTGGTTTCCCCATCGGCGGCGCGCCACCGGCGCGGTGCCAGGCTGGCTGCGACAAACGCATTTTTAGCTGAGTGCCGACCCGAGAGTGGCCGTATCCGAGCGGAGAGCGCCCGGCGGCCCGGCGCGGCCCGCGCGCTCGTAGAGCCCCTGAGGGGGTCGTAAGCCCCGCCGGCGCGCTACCACCAACGAGGGGGTCAGGGGCGGGGCGGAGGGAGCACCTACCCATGGACAGCCGGTGCGCCCGGCGGCTTAGTCCCCGTCACGTGACCGCGTGTCGCAGCGAGGGCCACGCGCGGCCTGGTTGAGGTGGCGACAGCCCCCTCCCCTCCAGCCGCCAGGGCGGAGCGACTCACCTTGATCGTGGCGTTGGTGGAGGCGTCCAGGGGCCAGGCCGCCGCGGACGGCCGGCCTGCGCGCAGGTGCAGGCTGTAGAAGCCGGCCATGCCGAACAGGTCGCAGCTCAGGGCCACGGCCATGTGGTGCGGGTAGCCCAGCACCTGCTCCGAGTGCAGGATCTGGAACAAAGACAGCTGCGTCGTCACATAGGTCCCTGTGCAATGGCGCCTTATCCTCCGTCGTACTCGAGTAATCATAACAGCAAACCCTCCCTAAACTACCTCCCTCTCCCTCCTCCGGGCTGGGGCTTGGGCCCCCGCGGCGCCCCGCCCCGCTGCGCCCCGCTGCGCCCCGCCGCTGCTGTAGCGGCGCGGAGGAGACCATGAATGCGGAATGCTGCGCGGGAGTTCATAACTCAGTTGGTGCGCGGCCGGGCCTGGCCCCCGGGCGGGGCGGGGCGGGGCGGGCGGGGCGGGCAACGGCCAGGCGGCCTGGAGGCGGCGCTTCAGCTCTGTAGTTGCACCTCTATACCTCCCGGCCGAAGGGATATATGGGAGGGGGTGAGGCAGCCATAACAACCAACAGCCGTCATCAGAAACGGCACGAATTTCTGGACTCGGTACTACACTACTCTGCATCTTAATGGGCATGATCAGACGAGAAACGTAAAATGCCTATTAAAAAAATCTAAACAATAGTCAAGATTATTTGAGTGCCATATGTTTATTGTATTTCGGATTGGACATCTTGCTGACGTAAGGGAGGGTTCTTACAACAACTGAAACTGTGCAAGGCGCTTGAAGTACTACTGAAAAGTTTTTTTGGGTGGTGGAGGAGAAAACTAGCCGCTTTCCGCATCGTTCACCTGGACTGAAGCCCCGGGTGCAGGTGGCGAGGGACACGTGTTGCGCCTGGCCCCGCCGCCCCGCGCCCCGCCGCCCCGCGCCCCGCCGCCCCGCGCCCTGCCGCCCCGCGCCCTCGAGACCAAATTCACTTAGGACCCATCCATAAATTACGAAGGCATGTGACTGGGGCTGTAATAGGAATCCCGACGCCATCAGAGCTCTTGGTCGGAGTGCTCAGGAGTGGGGGGGGGGGGGGGGGGGGTGTGGTAAAGGGTTGCTCTGCGAAATCCCCCGGACCGGTTACCCACCCGAGGAGTGGAGACTCGTGATATCATCTTCCCGACCGGCAGCCGACCTGGAGGCCGTCCTGTCCTCGGCGAAGGAGAATGGCTCTTTGAATTATCAAATATCGACCGTAGGGCGCGGGGCGGGAGCCCTGGAGGACCTCCAGTCTCTCCAGCAGGACCAGCGCCGCCCCCGCCCCGCCCCGCCCCCGCCCCCCAACAAAGCTCCCGCACCCCACCCCGCCCCGCCCCGCCCCGCCCCGCCCCGCCCAATGAATAACCGAGCGGCGCGACAAGTTGCTATCGGCCGTTAGATTATCGCGAGGAGCCTTTTCCCGCAGACCCAGTCGCGGGGGGGGGGGGGGGGGGGGGTCACTGCAGGGGCGGCGCGGGATGACGGGTGGGAGTGGCACCGGCCGCGGGGCGGGGCGGACCCACCCTACAGCCCCCGCCCCGCCCCAGCGAGCATCGGGCCCCCCGGGCCCGCCCCCAGCCGCGCCGCGTAGATAATCACGGAACGTATTCCACGGGAGCAAACCCAGGACCGAGGTGCGCGGGTGGGCGGGGCGGCGCGGGGCCGAGACGAGAGAGAGTGTAAGACTCAGTCAGGCGTTTCCCTCCTCGCTTATCTTTTCGCGCGCTTTGTTTGCAGCCGATATCCGCACCGGGAACCCGCACGCCCCCCCCCCCCTCCCGTCCCCTCCCACCTGCCGCGCCCCTGTCTCGTCCCGTCACTGGCGCCGCGAAATATATAAAGACTCGAGCAATTTCACGCTCGCTCGCTTTCGTTGTGCAAATCTCTCTTGTCAAAGAGGTGTGCTCGTTCCTGAAAATCTGCACCGGTTTACGGCGAATGTGTGTTTCGTACCTACGTTTTCATGCTACAGGGAATATGGCTTGTTCTCGAGTGACGTCGATTGGGATTCACCAACATTTTGGCGTTGTCATGCTGCGAGAATGGTATCGACAATAGTGATTGCACCAGGTGGACAGTGGCCCTTGGTTCGTCTGCGCTCATTAGGTGGGCAGTGGTTCGAATCCCAACCGATTTCTTTCCGTTTTTTGTTTTTTTTTTTGGTTCTGTGGCTTACTTTTTCTTAAAATTGTAATCACCGTCGTTATAAACGTAATCCTATTACTATCCGACCACAAAACTATCACGCGACAAACAAACAAAAACAAGGAAAAAAAAGAAAAAAAAGAGTTGGTGGTTGTTGAACCACTGTCCTCTTGGTGAAAACACCAGTGCCGATACCACACAGTGAGGTAGGGGTCCTCCAAATTTTCCCCTTTTTTTTCTTCCCTTTATTTTTCTTCCCTTTATTTTTCCTCCCTTTTTTTCTTTCCTTTTTTTTGTTGAGGGTGGCGTACAATTTTTTCGGCACATCCTCCGGCCTGATTCTCTCTGATACATATTCCTTCTCCAGTTTACCCGTGTAAACAAGGTCGGACAAAATCCAGGTCGGACAGCACTTTTTCGGATTTCGGGGAAATCGTCAGGTCGGACAGATATAGGTCGGACAATTATATACATACACCCGCAGCTTCCCGGAATCGACCATCCAGGTGCCTGCCCGCAATGGACCAAGTACGACCCTCCCTCGCGACCCGTGTCATGCTCGCAAACGACCACGCGCCGGGCCGAATGGTCCCGACCTCGCGCTGCGCTGCGCTCGCTACCCACCTGTCGCGTCGTGTAGTTGCCGTAGGTGCAGTCGGTGGCCACGGGCCCGCAGTACACGAGGTCGAGCCAGGACTCGGACACCGGCGACCCCTTGGCGCTGGGGCAGCGGACGCCGAGGAACTCGACCGTGGCGCGCACCGCCTCCTCGGGGTACGTGGCGATCTCCTTCGGCCCCAAAGACAGTCGCGCCCGCGGCCACAGCACGTCCAGCAGGAACAGGCCCCCGGTCTGGAAGCAGGTGCAGCAAAGTGAGAAACCGAGACGCGTATTGGCACTCACCACGAGTGATACATTAGCCTTCCTGGGACAGGGGCAGGGCGGCTGCTCACCTCATTGGTGGCGGGTAGCGCCGGGTCGAAGGTCGCCCTCGCCTTGGTGGTGGTGTTCCTCGGCGCGGTCCTGGTCCGCACGGGCGTGGTGGTGGTGCTGGCCGTGCTGGCGGCCTGCGGCGCGGCCTGCACCGCGGCCTGCTTGAGCTCGCCGCCGGCCACCCTGTTGGTCGCGGCCGCCCGCTCCTCGCTCTCGTTCTCGGTGTCGTCGCGCTCCTCCTTCCTGCTGGTCGTCTTCTTGGTCCTCTCGAGGCCCGCGAGCCTGAGCGCGTAGCGGCCGCCGCGCGACACGAAGCCGCAGGGGAAGCGCGCCACGATGGGCTTGAGCGTGGTGGGCGGCGGCGCGGCCCGGCTGGGCGCGGCGGGCGCCGGCGCGGGCGCACTCCCGGTCGCGTTCTCCGCCTCGGGCCGCCACGTGCTCGTCATCTTGCCCAGCGCCACGCTGCGGCCCGCGGCCGGCGCCACGCCGCTGCCGGCGCCGCCACCGCTGCGGCTGTAGCCGCGCACCCACTGCAGCCGGCCGCCGGTGTTAGCCGCCGTGCTGGGCGCGCTGGACGGCACGCTCACCGGCACCGACCCCTGCACCGTGTACTCTGCAAGCAGAACACAGAGCTGTAGGCTGGCCGAACACCGGCTCACACCCGTGTTCAACGGGTGGGTATCTGCCTACTAGGCAATACGTGCGGACGCGTGTAGTAGCGCTGCCTAGTAGGCAGACGTGGATGCGGCCGCGGCCCGGCCCGCTGGGCGCGCAGGTGTGCTCTAGCGGTGTTTGCTTAAATTTTCTGGCATGACTGCCTTGTTGTTGGAAGTGCGCAGGCGAGTGAAGCGCCTGCAGACAGCAGCATAGGCCGACCCGCCGAGCAGCCGTGCCGCGCGGGACTGCCTACCGGACGTAGGTCACAAGCGCTACAGATCACAACCGCTACAGGTCACAAGCGCTACAGCTCGCTAACGCTACGGGTCGCAAGCGCTACGAGTCGCAAGCGCTACAGCTCGGTAGCGCTACGGGTCACAAGCGCTACAGCGAGAAACCGCGCGTTAGGCGGAGCCGAGCCGAGCCGAGCTAAACCTTGAAAAATTACGCACGTGGCGTGAAAACATGGAAAATTTTTGCGACAGTAAACCTCCCGAAGGAGGTTGCGGTTCCCGCCAGGCACAGGGCTTTTACCCCCCGTGGCAGCCAACTACTTCGGTGTTCTTATGGGAACCGGTGCTTTTCTGGCCGCGATCCTGTCGCGCAATTCGACAGATTTGATCCCCGTACTGTCAGATTTAGTCGTACGGTGGTTAACCGAACTGCCCTGTCCCCAGAGCATGGAATAGCTATTTTTGGAGCCAGATTCTAGGACTTATGACCCCACGACCGACCACCAGTCGTGGGCATGGGACGGAACTTCCTGGCAACCCGCTGTCGCTACCAGTGAAGAACCTACCTGGGTTTGAACCAGGCCCCATGTGCCGAGTCTCACAGACACCCCACGGCTTTCGCGGCACCACTAGACCACTAGACCGTCGGCTATTCCACGAGGGAGCTCGGTTGAAATGGGGGGCTTGAATTCCACTCTCCAAATTGTTGTCCTCAGAAAAATTAAATGTTTCGGTAAGATTCGAACCTCCGTCCTGCGACTCTCCGCGCGGACACTATGCCGGCACGGCTACGACGCCACGGTACCAGATGCCGGACCACTAGGAGTCATGCTGCGCGAGAAGCCACAGTCACCGAAGAAACGAACCCGGTGTCATGAGTGCGCCTGCTCTCCGGTCAGTGCTGGGCCGGCCGCGTAGCGTCATTGGTATCGTCGCTGCTCATAGCACTGGGCGGGAAGTGGTTCAAAAACCGCGTAAGTTTTTTTTTTATTTTTTTTTTGTTCGGACCAAGTGCTCTTTCCAGCTATACCGTCTTTGTGACTTGGGCAACTGCAAAAAAGGCACTGAAAAGAGCACTTGGTCGAAACAAAAAAAAAAATTAACAAGAAAAAAAGCACTTGGTCCGAACAAAAAAAAATAATAAAAAGAAAAAAAACTTACGCGGTTTTTGAACCACTTCCCGCCCAGTGCTATGAGCAGCGACGATACCAATGACGCTACGCGGCCGGCCCAGCACTGACCGGAGAGCAGGCGCACTCATGACACCGGGTTCGTTTCTTCGGTGACTGTGGCTTCTCGCGCAGCATGACTCCTAGTGGTCCGGCATCTGGTACCGTGGCGTCGTAGCCGTGCCGGCATAGTGTCCGCGCGGAGAGTCGCAGGACGGAGGTTCGAATCTTACCGAAACATTTAATTTTTCTGAGGACAACAATTTGGAGAGTGGAATTCAAGCCCCCCATTTCAACCGAGCTCCCTCGTGGAATAGCCGACGGTCTAGTGGTCTAGTGGTGCCGCGAAAGCCGTGGGGTGTCTGTGAGACTCGGCACATGGGGCCTGGTTCAAACCCAGGTAGGTTCTTCACTGGTAGCGACAGCGGGTTGCCAGGAAGTTCCGTCCCATGCCCACGACTGGTGGTCGGTCGTGGGGTCATAAGTCCCTAGAATCTGGCTCCAAAAATAGCTATTCCATGCTCTGGGGACAGGGCAGTTCGGTTAACCACCGTACGACTAAATCTGACAGTACGGGGATCAAATCTGTCGAATTGCGCGACAGGATCGCGGCCAGAAAAGCACCGGTTCCCATAAGAACACCGAAGTAGTTGGCTGCCACGGGGGGTAAAAGCCCTGTGCCTGGCGGGAACCGCAACCTCCTTCGGGAGGTTTACTGTCGCAAAAATTTTCCATGTTTTCACGCCACGTGCGTAATTTTTCAAGGTTTAGCTCGGCTCGGCTCGGCTCGGCTCCGCCTAACGCGCGGTTTCTCGCTGTAGCGCTTGTGACCCGTAGCGCTACCGAGCTGTAGCGCTTGTGACTCGTAGCGCTTGCGACCCGTAGCGTTAGCGAGCTGTAGCGCTTGTGACCTGTAGCGGTTGTGATCTGTAGCGCTTGCGAGCCACTCCTCTGCCTACCCACCGGCTGCGCCAGGGGCTGCGCCGGGCCGGAGAGCAGGCTCACGCTCGCTCACGCTCGCTCACGCTACGCTACGCTACCTACCTGGAGGGCTGCCGGCGGAGGCGGCGGTGGCGATGGGCGGCCCGTTGGACACGTGCTCCAGCAGCAGCAGCTGCAGGCGGCGGCCGCGCGCCCAGACGGGCAGCTGCCTGATCTCGACCAGCAGGTCCCCGCTCAGCGCCAGGTAGGACTGCGGCCGGCCGGGCCCCGAGCCGAGGCCGAGACTGAGGCCCGGCCCCAGGCCGAGGCCGCCGCCGGGGGGGCTGGCCACTCGCAGCTGGTACCCAGCCACGGAGCAGAGGCCTGCGGGCAGGGAGACGGAGCGGTGGCGGTGACGAAGCAGTGGCACGTTTAGAGAGAAGGCAAAAGCAATGTCCGATAATTTGAGGAAAAGGGACTTTGAGGAAAGCCTTAAATTTGTAAGAGAGTCCTCCGATTTTCAGGGAGCCAAAAGTGAGGAGACATCCTTAAAATCTTCTGCCTAATAGAATAGACTCTCCTACGCCTGTTAGAAGAATTCTAATATATGATTTAAAAGACCTCTCTTTTTTTTTTCGGGGGGGGGGGGGGGGGCAAGGGGGCGTGTACTCTTGTGAAACACGGCCGACTTATGGTCTTCGTGCAAATGTTAAACAACGCACAGCACGTGGCAGCCCGGGGGCGTAGAAACACCAACACACACACACACACACACACACATTCTTCGAAAGGGATATTACTGCGACGTACGGCAGACCTCCCCCTCCCTCCCTCTCTCCCTCCGGCGGGCCCGGCCCGGGCAGGTCAGAGGACGCGGGCGAGGCGAGGGGTAGCAATAATGCCAAAGTGGAGAAAAATTGCGAGAGCAAAGACTTGTGAAAGCTACTCTTGCGGTGCCGCCTCGCCTCGCCTCGCCGCGCCCTGCTCGCCCCCGACCCTCGCCATCGCCACATCTGTTGCGCGCCGAATAAAGGTTTACCGCTCTGCCAACAGATTGGGCACCGCACCGTGCAGAGGATTAATTGATTGTGTGTGTGTGTGTGTGTGTTGGCGCTGGCCGAGAGAACACACAATACGCGGCGTTATAGACGGACAGAATTTATGGCAAATATTTTCGAAGAGGCGGACATTTCGGGAGGAAATATAAGAGCCCATCACATGTATGGCGGAACCGTGTGCGGGGGCGGGGCAGTAAAAGAGGCAGGAAGAGGAGGGGGCACGGCAGAAACACAGAGACATGCGTTTATCAAGCTGTCGTTTAGCCATCAGAGCACACAATGGGGAGAGGGAACGGTAAAGAGAAAAACAGAAACAGTATACGAAAAGAAAGGAGGCATAGCAGAACGTGTTTCACATAAAGATTTCGGAAAGCAGCGTGGGATGCAGAGGGGGAGAGAGCGTCGGAGAGCGGCGAGGAGAGAACGGAAGGCAACCCACCCAGCTGATCGAGGGGGTGGGGGGGAGTAGGGGGCGGAAGGGAAGAATGTAGGGGGCCGATTGGATTTGCAGCGCCGTCGTGTGATTCGGGAATCTCACGTTGACAGAAGTCCAATAGCGACTGCAGGCGAGAGCTCCGCTCCGGCCCGGTATAGAATAGAGCGGCTGGTCCATTCTGCTTGTGGCTTGATTCCAAGATC
This sequence comes from Frankliniella intonsa, assembly GCA_033675135.1. Lineage (NCBI taxonomy): Eukaryota > Metazoa > Arthropoda > Insecta > Thysanoptera > Thripidae > Frankliniella > Frankliniella intonsa. The sequence goes on from CM066253.1 coordinate 14,003,292, forward strand.
TGGCTTCCTCCGCACCCCCCACTCTCTATTTCCCTTCCTCTCGCTCCCGTAACGCAGACATCGAGGAATTTGAAATAAAAGTGACTTTGTGCTTCTTTACGATTTGTAATGCATATTCCAATAAGCATCAAAACTAGTGGGCGACTGACCTGTGAATATTATCCCGATAGCGGCACCACACCATGGCGGACACATGCTGAACTAACTCATGATGCCTGCAACAGAACAAAGAGTGGAGTTAGAACACATTTGAAACATTTTAGAGGAACCTGCAACATAATGAACAAACGGGAGAGAAAACGTGTTGCCGTCAGTGAAAAGTATTAGTGGACTGGGAACACACGTGCATATGACTCGCTGCATGGCATGTCGCAGCACAGAGACTGTCCGTAGAGTACAGCCTTAAACAAAGTTGGCACCATCAGTCTTTCGTCCCGCTCCGCTCAGCCGCGCTGCGGTGCGGCGCCGCCCGTCCGCCCCGCCCCACAGCAGTCAGAGCGTCGGCTGGGGCGGCTGGGGCCCGGGCGGCCGGCGTAATGCGTTATTACACGAGTCGCTAGTAGCGCTCGGCGCAAACACAGCCCTGGGAGCACGCTAACACCTCAGCTCAGCCCCTAAACTTTAGTTGTTCTTATTAAACTTCACTTTGTGTCTCTATTAATATCCTGAGGCTAAGGCACGGCTCGGAGAAGGGAGCAAAATAAACTGCCGGGAAAGACACCAGCACCAGGAAGCAAGAGGCGGGGAGAGAGAGAGAGAGAGAGAGAGAGAGAGAGAGAGAGAGAGAGAGAGAGAGAGAGAGAGAGAGAGAGAGAGAGAGAGAGAGAGAGAGAGAGAGGGGGGGGAGAATAGCGAAAAGGATAACTACGACCTGTCTTTATTTTCATGTCGCACGGAGATCGAAAACCTCCGACTTCGAGCCTCGAAGTCTGCTGCCGAGAGAAGACAGGGTGCTTTCCTTAACCTCAAGGAAAATGATTTGTCACTCTTTCTCTTATATAAGAATAAACTAAGGTGTACGCAAGTCCCGCGAACATTTTAAAGGACACCACAGGCAGACATTGCAGAAATATGCAGAGTACCGCTTACGTTGTCTTCAGTGTCTCAAACGTGTTTTTTTAATCTTAGAACACGCTTAAAGGCATGACAAAAGAAAAATTGAGAAAAAAAAAAACCTTGAACAATAATAATAACAAGAAACAGGAAGATGGGACGGCACGCAGCGCTGGCTCGTCATTCCTCGCATAGCCGCAGGGAGCAGGTGAAAGAAGCGGCCCACCGCGCGGCGGCAGAAAGCAGCCGGGGAGACTCTGCAGGTACCAGCGCGGCGGGGCCGGGCGGGGCGGGGCGGGGCGGGGCGGGGCCGGGCGGGGCCGGGCGGGGCGGGGCGGGGCGGGGCGGGGCGGGGCCGGGCGGGGCGGGGCGGGGCGGGGCGGGGCGCTGTTCATTAAGCACTTCTGTTAAAATGTGTGTGACTGTGTGTGACTGTGTGTGTGTGTTTTCTAATCTTCCCCGGGCCTCATCCACGTCGGGCTCCTTTTCATTACAGCCTCACCAGTGAGTGAGCTGCGACGTGTCTGGCCGGGCGAGACGTTCCCGCCTGCATAATGCCGCCTACACCGGAAACCAAAGTCTCGTGAAGCTCTCTGTGCTGGACCCGCTGCGGCTTCCCTCTCCCATTCGCCCGCGGCCGTCTCTCTTCATGACGATAGCCTCGTGACCTGCAGCCTGAGCCAGCCCGGCCAGCCACATAGCGGCTGTCCAAATTTAATGTTGAATCAGTGGTCGCAGTATCATGGCCGGGGCGGGGCGGGGCGAGGCGGGGCGGGGCGCTGCGCGGCCGGCGCTCAGGCGGTGGGCCTTTTAATTTAGTGGACCACTAGGCCCGGACGCGTGCAGCGTGCTAACCCACTGGCGGCCGGGCCGGGCCGGCAGGGGGGCGGGGCACCTCCTCCAACACCTCCCCTCCCCCACCACCACGTTCACCCTGAACCAGACGAGGCGACAAAAAATTAGCAGTGGGAAAACGAAAGAAAAGGAAGTAGGATGGGGGTGAGTAAAAATGGAGAGAATGGACGGAAAAGCGGGGAAGCAAAAGCAGTAGGAGGGGGAGGAGGGGGAGGAGGTAAGAGAATGGGATAAATTTAAACGCTGGAGTGCGAGAATTAATTTGTTGCTGAAGGACTGTTGCTCACAAAGGCCGGTAAATGAAGGCCTTCAGTTGAGCCCGCCGCGCCGCCTTCAGTACTCAGCAGGCGCTCGGCTCGGCTCGGCTCGGCTCGGCTCAGCCGGTGCTGAGCGCTGAGGCTGAGGACCGCGCACCTAGACGTAGCGCAGCACAGGCCGCACCTGGAGCGAGCTTATCTCTAGTGATCGATAGAAATTTAAACTCATTTACAAACATCTGTTTGGCGGTATAAAATAATTTAAAGACCGGAAAGATATAATAATGCAGAAAGCTTTAGTTTTACAATAGCGTTTTTTACGGGGGGAGGGAAAGGGAAGGAGGTAGGGAGAGAGAGGAGAAGAGAGAAAGAGAGAGAGGGTAGAAAGAGAGGGGGGTAGAGAGAGGGGTGGCGGTTTGGGTGAATAACGCGCGTGAACGCCACCTGGGAGTCAACGGCAGTCGTCGTCAAGGTGTGGCCCCTCCGGAGGGGGTGGGAGGGCACAGAGTGGGAGGTGGGAGGGGGGGGGGGGGGCTGTCATCCCACATGCTGCAGTGGGGCGGAGTCTCGACGGGGTACTGTCAAGCTCAACACAACAGCCTTTGGCCTCAAGAAGATAGCGGCGCCGCCGGCGGTGGAGCTCCGCTAGCGCCGAGGCTCTGGAGCGATCCCATGGGGAACCGATAGGAGCGCCGTGCGGCGCCGTGCATGGCGCGTGAGTAACTAATGCCTCTACAGAGTTGACGATATGAGGGAAGGGGAGAGGCGGAGGGGGAGGGGACACCTCTGCCCCTAGGGAAGATCATCCCCCAGCCCTCCCTCAGATGGCTGTGATTCTTTGCATTTTATTGCGTCGTGGAAAATAAGCTAACGGGTTGCGATGGCATTCATTCATGAGTATTTCCACACTGGTAAAGAAACTGTGCAACTTCGCACATTTAAAGTGCGCTTTTCTGCGCTTTTCACTACTTTGCACATTACATGGTGTCGAACATGATAGTACACTTGCGTAATGTGCAAAATTTAAACGTTTGGCAAGTGTGAAAATATGGGGCACTTGGTTACGTACTGGTCTTAGTAATAGTATAGGAGACGGTATAATGAAGGGTCGAAAGTTCCTCTTTAGTTCGTCAGTTGCCTAGACATTTGCGAAGTATGCAAAAAATGCACACTCCGTCATGTCGTGAACTGATCGACGACATATGGTGTGCAAAATTTGCACGTTTGGGAAGCACGCCAATTGGTGTGAAACTAACTACATTTGTGTTACAAGTGCACTTTCTCTAGATTCAGAAACAATGGCCGACAGCGCCTCACAGTGCTAGACGGGTATAGGAAACGACGAAAACAATAGAGACCGAGGAAGTATGGCATGGGGGCGCCTCGCCTGCGCCAAGGAGGGCGCCTACGACTGATGGCTTACTACCAGCATGCAGTGAGCTTGCTCAAAAGGAACGAGGGGAGTGGGGAGGAGAGGGGCGGGGGGAGCACTCCAGTGCAATAGAAGGAGACATATTTGTCTCCACTTGAGCGAGGCGGGCGCCCTTCCTCGTCTCCGGAAACAGATTGATGATGATTCGCTAAAGCAGAGCAGGAGGGGGTGGGCTGGCGACACGGGGGCCGGGGCGGGGCGGGGCCGGGCGGGGCGGGGCGGCGAGACGAATGCGGACACTCAGCAGCAGCGGCGTGCGCGGGCGGGCGGGCGCGCGATACAGTGACGGGGAGGAGGGGCCTGCCCCTGCCCAGACACCGGCGAGTGACAATGCCTAACATACCATCACTGCTGCCACATAACATCAGTTTAAACATTGATTGATGATGAATTGCTGAAAGAGTAGTTGGCAATTTTGTATTGGCGAAAGGAAAAACTTAGGCGGTGAGCAGAGGGGAACAGGCTTGTTCGTCCCCATGAAAATCGTCCCCAAGACAACTCGTCCCCACTTCTATCATCCCGTGTCAGTATGACCCCATTCTTTATGTCCCCTATATTTTGTCCCCGAATTAATTTTTAACAAAATAGCGCATGATTTGAAGTTAAATATTAGAATGGTTACTTGTTTAATAAATTACAATAATTTACAAAAATTTGTAAATGCGCCGTAGCGCTTGTGACTCGTAGCGCTTGTGACCTACGTCCGGCGGAGCAAGCACAGTACCGCACCGCCTGCCGTGTGGAGCGCGCAGCGCGCCTGTTAGAGACGATAGGTGGCGCGCGCTGCGGTGCGGCGCGGGGAGGGAGTGAGGGCTGAGAGGAAACTTTCACCGTGCTGCTGACTAAGGAACCTGAAAAAGTGGCACCTGTCGCGACTCGTCCTCCCCCGGCCGGCTCGGCCCCGGCCCGTCACGGAGACATTATAGGAATATGCATCAGTTGAGGGTTTTCGGCGCACTCTCTACAGACCTTATTCCTGTCGAAGTACTTGTCAGGGACTTTGCGTCTACGTTTCCATAGCATCCACTTCCTTGCCTCTCTCTCTATCTCTCTCACACACACACACAGTACCTAATGGTATTCTATCCCCTCCTCCACCTCCCCCACAAATACTGCTCGATGGTCTCCGCCTGCTGTACACAGTCGCTAGTGTTTATCTTGTGTCCCAATCCCCTCAACTTCTCTCCGCGATCTCTACTACCTCTTCCGCTTCCACTCTCTCCCTCCCCTCCCCTCCCCTACGAGACCGTTTACAAAATGTCCTTTTCTTTTCTTTCCTAATTCAGCCACCTGGAGGGGCGCGGCTGTAGTTAAGGGTGGCCCCTCTACCACGTCAACATGGGATAGGCAGCCGCCCTGCTCCGCCCTGCTCCGCCCTGCCCTCCTCCTAAGTGCTCCATTAACACCCCCGCGGTGATGCGTCCGCCCGGCCGGCCGGCACCAGACGGAAGGTGGAAGGAAGCCACGGCGACAGCAGAGGCCAACATGAGTTGTCTAAAACCGATAACGGTGCACCTGGAAATGGCAGCGCCCGCCACCTAAGTCAGGCCATTCTGTCCCACACGCCCCTCTCTGAAACTTGAGAAAACCGGAATGCGACGAATAGGGTGTGGCATGCCGGTCCCGTGCTCGAGCCCGTGCTCGTGCCCGTGCTCGGGCGTGGTTAGTCCAGCCCCGCCTAGGCTTCGCCGGCCTGCGCTGGGCTAGGCGTGACGCTGCGGGGCTGTTTTGTGATGGTCACATTCCAGCGCGAGACAAGTCACGCGCGTCTAAGCGGCGGGGCGGGGCGGGGCGGGGCGGGGCGGGGCCGGCTCTGTGGCGGGGCTCGACCCCTCGGCGACCACCAGCGACCTCTCAAAGAGGTTACAGTCCCTCCCCGCTTACATTCTTGTGTCGTGCGTGCCTCGTGGGCACAACTCTGCTCCTGCTCGCACAGCGGGGCCTCTTCAGGGCTGCCGACACGCCGGACCCGTAACAACCAAACAGACTACTAACCTCGATTTTGAACTAAATCGTACCTTTTTGAGAAAAATGCTCTCAGCACAATTCTTAACTGTAAACTGTCATATAGGAAAGTCAGTAAACGTTGGACAAGATGAAACTAGGAAGAGATTTTCGCGACACGCGACAGTGTGCACGCGAGGGGGAGAGGAGAGGGGACTTTAGTCTATACTATTATCACCATCTTCCCTAAATCATAATTTCGGACCCGGGCCTCTTCCTCTTATCTTATCCCGACGACCCCCCTCTCAATCTCTAGGGCGCGGCGGGGCGGGGCGAAGCGGGGCGGGGCGAAGCGGGGCGAAGCGGGGCGAAGCGGGGCGTGGCGGGGCCGACTTGAGCGGAGCTAGGCCAAGGTGAGATGAGAGGGTTAGCCCTTATTGTAACAGTGGATTGGGTCCGTCTATAGCGGCCATGGCACCTTACGGCAAGAGCGGGTAGGCAAACCCACGTACAGTTACACGTTTTCTGTTACACTCGGTAGAAACACAGCAACATCGGCGTGCCCACATGTCTGTGGGCTAAGCGCAAGTCCGTTTAGCGACCCTCCCGCGCATGCGTCACCTCCAACCTCCCACAACTCATTACGCGCGCGCATGTCCCCAAGGTTGGAATTCAAAGGTTTCTTCACTCTTCCCGCCAGGATGCAGCCGTACGGCCCCGCCTTGCATACAAAGTGCCGTCCCTCCCCTCCGTGCGAGGGCGGGGCGGGGCGGGGGGGCAGGGCGGGGCGGGGCGAGGCGGGGCGGGGCGCCGGCGCCCATCGCCACGGCCTTCCTCTCCCGGTCCGGAAATCAACTCATATTTCAGGAGGGGGTGGACTGCACGGCCTGCCTGGCGGCCAGGGGCGGGACCGGCCAGGGGCGGTAGGCGGCGGACTACACGGGCCGGGGCCGGGCCAGCTGTTGGAACACGATAGGGCCTGCCTGGCCTGGCTGTGCTGTGGCTCCCACGGGGGCGGGCCGGGCCGGGCACATATAATGCAATACATAAACGAAATCATGAACAGTGGAGCGGCGAGCTCGGGCCCGCTCCTGCCACTGCAGCATATCAGGATTACTATAGCGGAACGCGCGGCCTAATAAAAACAAAAACTGGCACGCTCGCACAGCGCGCGGATCCGAAGGACGACGCCACTCTGTCATCATTTCTGAAAGCGAAGAATAAAAGACAGAATGCGTTATTTTCCAGCCCTGCGGTGTAATTCTCTGAAGCTTCAGGTAAAAAGAGCCGCGAGAGTTTCTGAAGCCAACCGCAGGGCAGGCCTGGCGGGGCCTGGCGGGGCCTGGCAGGGTCCTGTGTCTGTGTAGCCAACAAGCGGCCCGGCCGGGGAGGGGACAGGTTGCAGAAGGCCCGGCCCCGCCGACTGCTGGCTATTCCAGGCAGACCTTGTTGGCCTGTGTGCACGACACGTTTATGACCACAACCACGCCAACACACACACACACCTACACACAGACACACAAAGGCGCGCGCGCGAGGTAGAGTACACACCAGGGGCTTGCGGGTGAGCCTCTGGCGGTAGTTGTGGTAGAAGTAGTTTCCTGATCACAGTCGAGGAAGGTGGAGAAGAGACAAGTGGTTCCCTCCTCCCGCTCTCTCTCTCTCTCTCTCTCTCTCTCTCTCTCTCTCTCTCTCTCTCTCTCTCTCTCTCTGCGTTAGGAGCGCATGCTCTCTCAGGATCACTTCCCTCCCGTCCCGTGCGCGCGCCCACCCTATTGAGTCGGAGGTACGATGTTACGAAAACTTAACTGAGAGGTTTTGAAACACTCTATCTACTATCTAACATCTATCAATTTCAAGGGTTCAAACAAGGTAAAGACAACGAGCAGGATAGGGGTACGCGACCGAGTAAAGCGAAAGTATCACGTTCCCGAGCGCCTTTCCTTTCCCTCCTCCCAGCGATCACCCTTCGAGTAAGTACTACGGGTGGTTCGGGTGCGATCGGGACTCTGAACAGCCACCCTTTCAAGCCTTAAACCCGCTCATACCACTGAAGCGTACCGCTGCGCTGTGGCAGTGCGCTGTGGCCCGGCTGTGGCCCGGCTGTGGCGGTGGCAGAGTGGCCCGGAGGTATATAAAACATGTCCTTTCTCTCTCTCACACTCTCTGCCTCCCTCCTAGCCCGAGGCGGGACCGCTGTCACCGCCCGGCCCGGCCCCTGACCTACCCCACGCCCCGGTCAGGCCGCTCACCGCCGGGCTCCTAAGCCCAATAATACTTTGCATAAAGCCAGCTCGCCCCAGCCAGGGAAGGGATTACATAAGCCTCGCCGTGCTTTTGAAAGACTGCTTACCTTTCTCACTTAAGCATAACTTCAATATTATAACGCACAACTATGCCTCGGAAAGGGAACAAGCGAAAGGCAAAAGAACGTGCTTACTCGAGCACTTTCACTCCAGACGTGCTCCACCACTGGGTGGCACTTCGTGTCCATGCCGGTGTTTTTCAGCCGTTAAGCGGCCGAGACGGCCGTGAGCCCCGCCGGGCGACGCTCCGAAGCCCTACGCACGCACACACCAAAGTCCCCTCTCCTCCCTCGTATATGTGTTGCGTGCAGTCTACCTTCTGGGGAGACCGAACCCGCCCCTGTGCGCGCAAGAGAGACGGAGAGAAAGAGAGAAAGGGGGAGAGAGCGGGAACACCCCAAGCCGCCTTTGTAATTGGGCATTAATGTCTTTGCCGGGCGAGCCGGGGCGTGGCGGGGCGTGGCGTGGCGGGGCGAGGCGGGGCGGGGTGGGGCGTGGCTGCCCTGCGGCGAGCGTCGAACCCCAGCCCCCACCCTCTCACCTCCCCTCACCTTACAAACCGGTGATTAGAGCGCCGCGCCGCGCCAGGAGGGTTTGCGCCGCCCGGCGGCCCGGCCCGGCCCGGCCCCACTCTCGTTCAGCAGTGCGTTATACTGAGCGCGTGCGGCGAGGGTCGCTGACCCTCAAACCTTGCATACCAAAGGTTCGATAAGGGCGTGTACCGATTAGAAATAACCTTCAAGAATATCAGAGAGAGAGAGAGAGAGAGAGAGAGAGAGAGAGAGAGAGAGAGAGAGAGAGAGAGAGAGAGAGAGAGAGAGAGAGGAAGGGGGCTAAGGACAGGTAATCGAGGGAGAGAAAGTCACGGCCACGCGCGCAGCGTGCGTACGTGCGCAGAGTATATGCGTTAGCGTGCGCGCGTGCGCGGGAGCGGGGGAGCATTGCGGGGCCTGTCTATGTGTTCGCGATCACCCCAGCCAGCGAACAGGAACCTTCAGGATCAGCTAACTTCCGGGCGACACTTGCCGCGCGGAACACGGCTCGTGACGAATATGTCTCAGGTATTTCTAGTCTCTCATTCGTAGATTATTTTTTATAAGTAGCATCGACGCCGTCACATTTCTAAATCTCAAGGATCGTCAGGAAAGGTAGGCAGGGAGTAAGTACATTTCAGTGAAAAGCAACAGACTTCGGCGGCCAGACTCCCCGACGCGAACGGTCTGCGCTAAAGGAAAAGAATATAGCACGTGTTCAGCGGCGCCCTTCTTGCCCGCGGGCGAAGGAGCGCGTTGAAAAAAAAATTATACGGCCAGGAGAAATCCTTTTTGCTGCCTTTTTCTTCCTCGACATATTTCGCAACCTCACTTCGGTTTTCACGGCGCTGAATGTTCCTGACAGAGCCCCTGTTGTCGGGACGGCGTTGCCTTTGGAGCAGGTTGCGGTGTTTCGCGCGGGGGAGGGGCCCGGCCGGGCGCGGCGCGGCGATCTCTCTGTCGGCCCGTCCCGTCCCGGCCCGCCTGTGTGTATCCACCCAGGGCTCGGCTTGATTTCTATCCCCTCCCCCGGCCGGGGATGAATAATGCAGTGTCCAGTGTGAGTGAGGCGGAGCAGGTCTGCACACCAGCCACGTCGTTAGTCGTCTCATCGTTTTCACGCGTATTGTAGTGAATGTAGGCGACAATTAGTAGTCGAAGACTCCATCATAAACGTTGGATGTGATCGCTCGTGAGGAATCGTCAATACTTTGACATTACAATCACGAGCTAAACACTGCTGTTGCCGAAGTGTTTCGACACCGCTCGCCGTGCTGGTTGCCTGCCCTGTCAAACCCTCAAGATGAATGTTTCTTTACTCAGAGTACAGGGTCCCGGCCCGGCTCTTCCCCGGCCTCCCCCTGCCCCTCTTCCGACGCCAAGTCTTTCGTCGGATTAAATATAAATGCCTAAGGGGCGGCATGTGAGTTAGGCCCCCAGGCCTGCCGCACCCCGCCACGCCACGCCATACCATACGCCATGCGGGTGCATCGCAAACTCGGTTTGGCTTCCACCCCTCTGTCAGTTCGCCCCCTTCCACCTCTCCCGCTTTCTCCCTCTACCCCATCCATCTCGGTCCTTCCCTCTCTCTCGCTCACAGACCACGCCTCTCCTCCCTTTTCGTCGCACCGACGCCCACCAGACGCACACGCAGGGGCGCTACAGCGTGCCCCCTCCCCTCCCTGCACTCATTTCTGTCAATATTGAATGTCCTTTTTACCTGCGCACTCTGCGGACAAGAGGGCCTCTGTAGGGAACGGCTCGGAGTGTGCAAGCCCGCGGAGGGAGGAGGTTTCTGAGACCTCCGCTCTCTGATGGCATTGTGCGTCAATAACCATACCGTCTGCATTCAGCCGCGCTGCCTTGCACTTATTTGATTTGTTATTTTCTGTATTCGGTTGTGCTCCTGCGCGCGAACGTGTACTGCACACATAGCGTGAGGAACTTGAATGCTACTTAATGAGGAGAAGGGGGAGGGAGAGAAGGAGAGAGAGAGAGAGAGAGAGAGAGAGAGAGAGAGAGAGAGAGAGAGAGAGAGAGAGAGAGAGAGAGAGAGAGTGGGGGGGGGGGAGGGACCAATCCAATAGTCACCCCGGCTATGAAAAAACTAACCCGCACGACGTGTAAAGGAACAAAAATCATATTTTATAGTGGAATGTGAATGATGAAAAATTAAACACGGGGACTAAAACCCAAAAAGGTTGAGGGCGATTACTGCGCAGTAAGCAGTAAGCGATGTGCATCGGCCGGGGCAGGCTGTCAGTACAGTAACAGGGCCTGCACGTGCAGGAACTGGCAATACTATAAATCACTCGTCATATCCACTACCCTATCGTAACTTGACGACATTTCTCAGGGAAAATTTTCCCGTAACCCCTAAAAATATTTATCATGGTGAACATAGCAAATTGACTTATTCGTAGACATTTTTAATAGTATTTGACTGTCATAAATTTAATTCTCTCTCAAAGAAAAATAATACAGACTCCTAGTAAAAAAAAATTTTGAGGTATCAATATTCCTTTTTAAGGAAGAGAGGTTCGGGTTGACAAAAAAAATCACAGACGAAGGTTCTCATGTGTTAGTGTCAGTGCATTACAGTCCCTGTGAGTTCCTGCGCATGCGAGCAGAGCACCTCTCTGAGTTATCCCTTGTTGGTCTGTTCAAGTCCATGCTACGTCTGTCTGTCAGTCTGACTTTACATCTTACACGAACAGCGGACAATTTTTACCCACGCTCTTGTGTTAAACAAGCCACTATACATGTGATGTGATACAAGTGCGGACTCGGTTTATCCCCCACCTCCCCTTCGAGCCTCCCACTCCCTATGGCTGTTGACCAGGGCCGGGCTGCCCCCGCCTCAGCTGCTGGTTGCTAACTTTGCAATCACAGTGGACGACGCAAGTGGCTCATCCAGCTTTCAGATGGTAAGGCGCATTGCAGGACGAAAGGGGACGAAAGGGGAGGGGGTGAGACAGGGGGTGGGAGGGGAAGGGCACAGGCGGGCGGGCTGCAATCTGGCGGTCCCTGCTTGGTGTTCTCTCTAAATGAGAGAGGAAATCATGCAAATGTTCCGTGTTTGGAATAGGCGGGTACAGGGGACAGCGAGCCGTCCAATGGAAGGCAGACGAAGACAGAGAGAAATAGCAGCGGAAAGTTGAGAAAAGAGAACACGGACGAGGGAGGGGAGGAAAAGGGTGAGAGAGGAGAAAGAAGGAGAGAGAAAGACCTACCACCGGCGTTGGCAACCTGCGCCGGGACCCGCTTTGTGGATTTGTATCATTGGTCCTCCCCCCTCCACCCCCGCCTCGGCGCGTCCTTCGAAGTAGTGCTATACAACTGCTGCCGACTGGAATTCAACCTTCTCCTTCTGGAATCCGCTGGGTAGCTTTCAGTCCAATACCCCATCCTCCAAGGAATGGCCTGGAATGGTCGACCATCTGTCTGCATTCCAACCGCACGAAGTTTGACGAGTCCTGTTCAAACAGGACGGTCGGCACTTGGTAATTGATTCTCATCAGCTGGCGAGGCCCCCGCGGCCGGCCGGTCCGGTGTGTGGCCCCGCACTGTGAAAAATATATCTGTAAGTTTACGACTTTTTTCGTAATTTGTGATTTACAAACGGTGTTGTAACTTTACGATCGAAATCATACATTTACGAAAGCCTATTTGAGCTCGTTTAAGATTTACAAGTCGATACCAAGTGTCCTTAAAATCTTGTAATTTTACAATTTAAAATCGTAACTTTACGAGATTTCTCATGGAAAATTTTCCCGTAACTCTTACAAATATTTCTCACAGTGCGGACTACTGCACCTGCGCCTGCGCGTCGGCAGAAGAGAAAAAAGTCCCACCCCTCCACTAACCATTTCAACACTGCCCTATTTATTGATGTTTTGAGTAATTATTTCCTGCACAATTTGAACTATAACAAAAACCACGCGGTGCGGCGGGGCGGGGCGGGGGGTGTAAAGAGGCGAAGTGGAGCGCGGCGGTGACGAGCTACAGTATTAAGATAAAGGAGGGACGAGTTTGTTCAGCCGCCAGAAGGAGACGAGAACACAAGGGGAGGGAGAAAGGCACGGCAGACAGTAGAGAGAGCAGAAAGACTTGGAGAGCAAGTGATGTACACTTTGAGCGAAGTGCGACTCGGGGTGTGAACGCGTGCAAATTTATCTGAAGCTGGAACCGGGTAGATATCAGAAGGGGAGATGGTGAAGAGTGTGGGGTCTTCTTATAATAGGGTATTAAATAGTAGAGATTAGTACTTCTTGTCGACTTCCTACTTACGTTTCGAGATTCAGTGAAATACCCTATATAGGAGCCGAAAAGAGTTGGCAAGACCGAATAAATACTAGCGTCTTTTTAAAAAAAATTGTTTTGCTGGTGGGCACAAGTGATTTTATGTGGGCCCGATTCTCATTAGGCGCAGTATACATTTAGTTGCATAGAGATGCGTCCTCCGGCCAGCGCTTTGCCTGCTTAATGGCGCGGAATTGGAATAATAAGAGAATGATTTACAGTGGGACACATTTTGCTGTGACAGATTTCGTGCTGGGAAACAATGTCGAGTCTCACGCAAAATAGCACCACCGCTATAGGTGTCTGTGTGGTGTGTCTGTGCGTCCAGAGAGTAGGGGGGAGTTGGAGGGGGGCGCGTATGAGCGGCACAATGTACTGCTGTATCTAATCAGCATAACGCACGCTAATGTCAGAGATTTGGAACAGTGAAAAATAAACTAGGAAAGCTACTTACTTGCTTCATCTCTTTGGCCCAGCCCACCACGGCTCATACAACCGAAACATTTTCAAGGTTTGCGGACAGGGCGGCAGTGAGTAGGTCATTTATACAACGCAACTAAATTGCAGTCCGCGACCGTTGTCACCTAAAGCCCCGTACTCAATCTCAGCCTCAGGTGGGCACACCGGGTCAGCTGCACCACAATCACTGGCAGAGGTCGGGCGTCGGCTTCAGAGAAAAGGGGAAAAACTTCAAACACTGCGCTCTATCATTGTATACATAGCCGTAATTAACATTGAATGAACGAATTTAGTTCGAATATATTGACATGTCTGTGAATGGTCTCTGAAGCCGTGGAGGAAGAAGGAGAAAGAGAGACGCAGTGATGGTGGAATGAGGGAGGAAGGCAGAGAAAGTCTTTGGCCCCACTGGGCCGGGTGGGGCCGGGTGGGGCCGGGTGGGGCCGGGTGGGGCCGGGCCCCCGGCAGGCTGCGCACGTCCGACAAAGATTTGTCAGTGATTTCATTAACGGCCTCGGCCGTGCCTGCAGAGCTGTGGCAGCCCAGCCCGGCCCAGCCATAGGGCCAGTTGTAGAGGTCTGTCTGTGCCAACTGCCGCGTCACGTCCCGACAGAATTAGCATATGAATCAAGTGGTTGACAGATGGACTGTGATGCTTTTGAGCTTTTGGACGCCGGAGCGGACTGGATAGAAAAGGAGGAAAGTTTACGAAGGGCGATTACACGGTAAATTCGAGCATGGCTGAATGAGTCAGAGGACGTTACTGCAAACCCGATTTTTTTATGATACCTAGACATTGCTTCACCGAAGAATAGGTCGTGTTTTTTTTTGTATGAGCAACGCTAAGAATACCGACAATTTCCTGTTTATCTTCAAGAAAGCTATTCTTGCCAACACTACCCGCTGCAGATAGGGGCGGCTGAATCGATGCGGGGGTGGGTGCCACCTGCCACCCTTAGCGCCCAAGCGCTCGAAGGAAAGTGAGTTCATTAAACTTTACGAGTAACAAACTCGGCGCGACGGCCAGCGGGGTGTGGTTAAAGCGATGCACTCGAGGCGCCGGCGCCAAGTCTCCCTACAGCGCGCCGCGCAGCCCAACACCCCCTGCCTGCTCCCCCCCAAGATGGCCGCACCCGACCAACCGAGAATGTTTCGCGTTTCAGCGGATCGTCCAGCGGCAAGAAACGAAAATCTCGATACTTTTGACTCGCCTTTCACAACAGGCCCTTTGTCGGCAACCTCACTCAAGCCTAGGGCGCATGTCAAAACTGACTTTTGGTCTCCCTCTAACGCTCGCCCTCTCGCTCTCTCGCTCCCTCCCTACCCCCTCCCACAATCCATCATAAACTGACGTAAGAAGGACAAGACGGGCTTGCACCTGCCAACACAAAAAATACAGACGCAAGGAGAAAAGTCAGGGAATGGAAAATAAGCAAAACAATCCATATTGCGATGCAGACATTAAAGGTATAGCTCCTGCGCCGTTGTCGGACAGACGTGTGCTTCTGGCAGCGCGCCTGGGAGGTAGGCCGCGCGGTTCCCGCAATGTGAGCGCAAAGCCTACCGCCACGGCGCTCCCCGGCCCCGGCACACGGCGCCCACGGCGCGGCAGAACAACAGACCTCTGTATGTCAGCGAAGCTCCACACAACAGTATGGTGGTGAAGCACTGCGACCAGCCTCACCACACAGGTTGAATTATTTTCGATCAGAATGCACTTTTGCAAAAGGCATTTCGTAAAAATGCGTCAGACCTACCTGAAAGGAGTTTCCGGTCAGATATTTACTAAAATTTGAATAGACACTCAGGTTTAAACGGAACGTCCAATGTCATCAGAATAATTCGGAGGGGTGCGGGATTATGGGGTAGTTGGGAAGGGGTCCTGGCGGGCCCACAAGGTGTGATCCCCTTGCTTCATTTCCCTTTCGCGCGCAGAAGTGACTTATAATCCCCATAGTGCCGTTAGGAGCCGGCGCAGCCAACCTCGGCTGCACCACACCGCGAGAATTACACACCGAGGATCACACGGGGTGTATCCCAGAGAAAGGGGCCAAGGCGACAGAGAGAGAGAGGGGGAGAGAGAGAGAGAGAGAGAGAGAGAGAGAGAGAGAGAGAGAGAGAGAGAGAGAGGCGAGGAAGAGAGATGGAATGAAGGAGGGGGAGCCCCCGGGATAATGGAGGCATTCTCACTCAGCAGACATCCCGGGCGATAACGTGCGGCTACCCAGGGATACGACCCCCCCCCTCCCCCTCCCTCCTTCCCCTCCCTACCCCGCGCCCCTATCCGCCCCTCTCTGTGTAATGAATGGTTAAGATGTGCGCAAAAAGGTAGGAAAACCGAGATTATTCAAGGCGGGGAGAAAACCGATCACACGGCAGGGACATGGCTGGGAGAGAGCCGTCCGCAAGACCGCAGGGGCGGCAGGGGCGGCAGGGGCCTGCGTGACAAGAACGGCGAGGAATGCTAAAGGCACTGCCATGGCCCTGCCACCGCCGCGCCGCGCCGCGCCGCCTTCTTGCGGCTGCCGGCCGGGGAGACGCGGGGCGGGGCCGCCCAGAGAACAGCGCTCTCTGAAATTCGTCAAATTAGACTCAGGCAGCAGAAGGAGCACAGGAAGTCCGCCAAGCCACAAGTCGAGTCATCTGCGTATAAAAACGTGCGAGCAATGAGCAATACACCCTCAGATTGTTTCTAGACTTTTTCTGGAAGTTATGACATTTTAAAACGTCTATAGAATAATGTTTTTCTCTCAAACTGTTGTCATGGACCAAGTGTACAGTGTAGCTTGCACTTGGATCTAAGTGTATATGTGTAGTACTGCGATCGAGTGAAATGTCTCACACCAAATGAAATCGTTATCCTTACGCAAGTCGGACCCCTGACAATTAAAAGGCTGTGTCTCAGAAAGGTTGACTATAAAGTCGGATCTCCGAGTCCCTTGGGGTCGGTCTTCAGAGAGCCCGGCCCTAGGGTCGTATGTGCAGTTTTGGTCGATATTTGGAGATGCATATCATTGGAATCAGGAATGATCTTTTCAATGGCGTACATATCCCAAAATAAACCAACACTGAACATAGGACCATACAGCCGGTCACTCCGAAGACCCTTTAGCGGGGTACTCCAAGGCCCGACCTATTAATTTTCAGGAGTCGAAGTGCAAAACTGTCTTGTTTGGAGAGTATTTTACTCTTGTATCGAGATCCCATTTTCCTGGCTGTGTTTTCACTTCCATTTCCGAGAGGGTTGGTTAATACTGCTTTCCTTTCATCGCAACAGAGTACGAGAGCCCCTAGGCCAGCTCTCATTGGGTGCGGCGCGACACTCTGCCTTGTGGGATTTCAGGCCTTTCCAGCAGATTGTCTTTGCGCCATCAGATCGCTCGAGGGGCTGGGGGGGGGGGGGGGAGAAGCCGCCACTGATACAACCTTCAGGCGTGGTGATAGTATCCAAGTCGCAGCTAAAAACGTAAACAATATTTAATAGTGGATTAAACACAATTTCAGCCTCAAGTTGAATGCTCACTGTGATAAATATGTCTGCAAGTTTACGACGTTTTTCGTAACTTGTGATTTACAAATGGTGTTGTAAATTTACAATCGAAATCGTAAATTTACGAACGCTTATTTGTGCTCGTTCAAGAATTACAAGTCGATACCAAGTGTCCTTAAAATTTTGTAATTTTACAATTTGATATCGTAACTTTACGACATTTCTCGTGGAAAATTTTCCCGTAACTCTTACGAATATTTCTCACAGCGCTTTAGGAAAATAATGAGAGTTTCAGTCTGATTTTCAGCGTCCACAGAGGACGTCCCTCAGCCCGGGAGCTACGCCGCGAGGACCGTCTATGACACACGGGTAGTAAACATAGCAGAGGCCGCCGTCGTCTCGCCAGGGCGTGAGGAGCGACCTCGGGGAGTTTATAGCGCCATTAAATGATGCGCCGCCCAAACAGCAGCGGGGCGTGTTGCCTGGCCCGGCCCGGCCCGGTCACACAGCTGTGACACGGGTCTTTTACAAGTCACAAACTTTAGAAAGTACAAGACTAGTGAGATTTATACTTTTAATGTCGGGGTTACTATTGTTTTCAGGCACGTAGTAGCCATGTCGATTTTTCTTATTGGGAGGTTTTTCTCGCGTACGAGTTGCGCCACGCCTTCTAGTTAAATGTCTCAGTTCAGAGCGCAACCATGAGGTGTCTCATCTCGTGCTGCTTGGGGCGTAGCGCGAGGAAGACAAGGATATAGATTCACGATTTGCAAGCTGTTTCAGCAGCACATTGATTTCACAGCTTTTCTCCCGAAACACACACACCCGAGTTGTGTTTCGTTCCCCCTTTTATGACACAGTATCATTGTCGTATTCCAGAACTCACGTCATAAACAGCGATCGTAAAGCAGCGAGCGTTCGGAGATTCCCTCGAGCTGGGCGGCACGATTCTTTTCAGGCATCGGAAAGAATAGTCGCCAAAAAGTAGGAAAAAATGCAGTGGCGGTATTATTCGTCATCATGACTACATTTGCGTCGAAGAATTTTTGATTGGGAGAATAAATAAATTTGGAGAGTCGAAAGCGTACAAATATAACCTGGCCCGACTACCTGCATATCCCAGCCCTCCCCCTAAATGTTATCCTTCTTCGCAAGGTACTTTTTTCCTCCATTGTTGATATTTGGGTTTGGCCGCCGGAGGAAAAATAAAGTCAAAACGGAAACGCTTTAGGGAGCGAGGGCCCCTTCGCTCTCTCCTCCCCGTTCCCCGTTCCTCCCTATTTCTGCCTCATCTTTCTTCCTCTCTTTTCCATTTCTCTCTTCCCCCCCTTACCACTCTCTTGGGTCAGTTCAGACGACGCGTGCGACCGATCCAGAGCCTCACGACGATATTACAGAAGAACAAGAAGGGGCGAGGGCGGCAGACACAGGGAACGGGAGGCTGCGTCAAGGCGGGAGAAATTAGTTTGGGGGCGAGTCGTGTTAATGTCTGAGCGTCCTGCGTTGTGTGTGTTGACCTTCGGAAATCGCCACAGGCCGAGCTTATATTGGTCCAGGGGCGGGGGAAGAGAGAGAGAGAGAGAGGAGAGGGAGAGAGGGAGAGAGAGAGAGAGAGAGAGAGAGAGAGAGAGAGAGAGAGAGGGCTGACATCTGCCCGATTATCGATTAATTTTCAGGCGCCGACAATCGCGTCACCAATGTTCGACTCAAGACCAGCACGGGTCAGATTACCGTTATTGGCTAATTAGCCGACAGCACGGGGTGTAACACGAGCCGGCAGGAGAGGACGGAGTGAGTCACGCCGCCGGCTAAATAACCGAGAAGGGCGGCGCGGTATTGTGAGCCCAGCCCGCCGTGTTCAAAGCCCTCCATCCACGGCAAGTCGCTTAAAACACGCCGGGAGCCAAAAATGGAATCGAGTAGAAAATCAAGCCATCCGGTTATCATTAAAAATGAAAACAGTAATTGCCTCATGATGGCAGGAATGGTCCCGCAGGGTCACCTTTCACGAGCACATATGCTGGTCCTCCACTTTTCTCGCGGCCTTGGATGTCTCGCAAACCACCACCCTTTTTCGTGCTCTAAAACCTCTGCCCGCCCCGCCCCGCCCCGCCCAGCGCCGCCACACCCTTCCCTCCCCTCCGCATGCAACACAGCATTGCTGCCGGCCGGCAGAGCAGGCAGGCCGGGTGGAAGGGAGGGGAGGGAGGAGGGGAGGGAGGAGGGGAGGGAGGAGGGGAGGGAGGAGGGGAGGGAGGAGGGGAGGGAGGGGGGGAGGGAACAGACAGGAGGGAGGGGAGGTTCAGGACGAGGGGTTGACGAGGGAGGCAAGCAGTGGCGAGGCAACATGGAGGGAGAGGGGACTGGAGAGAGGGTGGTGGTGGTGGCGCCGCGTGGCGCCCAGGAGGATGCGGTAAAACAAAACACTGCTAGCAAAGTACGGGGCTCGGGGGAGGGGGGGGGGGGAGCAGACAACCACGTGCAATTTGAGCACGCTGAACTCTTTGTAAGCAATAGTAACAGATTTATTTTCAATGATTAAGAAAAAATAATAATAAAAATAATAACAATAATAAAAATAAATTTTAGCATGACATTTTCATAATATTTTTAACACAATATTTTTTCTTCCCTATTGATGTAGGCCGGCCACCTTGCGCAGGGCTTTACAAAATACATTTCTGTTCGGTGGCCCGTTTTGCGCCATACTCACAGCCGCGGCATGCCTGGAGTAGCTGGCTGTCCAAGCCACGCCACTCGGGAGAGGAGAGGGGAGGGGAGGGGGAGAGGGGGAGGCAGAGAGGGGTCGCGCACGAGGGTGGTTCTGGGGGTGGCGCCGACCCTCCGCTCCGGGGAAGTTCCACCGCGAAGGGGTGAGTCATGGGGAGCGCCGCGACGCCGCGCCGGCCTGGCCCGGCCCGGCCCGGCCCGGCCTCCCCCCGGCGTCGCGCCGGCCTCGGCCCGCTCTGCCAGCGCCGCTCTGTCTGGGCTCCCGCGCCCCGCCTCGAGTAGTGCACCGTATTGGTACGCTCTAAATGACCAGGGACAATTTTTAGAACTATCCATGGACGTTTTAAGCATAAATAATAACATACAAAATTGTGTGTCGTTTGATACAATTTTGTAAAACTTGTAAATCTCAACACACAATTGACGGTCAAAATGTTTATAAGCGTCCGTACAGGTAGTTACAAGAATGTTCATGGTCATTTATCATTAGTGATCATATATCAGCTCTATTCCCTTTAAAACTACTTGCCGCATAGTACACAGCACATGAAGCTGTGGGCCTTTGCCCTTAGTGACAAGTTACATAGAGAGAAAATTAAAAAATAATAGTTCGTTGCTTTCGCCTCCTCAAAACGCAATGTGCGCAAATTTTTAACGACGTCCGCTTTAAGTTTCTCGTCGGCAAGCGTGCGCTCCTTGCATTCCCCCACGACAAGTATGCCAGGCCGATGTCATGCAGAACTACCTACGGGAGGAAGGGGCGGGGCGGGGCGTCTCCCGCCTTGAGGAAGAGGCAAAAGGGAGAGAGAGGACAGAGCAGAGGGGTAAACTTTGAGAGAGATGTTTAGAGTCCCCTCAGTAGATGTTCTAAGCCTGAGCGTTGGTCGCAGCACTCGGGGAGGAGCCCCGGCCCGGGGCCCGCAGCGCCCCGCCCCGCGCCGCCCCGCGCCGCGTAAAGACGACTGGATAAGCCGACTTTGCCACGCACTGCTACTGCTATAACGCAACGCTACAGCCCGGAGGACACCGTTACCATCAAAGTATATTTCTATATATTTTTTCCATGAAACTAAACAAAACCGGCCGAGAAAAGAAGTTAAGGGGAGAAAACGGAAGAGATGAGACAAACTCGGTTGCACCAAGCAGACAATAAGGGCCGGTGGGGATACAGTTCTCCTGGGAAGTTGAATTGCCGTAATCCATAGGGGTAACGGTGCAACGAAAGCGCTTTAGTTGTCGGGTCTATAACACCTTCACTAACGAGTGTTGCACAAAGTAAGAAAGAATATGGCTCCTCATTCTCCGCTCTGTCGAAGAGATACGCCTGATTTAGGCTGACTTGACTGTTTTACACACGTTTGTTTGAGGGTCGCGAGCGCGGCTGTGCTGGGCCGAGCAGGAGCGGAGTCGGCAGATTTTCTCGCGGTTCGCTCATACGTTGTCGGGGACCAGATCAGTTTGCAATGGATGGGCAGTGGCGGGAGGCAGGCAGGAGGGGGGGGGGGGGCAGGGTCAATAGCCAAGGTCACCGCTGCTGCCCCCTCCAGCGGCACTCAACCTCGGGCCAGGGCAGCGCACCGCAACTAGCGCCCCACCCCTCAGCGCATGCCCGGCGGCGGTGGGGGGAGGGGGGGGGTAGGAATTTAATCAAGTCAAGTCATGTGTGTGCCCGGTAGCCGCACCGTCCATTGGCTGCCCGCCCTTTTTTTTTATTATTCCATTAATTTTTTATTTTTTTTCAAGCCACAAGCATTGTATCGACATTTATTTTTTTCAATATTTTTTCGGACACATGAGACGTAACGAGAAGGGCTGAGGTGGCGAAGGGCCGGGGATGGGGTAGAAGGGCTCGGGGCGGGGCGGGGTGGGGCGGGGCGGGGCGGGGCTCGTACATCCGTCCCCATCACAGCGCGCGGCGCACCCAGGGGGTGAAGGTGATGGACCGCGCGAGGGATGGGGATGCACATCTGTCATCCGCGCGGCAGGGCCGGGCCAGGGCCCTGCCCTACAGGGCTGTGGAGGGTGGAGGGCGCCGCAATCACCTGACAGCCACCGATCATCATCAGCCAATGGAATAGCGTAGCGTAGCGCGCCGGCCTGCGCGCCAGCGCCAGAGAGGGGGTGTCAAAGGGATATCCCAAAAACATTTTCAAAAATATTCCTTTGCTTTCCAATTTGTGCCCGTATAAAGTAACAATCGATTCGAATGGTTTTCCTCCCGCTACACTTTTTTTTTAGGTTCGACTGAACCTCAGCAACAGATCAATGGTTCAATGGTCGCTGCGCTGCTCCAGACGCACTGAAAAGTGCCTTTTGAGGCAAAAGTTGGCGTTTTTCTCTGAACGCCACATGTTGGCGTCAAAAGACGCCAAATTTTGGCGTTCAAAGACGCCAAATACTGGCGTCCTCTAGGAGAACACCAAAATTTAGCGTCCTCTAGGAGAACACCAAAATTTGGCGTCCTCTAGGAGAACACCAAAATTTGGCGTCCTCTAGGAGAACACCAAAATTTGGCGTCCTCAGGACGCATTTGGCGTCATAGAACGCCAAGATTTGGCGTCTTAAAACACCAAGATTTTGGCGTCTTAAAACACCAAGATTTTGGCGTCTTTAGACGCCAACCAATTTGCAGTTCGACACAGCCTCTTGGGGATGTGTCCCCTCCTAGCCTGCACCGGCCGTGGCGTGGCACACCCTATCCACACGCCCCATGGTGAGTTCTAAAAGAAAGTTGCTAATAAAATAGAGCCATCCTCGGTACCGAACGGATTGAGAACTACCGCGCATACTATGGTCATACGTGTAAAGGGTTTTGTCCGCCGCTCTGCCCACCGTCCCCAGAGCGTGCCTTTTGTCGCGTATGAGGAAAAGCGGCGCCGCGAGGTAAAGAATGAGGGGGGGGGGGGGAGAAAAGAGTTAAAGGGGAAAGAGAGCGAAAGCGGAGAGCTTTGCCCCATTTCCTGCCCTCCTTTGCGCCCCACTCCCAGCCGCGACTTGTACAAAAGGAAGAGACGATTCCCCCCCACCAAACCTCCTACCAGCCTACCATCGCACCACCAGAGTGAACGGCACACAGAGGCCTAAAGCACCTGATGGGCCTCTTAAAAACAAAATCATTCCGTGTTCACAAAGAAAGTAGCAAAAAGTTCGGCGCAAAAGGACCGCGTTATTGGTACGAGTCGGACACCTTTCGACCTCCATACCGACCAATTCTAAAAAGAAAGACATTTATCATGGCGAGGTAGACGAGAAAGGTGGAAAGAACGGGAAAGAGGGGAGGCGGAAGGGCGGAGGAAGAGGTTGGGGGAAGTCCAAAGTACGAGGAGGGTGTACCTTCCCCAGCCGGGCCGGGCCCTAATGGCACTCCCGCCCCAGAAACACACAAACACGACGAACAAGGAGAATAATCATAATAAAAAGATATCGCTCGCTCGGACACACAATGCGCGGTGCGGCGCGGTGCGGTGCGGTGCGGCCCGGTTCTCGGCCCGCTCCCTTTGTGCCCCCCCCCCCCCCCGCTGCATCGCCTTGCCACTGTTTTGTTCGTTTTCGTCCGACTTTTATCACTTCCTGTGGATCGTCGTCTGCCATCCTCCCGTCGCCCAGCGGCGGTAGGCGCGGATCTAGGCCGGCTGGTTCCGGATGGCGAGGGGAGGCCGCACTAACCTGAAACAGACAAAGAAAAAGGCTGCTCGTAAAAAGAGTTGAACAGATCAAATGGCGATAATTTTGAGGTCCCTAATATCGATCTGTACTATTTTCTAGGGAATTTATTCAAATAGTTTGTATTCGATGTCTCGGCATTGTCTCGGTGTTGGTACCCTGGAAAAACAAACGTGACGTGTGACACGGCAATTGATGGGTCTGAGAGCATTGACCTTGTTGCCTACTTGAAACAAGCAGCCTCAGGCCCATCGCATGGTAGCTCTAGCTCGTTTGAAATCTCTCTCGACAAAAAATATGCATATAGGAAAAAATTTCAAGCACAAAAGCCGACCTAAATGGCGTGAGAGATTCTGAACTCACACCAAAAAATGTGCGACTGTCTCTCCCTTTGATTTCCAGAGTAGGGGCGCGTTTAACTGCATCCGTTGGGGGCGGAGAGGGTCTTTAAGGTAACGCCGCTGATGTGAATAAAAGCCCGTCTGAACTGCCGTGCACGGACACTAATCACAAGGAACCGCCCGGCCCTTCGACCCTGCACTGCTCCCCTAAAACCCCAAAAAGCCACCCCGCCTCCCCTCTGGCAGTTTCTCTCTCCTACGCTCGCTCTCTCGCTCTCCCTCCCACCCTCCCTCTCTCTCTCGCAACCACTCAGCTGAAAAGCATGACGTGGATAAAAAAAGAGTAAGTGAAATAAAAATTGGTCAGTTGGCAAAAAAAAATCATCCAGAGTAATTTGTGTTTTAAATAACAGTAACGTCCTGAGCCGCTTACGTGGTGCTTGCATCGTGATATCAAGCCGTGCCGTCGCCCCCTACGGAGTGGGAGGGAGAGGAGGGGAGGCAGGAGCTCCTGTTTCCGGTGTGCGATCACACGTATCACGTATCTCTGCCACCGCCCTTGCCCCTCGCCCGTGCACGCTTAGGCCCGCCGGCGTTGCGTGCATAAACTGTCCAAAACTGGCAAGTATCTCCCATATCACAATACGGACTTGATTCCACTCTTGACCTACGAGCTACGTCGGCTGATTACTGGTAAAGATACCGCTCTAAAAACCATTTCTTGCATGAATGAGACCAAAACAAGTCTGGCAAGCCCCATTGAAAATTCGAGCATTCCACCCCTACCCTACCAGCCAGCCCTTATCTTCTGGCAATGTGTACCGAACGCGCCAAACTTATCGGGCCGCTCCGGCCACCTCAGCAATACTCTGTAGCTCCTCAGTTCAAACTTTCCTTTCACCTCGGGGGCGTTCCTCCCCCGCCCCGCCCCGCCTCCCCTACCGTGCCGAGCCGTATGGCTCAGGCCGCCCCCCCCCCCCCCTACCATGGCCCCCAAGGTAAACGCACGCGCCATCGCCAAATTGGCCGCCGCAGGCCGAAGCCCTACGCCTGCACACCATCGGCATGTCTGGGGATCGGGGCGGGGCGGGCCGGGGCGCGGCGGCTAGCGCTCGGAGTTCTGTTCGGGCGGGGCGGGCGCGGGTACAGTCGGAGAGCGGTACGGTACCGGGCCGGGCCCGCGGGCGTAACACTAACCACGTAACAGTGCTGCGGGCCTGCCTACTCTAGGGGCCACTGCGCCCCGCGTACAGGCTGGGGTGGGGAAAAGCAAACCCGCACAGTCACTGTGTTGTCTGTTACACTCGGTCCCCGGGCCCGAAGATATTCTATATATGTTTGCTGCGCAAGCCGAAAGACTTGTTGGGGAAAGTTGAGGATGAAATCATAACCACGCCTCACCAAGGCGCCCCGCCCGCGTCCCGCGTAACACAAGGCGTGGTGCGGCTGGTGTGGCGGGGCGGGGCGGGGCGGGGCCTTGTGCGTCATGCGGTGTGTCACGGGACACCACCACCCTTCCTTGCGGGGGGAGGGGGCGGCCCCAGGTGTGCAAAAGACGCGACAAAGCAGCCTGCTTCCTCGCTTGAGCCGCGATGCGAAGTTTTGTTAAACTTTTTGGAGTTCTCTGCTGCGGCCCCGCCCCCGCCCCCGCCCCGGCCCCCACTCCCCCGGACACCATGTTTGTAGCAGCGGGGACGATGGGCGTTCCACACAAAGGCTGTTCGGGGCTGAAGTCCTACTGCAATCCTATTTCTCTGTCCCTCGTGCCACGCCAGATCGCACAGAGAGAGAGAGAGAGAGAGAGAGAGAGAGAGAGAGAGAGAGAGAGAGAGAGAGAGAGAGAGAGACCCACACAAGAACGAGCGAGGCCGACATGCCTGGTGGAGGGGAGGCGGAGGGGAGGGGAGGGGTTGCTGCCCTCCTGGTCGTGTCCGCTGCCGCGCGTCCACCACAGAAAAGGCCATAATACGTTTCAAAATTCGATTTATCGAAGCCGTCCCCCGGGCCGTGCGTAGCCCGTGGGCTATAATTTCTCAAATATGCGATGCCAGCCCTTTCATGCTCCACGCACACCTCTCTGTCTCTCTCTCTCCATCTCTGTCTATTGCGCGGCCGAGCCTACCGGACGCGTGCTCCCCCTCTCCCCCATGTACTATCCAGCCTCTAGGCCGCGTCCCTCCCCGACTCGTCGTGTTGGAGCGGGGCGTAACATTGAAAGTGCTGAGTCCGGCCGGCCGGAGTGCGCCCCGCCCCGCCCCTCCACGCCCCGCCGCGCCCCGCCACGCCCCGCAGTGTTTCACGATGTGGCCGGGGCCGGCGGCTGGTCGGTATTGTTCCGCCGACTGTATTGCAACGCATCGCGTCCACGCACGACTAGGGGCCCCGCTGAGCCGTGGCAGGGGCGGCGGGGGCGGTAGGGGCGTCAGGGGCGTAACGGCACGGGGGAGTGGGGGCTGCGTCCCAACGAGTTTACAACGCCACGCTCCACCCTGCCGCCCGTCGCACGCAGCGCAGCAGCCAAAGATTGGGCTGGGTGAAAAAAAATGGCTGGCGTACGATATTGAATCTGCGAGAACGTGTCTGAGCATTTGGACCGCCCCGCCCGCGCCGCCCACTGGCCGGTCATTCGCACGGGAAAACTCAATGAGCGACGAGCTCGACTTGAGGTGAGCACGTAATTTTTTGAGTCGGGTATATATCAAAGCTCAAAAGAAGGTAGTGCATTTCTTCAGTGTTTTCATATTGTAGTACATAACGCTAAAACACGCCGGCGGAGTGGTTTCCACCACCAGCGCACTGCTGCGGCGCGGGGCGGGGCGGGGCGGGGCGGGGCAGGGCGGGGCGGGGATGCTCGGAGATGGGAGCGGATGGAGAATAACGGAGGCAGGAAAGATCGCAGCGTCGATTATCGCAAACAGTCCGGCCCGCTCGCTCAGACAGGCCTGCCCCCACCCCACCCCACCCCGCCCCGCCCCGCCCCGCCCCGCCCCGCCCAGCCCTTCTCGCCCGTCCCTTTGCTTGACGTTGGAATTACTTGGACCACTTTGCGTACGTGTCAAGATTAACACGCATACAAAAGCGGCGCGGTGTGGCGCGGCGCGGCGGCGCGGCGTGGTGAGAGGAGCCCCTCACGCCTAGGCGGGCCGGGCCGGGCCGCGGCGATCCAACTACAATAAGAGAACAAAAGGCGCGCGCGGACAGACAGACAGACCGACAGACAGACAGACAGACAGACAGACAGACAGACAGTCGCACGGACGGACGAGTTGTACCGCCCTGAATACGGCGGCCTGGGCGCGGGGCGCGGCGCCTGCTCCGGGGGTGGCCCTTTCTTTCTTCCGCTCTGGACCCCACCCCACCCCACCCCACCCCACCCCGCCCCGCCCCGCCCCGTCTCCGCGCGACTCATGTGCCAGTGGAATATTCCTCCACCAACCCTTTTTTCCCCCGCCCTAACAAATTAATTACGTTGGCGGGTTGACGGGCTGAAGGGAAGCAGGGGGTGTATTGTTGTGCCTGTCTGAAAGCAAAGAGAGAAGGATTAAAAGGCTCCCACTTTCTAAAAAAGTGTGCGCAAGCAATGTTTGTGCGCCGCCCCGCCGCGTGGTACAAAGTGTGCGATGAGGAGAGGACGCTTGTAAACGAACCATATCATTTTCTAGGATTTCTTTTGCGTCCGAAGCGACAGCACTACTTGTGTTACTGCGCCCTCCTACACGGTAAAAACAATGTCTGATTTTTTGACGAGAAGGGGAAAACTCTGAGAAACCCACGTACTTCGAGGACAAGTCCTCAGAGTTTAAGGATGTCCCCTCAAAGTGAGAGAATTTTCCGTTTTTCAGGAAACTTTCTGAAAATCTGAGTTTTCCTCATAGTTTTGCCTTTTTCCTAAAAAGTATAAATCAGACATTGTTTAGCTGGTGTCACAGGTATTGCACGGCCAGTGGAAGGCGCCGCTCCAGCTCCCACCGATCCCTCCGCCGCTCTGAGCGTCGGGAGAGCAGTAATTTTCGCGCCTGGGCTGCGCCCTGCGCCTGGCCCTGCGCCTGGCCCTGGAGTAATTGTCACTTTTAACGGCTCGGTTAGGTCTGAGCGGGGTGGGGCGGGGCGGGGCGGGGCGGGCCCCCGCCGGCGGCCTGCGCCATGAGAGACCCATCTCTTCAACGACCCTCGCCCCGCCTCGCCTCGCCCCGCCGCCGGCGCTGCGCCGCCGCGGTCTCTCCCCTCGAATATGAAAGGAAAAATGCTAATGGAAAGTTATGATGTTCTCGTGCTGATTACATTCGCAGCGTGGGCGAGAGAGAGAGAGAGAGAGAGAGAGAGAGAGAGAGAGAGAGAGAGAGAGAGAGAGAGAGAGAGAGAGAGAGAGAGAGAGAAGGGGGACGAAAGGGGCAGAGGGAGAGCGGGAAGAGAGAGGAGTTGAGTCGGGGAAGGGAGAGGTACGACAAGTGGCGAGCGAGCCCCGCCGGCGCCAACTGCCACGCCACGCCACGCACTGCCCTCCGCTGGCTCGCTACATTTCCATAATCTTCAGTTTGTTGAGTCGCGGTGGGGGCGGCGTGGCCGGGGGGGGGGAGGGGGGAGGCGGTGTAGCGCCGGGCGTGGGCGGCTCGGGCGCCGAACCACGAGCGCTACGCATAGAGCTACGCGGCGCGAGCCTGCCCACCGGGGCGGTAGGCAACGCGCACAACACAGCGGTGCAGCGGGCGGGTATCTGATACGGCGATAGGAGGCGACCAGGGTAGGCAGCGCTCCCATCTGGGTAGGCAACGCGCACTGCACGGCAGTGCGACGGGCGGGTATCGTATCGGCTACGGCGGCAGGACGCAGCGCTTCCGGCCCCGCAGTGCGGCGGGCGCTTGGGCGGGCGGTATAACGAGGTCGATACTCTCTGCTCCGTAGACATGAGCGGGGCGAGCATTATACAAAACCGTACCGAAAGGTGTGAAGAACATTTTTCAAGACTGTACTGCACACTTCTCACTACAGTTATCAGCTTGCCACTTGTTCGTCACCGCCTTCCCCGCAGCGCAGGCGGCGCCACGTGAAACACCCTGGCGGGCAGGGTAGGTAGGCGGCGCGGGGCGGCGCGGGGCGGCGCGGGGCGGCGCGGGGCGGCGCGGGGCGGCGCGGGGGTGGGGTGGTGGCGGGACCCGGCGCCAACACGCTCCACACCCGACCGGCCGGCCGGATCATAATCGAACTTAACAAGCCAGAGGGCTGCGGACGTCAAAGGGAGGCATTTGGTGAAAGGCAGAGAGGCACGGGGAGCCGCGCCGGCCTGTAACGAGCAGCTGGGGGGCCCCGCCGCCCCGCCCCGCCCCGCCCCGCCCCGCCCCGGCCCGCCCCACCCCGCCCCGCGCTCAAAGACCCGCGCCCGCCTTTGCTCATCAGGGGCCGTGACGCGACAGGGACCGACGCGCGCCGCACGCCGCGGGTAAAAGTGACCTTTTTACTATTCTGCATTTAAAGTCACATATTGTTGCTATTTCGCCGCCAGAAAAAAAGTACGGGACGTTATGGTCATTCATTTGCCTGGTCCCTCCGTACTTGCTTAGGTACGGTGTTTCGAGTACGGAGTACAGGCTGTGGTTGGTACGACCGGAGTTGTGGGAGTGAGCGCGTGAGCGTGCGTAACGATGTGCAGCGCGCCGAGCAATCATCATCCGAGAGAGAGAGAGAGAGAGAGAGAGAGAGAGAGAGAGAGAGAGAGAGAGAGAGAGAGAGAGAGAGAGAGAGATAAATTCGATCCTATCGAGCAGCGCCGCCAGCATACACGATACATACCATCAGACTGCGGTCCCGGAGGAAAAGGGGGAGGACGCATATCACACAGAGAAATATGCAGACGCGGACAGAAACAGCAACGCCAACGGGAGACAGACACGCGGACGGACAAATAAATGTTTGAGAGCAGATGATTAGAGAACGCCACTTTTATTATTTTTTCCCCACGTGTAACATTGTCGACTGTTGGGTCGACGACGTTGGCAGGACTGAGGCCGCCAAGGTGCGAGTGCTACAGTAGGGTAGGGTGGAGCGGGGGGGGGGGGGGGGGGAGGGCTTTATCACAATCTACGCGCCGTTCACCAGCCCCTTATCTTCCTGTCATTTTCTTGTTGATGTGTGTGTAATGTGTTTCTGATTTTCACCCACGACACTGCACGCAATTCCCAGGCTTGTATTTATACTCACAGGTCAAATACAAAACTCTCTAAAACATTAGACACAGGTGTTTCATATTATCAATATAGTAAGACCTTGGTCATTTATCCCTGTTGTCATTGTAGAAGGCTCAGCAGTTGTCGTATTTATTAAGTTTTAATACGATCTTAGCCCCCCTATCTCTCTCTCCCCCTTCTCTCCCCCCCCCCCTCTCTCTCTCTCCCTCTCTCCGGTCTGCACAATATTTGCCAGGCGAAAATATTTAGGCAAGCGCTGCGCCCCTGCGGCCAGCTGAAATTAAAAAGAATCGGCGGTAAAGCACTAAAGCCGAGTGTGCTGGGGAGGGGAGGGGAGAGGAGAGGAGAGGGGGGACTTAATATACTTGTGTACACTACCAGCATTCCTCATAGGAAAATCTGCGGGTAGTCATGTATACTCACACAACACAAAAACAGAAGATGTGTGGGTTGACCGAAGCGTGCGAGCAGGTCGGGCTCTTAGACGAGAGCAGCAAGCAATAGTGCCTGCTGTAATTAGAGAGTCAGTTTCGAAGTTCCTTCGTTTACGTTTCTGTTTAAGATTGCATGCTTTTCTTTCGCTCCAAAACCAAGAGGAAAGCAAACACGTTAGCGCCGAGAAGAGCACCTCGCCCAAAGGATCCAAAAAGAAAGGTGTACACTGGTAAAACTAAAGGGTGGTGCAACCTCTTGAAGCGTACAAAGTGCGCACGCTTAAAACGAAGCGTAATGAGGCTCGTCCGATGAGATTCCGCCTTTCTAAATGCATAGGGGGAACTTCTTCAGTATGCTTCATTTCGAGCGTAAAGTCTTCAAACGTATTTGTATGCTTGACTCAAGCGTACTACTACGCCTTAGTTTTCCCAGTGTAGGCGCTTACTAGTATTTTAAAAACTATGAGTGTGAGAGATGCTGATGGACAGGGGGCAGCAGCGCGGAGCCTGCCCGGCCCGGCCCGGCCCGGCCCTGTGGCGCGTGAGCGTGAGCGTAGCCGAACCGGGCCGGGCCAGGTGGAAGGGCACGAGAATCTGTGGCGCGGGTTTTGCCTTCATTACAATTTTGTTTAATCGAGGAGTTGCCTGCCGCGGCCGGGCCGGGCAGAGCCGGGCCGGGCAAGGGCAATTAATAGGATAATGACAGAGCAGCGGGTCGAGTCCACGCCCCGCCACGCCCCGCCACGCCCCGCCACGCCCCGCCACGCCCCGCCACGCCCCGCCACGCCCTCTAATGTCGGCAGCAATACAATCCCGGCCGGGCCGCGTGCCAATCACGGCGCTCACCGCAAATTGCGCAGGAATTAAAATAAAACGAATGCTCTCGCATGGTGAAGGGGGTGGAAGCGAGGGGCCCTTCACTAGAAATTCAAGCGTACACCGATTTTTCTGGTTTTACGTGATTTTTTGACTGATTTTTTTGTCCTTTTTCCTGATATTTTATTGATTTTTTTTAAAAGTGAAGGACCCCTTGGGTGGAAGGGTGGCACACGCCATACCTTCTGGAAAGGAGAGGAAAAAGTAACACTGTAGCAAAACCGATAGAGGTGCAGGGTCCGTGGTTAAGGTGAGATGTGGTTTTTGATGGCAGTTATTTTTTATTACACTTCTCGGCCGCCATTACACTACAAAAACTTCCTAATGCGTTTTGACACGACAATCCTCCCTGTCTGCCTCCTTTTCATTCTCTGCCTCCCACGCTCTGCACATGGCCCTACCCCCGTCGTTGTTCTCACCCTCTTTGACATGACTAGCCCATTTTTTTCATTTCCTTTTTTTTTTTTTCAAACTGGAAATTAACCTTTCCGCAAGACTTCCCTAATGACCTCTTTTCGCACTTTTTTCTACGGCGCGCCACCCTTGATAACTCGACTTAATTTCTCCTCAACCTCATACTTATTATAAATCCCCCGCTCTCTCTCTCTCTCTCTCTCTCGCTCTCTCTCACTCTTCCGAGCGGCCCCTTGCAGACGCTGCAGGCAGTCCGCCCGGCCGGCTGCTCGGTCTGTCCCGCTGCGATGACGCCCCCTTGGCTGGTGAGCGGTAGGATGAATGGGGCCGCCCGGCCGAGCTGGCAGCCAGGCTGGCAGCCAGGCAGACGGCGGGGCGGGGCGGGGCGGGGCGGGGCGGGGCGGGGCGGACCAGGTCAAGGCGACAGGTCCGCGATAAATCTGCGACTCTCCGCTACTCAAGCACTCGCTAGCTGCCCTGCGGAAAATGGATGCCATCGCTGACCGTAATTGTGCAAAGGGGTAGAGAGGCTTGAAGAGCGGGAGAGAGAGGCTTGAAGAGCGGGAGAGGGGTTGCGGCGGTGAGGGTGGCAGAGATGCTAAGGGATGGGGTAAAAAAGGTAGGGGGTGAGGTGGAAAGAGGGGTTCGCGTGAAGGTAAGAGGAGGTCGCGGGGTGGGGGGGTGGTGCTGGGAGGGTAGGGGTAGTGCAGGGAGGGTAGGAGGCCGAGGGGTGCTGCTGTAACGGTCTGGGCGGTGCGGCCTGTCACTTATGTGGTACTGCCAGAGGAGGGTCTAACACGGGGCTGGGCTAACCCGGGCTAACCCGGGCCAACCCGCCCCCGCCCTGCCCCACCCCCGCCCACGCACTACTCACGTCGCCGCTCCGTCGCCGACTACAAACCTCCCTCTGGCCACCAACAAGGAAAAAACAAGAGGGGGAAAAAGAGGGTGATATGCGGGGGGAAGGGGAGGGGGAGGTATGCGCCCGCGTGTGTATGTGAGTGTGGCTTATTCGAATCAGGAGACTTCGTCGTGACAAATTGCTCCACATTACCACCCCGAACCCGCCGCCTTACCGTCCCGCCCCGCCCCGCCCCGCCCCGCCCCGACATGGACGGTCGCCCGACCCGCACATGCAGCGCTCCCCGTGTGTGGGCAGGGCCGGCTGGGCCAGCTGCGGCGCGGCCCCTGATAACTAAAGGCTCTCATTCATTATTCGTATTCACGACGCTCTCTACGACGGAAACTATTCAGATTCCCATTGAGCCCCAGCCTCTCCCCGCGGGTCTCGTCTCGGTCACTCTTTTCCCTCCTGCATACCTTCCGGTGATAACACTTCCGGTCGTGTTATATTTCCGGTACGCAGTGAAAGCGGACGGGAAACGAGTCGGAGCGGAGCGCGGCCAGGGGGCAGGCCTCGGGAGGGGAAGGGCGGGGCGGGGCGGGGCGGGGCGGGGCGGGGCGGGGCGGGGCGGGGCGGGGCGGGGCGGGGCGGGGCGGGGCGGGGGAGGAAGGGCCAAGGGGTGGACCACTTCGACTATTCCATGTACACATCGGATATTCCATGAAAAATATTTCAAATATTCCATCTATTCCAAAAAATATTCCATCTAATAAAAATATTCCAACTATTCCAAATGTTCCAAAATATTCGCGCTTTTTTAACACTGAATATGTGTGTTTTTGCTATAAAACGTGTCACAGACATGAATATTCCAAATATTCCAAATTATCCAAAGATATTTTTACTGATAGTGTGTGCTTTTGTATAAACCTTGCCCCACACCATTGCCGCTAACGAAGTGCCTCCTAACTGTGAAGACTCCATGCTGCGAGTCAACCCGAACGGGTTCGCAAAAATATATAACGAAACATATGGAATAATTTAATTAGGGTCGTCACCCTGCCCTACAACATGCGCGTGATCCCACGATCCCCTATTTTCGGAATGTTTATGGAATATATGGAGTATTTGGAATACTGTTGACATAGAACGATTCCTATGCCATACTACGAAAAAAATATGGAATACATTCCAGAATATATTCCAAATATTCCATTGGAATAATATATTGGAATATATTCCATGTACCGGGTGTTTCTTTGAATGCATACCAGTGTTGCGGGATTGCATACTCGCTAGAGCCGCAGGGGCCATGGCGCCTTACGGCCGAATAGAGTAGGCAAACCCGCAACACTGTTACGCATTCAAAGAAACACCCGGTACACCTAAAAGTCGAAGTGGTCCACCCCCCGGGAAGGGCCTCCGGGCTGCAGACGCCGGGATAGAAGGTGGCCAACTGCAGAGCCGGGACTGTGTTCTGTCAGTTCCTCCCTCCCTCCTTCCCTCCTCCCTCCCTTCCTCCCTCCCTCGCCTCTCTGCTGTGTCCACGTGTTATTCAGGTGTAATGTTCTGCTCCCTCTCTTCCACGGCCATTCCCGCCCCACAGGAGGAAAAAAAATGACGGGCAAGAGTCTCCCTCCCTCCCGCCCTCGCCCTAGGGGCGGTGCCTGCTGGCCCTAGCTGGTTATATGAGGCACCTAATATGCATCAAGCCCCACCGCCCCGCCGGCCTGCACTACCCTGGCCATTTCACGTCCCTCCCGCCCGTGTCGTGTCTCCCAGCCGGTGGTAGTTGTTGTAGGGGCCGGGCGCGGCACGGCGCGGCACGGCGCGGCACGGCGCGGCACGGCTAGAGACCTGAGCCCGAGGACAACGCCCATGCCATACAGACGAGACGGCCGGGCCGGCCGGGCCCCACTGCCCGCCCCGCCCCAGCGACAGATGCGCTCTTTACCACCTGCTTGTGATTAAACAACAAACCCCCTTGGCCGGGGAGGGGTCGTAAAAGCCTCTGGGGTAGAAGACTGGGATGAGCTCTAAAGGGAGGGCAGACGCGATAGAAATTCTACGAAATCCTGCCTGAATTGTTGGTAAAGACGCCATGTCCGTAGCACTAATGTAAGCTAAAACTTCTCTTCCCTCCTTCAGCTAAAACAATAAAAAAATAAAAATAATATGGTATAAATTTTCCCACGAACACAAGCACGCCCACGCAAAGAAAAGGGGAGGGAGAGTGAGAGATAGGAGAGAAAGGGGGCGTTATATTCGAGAGTCACTTTTACGGCCGTCCAAACATCGGGTGCAAGGAGAACCTTTTTGTCGGGGGTGAGTGGAGGCGGGCCGGCCGGGCCTCACGGCGCAGCGCAGCCTCCGACCACAGGCCATTCTCCAGCGCCTGATCCTGATCCTGATCCTGATCCTGATCCCCAGCCCCGGCCCCGGCCCGCTGGCCTGGCTGGCCCTTCTGGGAAAAGCGTGAATTCATTTCTCCTGGTGCGGCTGGCGTTTCCACTGTGAAAAATAGTTGAAAAGGTTACAGAAAAATTTTCCATGATAAATGTTGTAAAATTACAACTTGACATTGTAAAATTACAAGTACTTTGTATCGACTTAGAAATTATTGACGAGCAAGAATGGGCGGTCGTAAATTTACAACATATTTTGTAAATTTACGAAGATATTTTTCACAGTGTTCTGCCCGAACCGCGGGCCTCTCTGACTGCTTCCTCCGCTCACGCAATACACGCAGATATTTTGGTGGCTGGTGGCTCCCTGCCTTTCATGTGTTTCTTCCGAGGTACGCAATGCATAGGGTAAATATCATGTACAGAACCAATTTCTTTAAAGTACCCTGCCATCCCAGACGGAAGTGCACCATATGTTTCATTTAAAACGGGTATCATAATGTCACGCTCTTAGTTAGGGAGATGAGATCAGAGAGCCGGGGTAAGAAGAGGAAGAGGTAGGGAGGTGAGTGAAGAGTGGGAGAGGAAAGGAAGGGAAAGAGAAAAGGAAGGAGAAGAGAAAGCAGGGAGGAGGAGGGGCGGAGATTGCGTTTTTGTGCCGGCGAGCGGGGCGCGAGGCGAGTGTGGTATGCGGAGGGGGTGTGCGGGTGCGGTGTAGGGTCGAACAATACACCCGATAGGGCGGGGCGGGGCGGGGCGGGGCGTGGCGGGGCGGGGCGGGGCGGGGCGTGGCGAGGGCGAGGCGGGGCGTACCCCCGAGGGCGTTACATGGCGCGGCGCGGCGTGGCGACGGATTATGGCCAAGGGGGGCAGAGGGGCAGAACAAAGAGAGCAAAGCAGCGTGAAGCCGCTTGTCTCTTTGTGCACCTGGAGCGGGGGGGGGGGGGGGGCGCTCTCCATGCCGTTGTTTGCACTGTAAGGCCAAGGGCGGGAACACTACCCATACCCACCCCCACGCCCTGCTCTGCAACCCCTCCGTCCTCCCTGATAACCCCTGCCATGTCCACCCCCTGAAACGCCCCCACTCACCACTGCCCTTCCCCACCCCACGCATAGGGTGCCCCGTCCTGCACGCGCTCAATTTTTATTTTTTCGCAAACACAAAAGTGACTTGATGGGTGTGCCGCTGGAGAGGGACGGGCCGGGGCGGGGCGGGGCGCGGGGCGTATGTGCAAAAGAGACTCCCGCCCGACCCCGTTGAGCGGTCTGGTCTGCCCGCAGGGAGGAGGGGCTGCGCAGGGCGGGGCAGGGCGGGGCGGGGCGGGGCAGGGCGGGCGGGGCGGGGCAGGGCGGGGCGGGGCGGGGCAGGGCGGGGCGATCTCCGACCCGACCCCGCTATCTGCTTGCCCCCTCCGCGACCCCCGCGGCGCCCCCCTTGGGGTTTCGCTCAGCCAATTCAATCACGTCCGGTTTTCATTCACTTCCACTTTGTTGGGCTCTGCTCAGTCCATGCTCCTGTCCGGACCATCCGTGGGATACAGATTGATATTCCAAAAGCCAACTCCGTGAAACTGAATTATTACATCTTGTAATTATTCTATTACACACAGCGTAGTTTACGAATTTTGATGAAAACATAGTGCCAGCACTGGAAACCTAAGTGTACGAATGTCGCACACTTGCAAATGTGCGAAGTCTCATTCGTACACTTCGCCCCTCAAACGTGTGACTTTTCAGAGGACTTTTGGGTTTCCAGTGAAGTCCAGTGAAGGGGGCACAACTCTATTTACTAACGTTCAGAGGATTACAGGATCACATGGATTACGCATGATTACAAACCAGATTTTGAGGGCTGAATCGTTGAATTTTAAGATATTTTCCAATATTGGTGTATTTGCACAAAATACTGGCAGAGATTGCCGGGGGAGGGGGGGAGTGACACGCGGATTACAAGCAAACGTGTACACGGTAATCTCGACCCTTGGTTTCCAAGGACGGTCGCACGGATTCACGGAATATCCCATGCATTTTTCCTATTCCTGTCATTGAATCCGCGCGCGATACGGTCTTTGGAAGCCAAGGACTCGTTGTAACGGTATACACAGGATTACAGAGGAGCGGCTGCTCCCTCGCGCAAGTCCACCTGCTTTTCTTTCCTTATAACGTTAAGTGGGCAGCAGGCGGTGGGGAGGGAACAAAAAGGAGATGGAAAGGTCAAGATCGTTCGAGACTTTGTGGCTAATCCAGTTAGCAGGTCCCGGGCGGGTCCCGGGCGGGTCCCGGGCGGGTCCAGGGCCGCGTGAGGCTGCACAGGCGCCGGCCGGCGGGGCGGGACCGCAGTGCCGGGCCGGGCCGGCCGGGAGTGAGCGTGAGCCTGGCGTTAACGGGGCTGCTGCAGAGTTACGCAACGCCCTCCCGCCCGGCTCTCCAGCTAAAGCGTTATCTCACTCCAGCAGACTCCAGGGCACCGCTCCCTGGAGCTGAAGCAGGGGGCGGAACTGGACTGGTCCGCCGTGTGCACGCGGCCCGGCCCGCTGCCACCGCGCCGGCGCCGGCACGGCCGAACAGAACAGCCCTTAGGCACCCCGCCCCCGGCCCCGGCCCGGCCCCCGGCCCACCCGGATGCTCATCCTTGACATATCCAGCGCGCCTACCCCTCCTCATCTCTCTCTCTCTCTCTCTCTCTCTCTCTCTCTCTCTCTCTCTCTCTCTCTCTCTCTCTCTCTCTCTCTCTCACCCTCCTCAATTCTCTCTCCCCACTCACTCCCTGTAACACACTGCTACTACCGCTTACTCGACGCCACCCCTTCTATATCCCTCTACCCCTGTAACAGAGAGGACCCGCGCATGTCTTCTCCGAGGAAACACAAAATGTGGCTTAGCGTTTAATGCGAGCCTCGCCACCACGACACGGCACGGCGTGCCAAGGTGACACCAACACTGCAAGAAAATGTCTCCGTTTTTAAACTTTATATCTTAACTTTACTACATAATTAATGGAAAATTGTCCCGTAGCGCCTCAAAGAGACGTGACAACATGCTGGCCTCATACCACAGAGCACGGGTTCCAGGAAAATTCGGCGTTTATGAAATACCGCACAGCTGCGGAGGCTAACGTTTTATAAACACAAAGTATGCAGGAGGACATGGAGAATTTTGTGGTCTACTCTCGCGCAGCGCTGGTGCTGAGGCTGTTCGTCCGGCGGGGCGGGGCGGGGGCGGGGCGGGGCGCCGGTGACGCGCAGATAACCGCCGTGTCGACAGTCCCGCTTTTATTCCGATGATAAGAATGATTGATGATGCCAGTCCCGCTTCCTTTTGCGCGAGGCGCCAGTTTTGGCGAGTACACTGTCACGAAACGAACAACTAGATGGCACAGATACATCAGCATCAGCCAGAGAAATCATTTTCTGATGCGCGAGCACACGCGCAACATCCGCGGGGTCTTTATTGTCTGTTTGTCCGCGAGGAGCGCCGCGCCGGGCCGGCCTGTCTCAAGGAGGTCTGCAGACCATCGCGCGCGGCGCTGTGCGCATTCAATATCCGCGGGGCGGGGCGGGGCGGGGCGGGGCGGGGCGGGGCGGGGCGGGGCGGGGCGGAGCGGGGCGCGTCAGTCGTCTTCGATGATCCGCCACCCGCCGCGCCGCGCCGTGCTGCGCCCCTTGAGGATCACTTTATCCTGCAGTCTCTTGGCACTGGCCACCGCCGGGCTGGGACCTCCCTCTCACCCTCGTCCCATCCTCCCCCCTACCGCCCCTCCCTTCCACCTTTTCCTTCCCAACCATAGCGGGGATCCGTTGCCAAGTTTTCCAGCGGGGCGGGGCCGGGCCAGGCCGGGCCGGAGCCAGTCCCGGGTGCCGCGCTGGGCTGGGCTGGGTCTGGTTCTGGTCCATACGACCCAGCAGCGCCGTGGCACTGTTCCCGCGCTAGCCACAGTCATGAGCCTTGCATGGCCCATGATCCATGACGCCATGGACTGAGGGGCTCGTGGCGGTGGCGACGCGCCGCGCCACGCAGCGCCACGCAGCGCCACGCAGCGCCACGCAGCGCCACGCAGCGCCACGCAGCGCCACGCAGCGCCACGCAGCGCCACGCAGCGCCACGCAGCGCCACGACAGGTGGGGCAGAGGAGAGGCGCAGAGGTCGGAACCGCAATTCAATCCAAGTTATTTTAACAACAAACATTGTAATCTGACACGCAACAAGTATTGTGTCAAGGGACGGCCGACTCGGAAAAAAAACACGTGAACAGAAATTCACAAAAATTAGATTGAAATACACAAAAAAAATGAAAAAATGCACAAAAATACAAGAAATATACACGCAAAGTGTACACGGAAATACGGCAGTTTCGGCTGCTACTCGTTTTTTTTTTTTAAATAGTAATACGGGTCTATAAACTTTTCGGTCGCGGCAGTCGTCAGGTTACGATTAGTTTTACGGTAGGGCTAGGATGGGTCGGGTCTGAGCGGTTCTCGAGAATGGAGCCCAGCCGCCCTGGGGAGCGCAGGACAGCACAGATTAGAGCGGGGATAGGGCGAGGAAACGGGGGAGAGAGGAGAGAGAGAGAGAGAGAGAGAGAGAGAGAGAGAGAGAGAGAGAGAGAGAGAGCGAGAGAGAGAGAGAGAGGGAGAGAGAGGGAGAGAGTAAGAGAGACATCCCCGCCAACACAACGCGCAGCGCAGTACATTTAATAAAACTATCGATCGGCGTATCAAATGATGCTCGGCTGGCCGGCCGCTGCTGCAGCGCGCGCGCGTGTGTGTGTGTGCGCGTGCGTGTGTGGGTGCAGTGCGTGTGCGTGAGTAGTTAGAGCGGAACGCGGCGCACGCGTCGCGTTGTGGTAGGCTGAGGGAGGAGAGAGAGGGTGCGTGCCGAGGGGTGGCGGTGGGTGGGGAGGGAGGGAGGGAGGGAGGGAGGGAGGGAGGGAGGAGGGAGGGAGGGAGGGAGGGAGGGAGGGAGGGAGATAAGGCGTGGAGGAGGGAAGGTCCGCTGCACTGCACTGCACATGGGGTCGGGGCCTGGCGGCCTGGCGGCCCGGCGCGCCGAGCGCAAGCTGATCCACTATACACTACCGCTTGTCAACATAGACACCCGCCCCGTGTGCCTCGGGCTGCGCTGTACCGCGCGAGGCAATATGTACCAGTGCAGGCCGTGCCGATGAGTCAGGTCGGCGAGGAATAGGATACAGTTTACACTACACTGCTCCACCATTACTTAGACATTGATAACGTACCATTACTCAAATACTATCGCCTATAAAGCGAGGGGGAAACAACTCTGATCTTTCGTGTCCAAATGTCGCGAATTCTCCAGAGTTTTGTAATTTTTTTGTGTGAATATTTATTGAATTTTTATTGCCTTTATTTGCGGAGGGGGGCGATATCTGCTTCGATTTTCAACCTAATTTCTCTGAATTTTGCAGAATTTTCTGATTTTTTCTGTATTACGAGGTGGACAAATATTTCAGAGTTGTTTCCTCCTATACACGGAATGGCGCAATACATGTGAGAGTAGCGACGGAAGTAGTTGGAAAGTGACGGGACGGACCGGGGTAAAGCCGCTGTACAATGAGAGTCCGCCGGTTCATTCGCGGAACTGGCAAACTCTATCTCGCAAATTAGTTTCAGCTTCATTCCACTTTGACCTTTTTTCTCTCCGGCTGGCAGAGAGTTTGCGCTCCTGCTCCGCGCGCCGTGCAGTGTCGCTTCAGCAAGGATCGCACAGAGAGCGAATATTGGATTGAGTTTCGGCAGCCCCGGCCCGCCCGGCCTGGCGTGTTGGCAGCTACTGTGGCAGGGCAGGGCAGAGCAGGCGTACTGCATCACTCAGTTTATAGCCGTTTGGGACCCCGGGGCCGGGCCGGGCCGGGCAGTGCCGCGCGTGCCCGCAGCCAGCACCGTGCTCGGCGTTAGCGAGCGTTAGCGTGCCGGCGCTCTTCAAAAGTCAAGAACGCGCGCTGCTCCCGGCCCGGCCCGGCCCTGCCCGGCCGGGTAAAGCGATATGCCGGGGAAATGGACGCGTCACGTGACTGAAGCCGCGTGACCGACGTGACCAGCCCGCCCCGCCCAGCCCCGCCCCGCCCCGCCCCCGACCTCTCTCACGCGGTCGCGGCATGCAGCGCCACCCCGCCCCGCCCCGCCCGGGCCGAAGGGCGAAAAAGGCATTGAGGCACCACCGGGATTGGGAGGGGGGGAGGGGAGGGATATCTCCAAGGTAACGAAGAAACACTTACGGAGGCAAAGAAAAATCTGTGCTACTAGGATACGCACAATTATAGCTCTTTCTAGCCTTCGCTTCTAGCTCGATTGGCACGGGCGCAATAGATTTTACTTCCGTTATTGGAAGTGCAGCGAAAGCGTAGGGCAGAGGGGGGGGGGGGGAGGTCGCGTCTCCTTACTGTAATCCGATTGGCGCGGTTAATGAAATCAGCCAGTCACACCGAGTTGAGCGCTCCTTTATTTCTTATCGACTAGAGTGCCGGGCCGGGCTGGGCAACGCGCTCATTCACTGATAGAAACTGGACACGTTCCTCTCCTTGTCCTTCGCGTGCGCGCGGTTATTGCATTTCGACATGTCCTCCCGAGGTTTCATCTGCATTCAACGCCAGCAATAGAGTGAAGAGGGAACGTGTACCACAGGGCGTGGCACTCCGTTAGATGATCTAAAGCATCTCTAGGCGGAATCGAAATGCTTTGATGATTGCCCTAGGCCACCTACAACACTACTGTGCCTTGCCTTCTGTTTAGGAGAGCGCGCGGGTCTGGTCTGCTCGGAGCAGTCCAGTCCTGGTCAAAGGAAACGCTCCGCCGAACATCACAGTGGCTACCCCACTTCCGGGCGGGGCGGGGCAGACAGATCCTCCCGACACCCCACCCCGCCCCGCCCCGCCCCGCCTGCGGCGCCGGCCGGTGGTCCGGCCCGGCCGCGGTCCAGCCGCGGTCCAGACTGGTCGCCGCCGAGCACAATGCCACAGCGGTACCCAGGAGTTGGCCATGTTTAGACGATAGAGGGAGAGAGAGAGGTGCGAATCGATTGTACAACAGATTCTCGAACTGCCCGACCTGGCAGTGAGGAAGAACAGTCGTCCGTACGCATGCGAGATTAAGCGCACTTAACCTCTGATATTTGCAGCGAGGAGTAGTGCCCGCGGCGTACGCGTTTACCGACGGCCCCTCTGTAAAGAGGGAAACAAAAGGGCGGGCCGGGCTCCGACCGACCAGACAGCCGCCCCGCCCCGCCCCGCCCTCTCTCCCTCTCGCAGGGGCGACACGACGCTGGGAGGATGGTCGTGGAGCACGGCGAGGCCGGGGGCAGCCAGGCCGGGGCGTGGCGGGGCGTGGCGGGGCGGGGCGGGGCGTTCGCAGGGGGCACACGCGTTATTTGCAGTGCACTCGACGCCGCGCCGCTCGCTGGTGGGCCCAAAGGTGGTGGACGACCGCCCCGCCCCGCCTCGCCCCGTCGCGCCCCGGGGCGGCATCACGAGCCAAGCGCAGCACAGGCCGGTGTCACCAGCAGCAGCGGCAGAGGCAGCGGTGTTGTTATTGTTATTATTTATTAGCTCCGGTGGCACAAAACGGTTCCATACGTGTGCGCTGCGCGCGCTCTCTTGCGACCGCGACGGAAGAATAAGCAAAGCGAAAGTAACAAGGGAGTCGTGTGGTAAACAGTCGAATGGGGCTTGATCCGGAATTCGCCGCCGAACTCTACTCAACGCGATAAAGAAAACACGAAAGAGTACTGCAGAAATTGAATCTGTGAGCGGTTTATGGGAATGACTTAATTACTAATATCTTTCCCGCTGAAGCAATTCTTTGACAGCAAAGCAAAATACCCTATGACAGCCGACAGGTTGGTTATAACAAAGGTTGAGCGTCAGCAAACTACAGCTAAGCGAGTACAGCCAGAGAGTATACTGTATTATAAATCAAAAACTCTTCCTCGGAACAAAGGCCGACAAACAGTAGCCCACGTGATCGCGGCGGCCCTTCCGCTTATAAAGATTATATTACTCCAAGTTTTGCCTTTTCCAAAGCACAGTTAAATTAAGATATAGGTTTTTTTTTAAAAAGGCTGCCTCTTACCTTCTGACGTCATTGTAACTATCCTTTCGCGGGGATGCCGCGAATTTCCATCAGGTACACCGCAAGTTAATTCCAACACGTATTGAACGACACAACACAACTTGACGCACGACTCGATCACAAAACACACCACGTCACCGTGAAAATAACAACAAATACAACGCCGAAGACACACTTTGCAACGCGTTAAAAGAAAGAACGATTGTCAGTGAGTTGAACGTGAACTTTGAAATAAGGGTGCTGATACCCCAGGTGAGTGGAGGTTACGACGGTCGATGGGGCGCGCGAGCCGGGCCCGGGCCGGGCCGGGCCGGGCATGGCGCGAGGGGCATGGCGTCGACCACCCCCCGGCACACCGGCGGGGCGGCACACCGGCCCCCGACGAGCACGGAGCAGGCGCGACGTTCGCGAGGACGCGGCGCGGCCCGCACGCCGAGCTGTGCACAGGAGCGGGAGCGCGGAGGGGAGGGTCGAGCACGTCTGCTCGCGGCGGCCGGTCGCGTGTGACTGAGACTGAAGGTGGGAGGGCGGGGCGGGGCGGGGCGGCGGCGGCGCGGGGCTGCGGGGAGGGGAGGGGAGGGACGCTCGCCTGCCGCGCCGCGCCACCCACCCCCACTGCAGGGGCGAGCTCCTCCCCTCCCCTCCCCTCCCCTCCCCCCGCCAAGCGCCTCCTCGCCGCGTATGTGTATCCGCTCGTGTTTATCCGGCGTATTTGCCGCCGCCTCCTGTAGTGAGACCAAGAGCCCCGAGCCTCAGTGCAGCATCCGTGCCTCTCTCTCTCTCCCTCTCCCTCTCTCTCCCTCTCTCTCGCAAATTACTCGTTAAGTTGGTAAAGTAAGCGTTAATTTGCAGGTTATACAATAAAAATAATTTATCAACCACTCTGCCACTTTTAGAACGTCCACATCAAAAGAAATACAGGAATTCGTAAAAAGAAATGATTGGTCCATTTAGTCCGCAAGAGTGAGCGTCCTAACTGGTGTCCAGCGGTGCGCTCACCCTACCCCGCACCGGTACGGTTGCAGAGAGGGCAAGGGAGAGGGGGCGCCAGGTTTTATCCTCATGTAATACAAAATATAACCGTTCTCCTGC
The DNA here is from genome assembly GCA_033675135.1 of Frankliniella intonsa. Lineage (NCBI taxonomy): Eukaryota > Metazoa > Arthropoda > Insecta > Thysanoptera > Thripidae > Frankliniella > Frankliniella intonsa. The sequence continues at coordinate 14,046,988 of CM066253.1, forward strand.
GCTCCGGAGGCTTAGGGGAACAGAAATTGAACCGTATATATCAGCCATAAGGCTTTTTGTCCCGTTGAGCCTATGAGGGCCGCCGCCTCCTTGCCTTGCCGCCTTTCGAGGCGATACAAGAAGTCTTGCTGAGCGGCAAAATACTCTCCTTTCACCCCTGTCCCTCCCCTTCCCCGCCCTTTTCTACCCGCCCAAAACCCCCTCCTCCCCAACCCTCCGTGAGATGAAAAATATCTGACATTATGGATGTACTTGGGAACCGCCCGAAAGGCCTTTCCGGTGACTTACTTGTGCGAGGCGCTGCGCTCACCCAAACCCCGCACGCCCCGCCTGCTCGCGCCCCTCGCCCCTCCCCCCGGTGGCCAATGGCCGTAGATAGACTCCGGTGAAGTCGCGACTCTGGGGGCTGTGAAAGAGGGCTACATACACCGCCCCCAACTTCCGTCATAAATTCCTTCTTTTCGTCCTGAGGAAGGAGAGGGCGGGGCGGGCGGGCGATGAGGTGGGGAGGGGGGCGGAAGCGAGCGAAGCCGACGTATATGAGGTGGGGTAGGGCGAGGAGAGGGGGCGGATATCGCCAACAGATGAATGCAGGCCAGGTAAACAAATAACAATTTTAATGTAAGAAAATATTATTTTTTAAAAATCCATGCGGCTACTTCGTGCTTAAAAACTGCGAGAAGCCGCAGTCATACCGAAGAAACGAAACCGGTGTCATCAGCACGCCCCGCTCTGCACCTCGTCCTCCGGCCAGGCCCCGGCGCGGCGCCGCGTCGCTTTGATCGGCGGGTCGCCTCCCCGCGCGGCGCCGCGCCGAGCTGCGCCTCAGCATCCTAGCCCAGCCCAGCCTCGCCAGTTGAGTCAATTAATAAAGGCGAGATGGAGCCCAGCCGAGCGGAGGGTCCCGACCCGACACGACCCGCTCCCTCTACTCTAAAGGGGGAAAGGACGTCGACGACGTCCTTCTCGAACAAGCCGGGCTGGAGCTGCGCAGCGCAGCGCCCTGCAGGGCAAAACATGCTTTTTTTAAAAAGCGCGGGAAAATAGGCGCGTTTCTTGGAACTACGTCACGTGGACTGTAGTGGGCAGTAGGCAGAGTCCACGCCGCCATGGTTGCGCCCGGCCGGCCGGCCGCAGCCGCAGGGGGTTAGATGCTGGATGCGAGTCGCGAGTCGCCAGTCCTTCCGATAGCCTAATCATCACATAACTGTTGTCTAGTTTTGTCGCTCGCTGCTGCCATTTATCCTCTCCCCCTCCCTCCCTGCAGGACGACAAAGGCGCGCTCATTGTCCCGCTTCAAATAATTTGCCCGTGGCAGCGGCACGTCGCACCGCCCGCGCGAGCCGCCCCCTCCTCGCTCTCGCTCGCTCTCGCTCGCTCTCGCTCCTGTAACGCGCCCGGTGCGACAGAGACGGGCGGGGCGAGCAGGGGACTGTTCCGGACGCGTCCTGCAGCCCGACTGCCTTCTGCTGTGAAACGCGAGCGGATGACAGAGTTGTATCATTGTTCGCTTTGTTGGCTTTTGTTTCTATGGATGAGGAGGTGCGGCGTTAGCGGGAGGCGGGGGAGGGGTGTAGTGCATAGTGGACTATAGCTCGGCTGCGAACAGCGAGCAGCCAGATATCTATCCGCCCCCGCTCGCCGGGCTAGACCACGCCATGCCAGGCCGGGGCGGGGCTCTCTTGGCTCCACTTTGACTGAACCCCTTCGCCCTCACTAATTAATATAATAGCGCGTTGCCCTCTGGCGCAAGGGAAGGAAAAAGCATTTTCTTGTTTTTTTTGGACCTCGAAAGATGAGAGGTGTCTTGAAACACTCAATTTCTCCGAAATCGGTTCATCTCGTACTTACAACACGACAGTGCCAAAAAAAGGTTAAGAAAGCGGGATGCAATTAGATGCGTCTCGTGTTAGCTGTAGTCCAAGACCACGATACAATTTTTCTTACTTTTTATTAGAATCAGCCGATGTGGAGCGGGGAGGGGGGGGGGGGGCGGCGGCTAATGCATTAACAAGGGAGCACGGGCGCAGCACCGAGAACTATCGAGGTGCGATCCACGTGTGCAATACACGTGTGCAATACACGTGTGCAATGCACGTGGGCTGCTGCTGTGCGACCTTTACTTTTCGCCCACGGCAGCCCTCCCCGCCTCCGGTGCAGCGCGTGGGCATTGATTGCCGGTTGTCCGCGCGTGTCGTACAGATTGTGATGGCGCACAGTGGGGCGCGGGGCGGGGCGGGGCGGGGTGGGGCGGGGCGGGGGGGGGGGGGGCGGGGTGGGGCGGGGCGGGGCGGGGCGGGGCGGGGCGGGGCGGGGCGAGAGGGGAGTGGGAGATGGTTACGTAAGCCCAGCCCAGACCAGACCGCCGGGGGCCAGGGTGGTCTCACTCCTTTCTCCTGCCTCCTGGTGTTTGCCGTCTTAAGAAAAAATCTTACCAACAACCAGAGTCAGCCATTGGTTTGCAAACTACCCCCGAGAGCCGGGCAGCGCCCTCCCTCCTCACGGACGCTCCCCTCCCCCTCCCCTCCCCACCTCCCCTGCCGCCAGTCTGCGCCTTTCAAGCACCCAAACCGAATCCGAATTTGGAGTGACATTTCGACACGGTGCGGAGGGGTGGTGCAGAAGGGGTTGAGTCTGTGTGGCGTCCGCGGCCGAGCGCCGCCGCAGCGCAGCGCAGGGCAGGGCCACACACCGCGACGAGGGCGGGGGCGGGGGCGGGCGGGGGACAGACCGGGGCGGGCGCGCGGGTGGGCTGGGGGCGGGCGCGCGGGCGGGCGGGCGGGTGGCGGGCCGAGGAGGGCGCGCGGGCGGGCGGGTTACTGCGGGCCGGGCAGCCGGGAAGGTTCGGATCTTACCCAGTACGGGGATCAAATCTGTCGAATTGCGCGACAGGATCGCAGTCAGAAAAGCACCGGTTCCCATAAGAACACCGAACGAAGTTGCTGGCTGCCACTGGGGGTAAAAGCTGGCCCTCCCGCCCGCCGGCTGCGCTGACAGCGCCTGCGGGTGCCGGGATAGGCGACCCAACCGACACCGCTGCGGTGCGGGCAGCGGCCTCGACGCCTGGCCCGGCCCGGCCCGACGGCACTCAGTGAGTAATGGTGACCGCTGGCATCTGAGCCTCTTGGTCAAATAGCTGGACTCGTGACCTGTGACCTCACTGGTAAAACTTAGGCGTAGTTGTAGTACGCCTATCATGAAGCGTACAGTCCGTACGCCCTTCTTGAAGCGTACAAGAGCTCATGCGCTCTTTTCCTCCTATCTAAATGCATGGGGGAATTTTCTTGAAGCGTAGTTGTATGCTTCAAGAAGGGCGTAAGGTCTTCAAGCGTAATTTGTACGCTTGAAAAAGGCGTACAACTACGCCTTAGTTTTACCAGTTTTACCAGTGCTGTGGCCTGTGGCCTGTGGCCTGTGGCCTGTGGCCTGTCGCCTGTGGCCTGCATGGCCTGCGAGGCCTGTGGCCTGCGTGGCTTCTCAGAACCGCCACCCGAGCTCTCTCCTTACCACGCTTGCCAGCCTTACGGAGCACGCCCAGTTCACAATCAGGAATATAAGGGTGCGCTGCGGCATTGCGTTTCGTCCCCTACCGAGTCCCACCCCCGCCCCGCCACGCCCCGCCCCACCCCTCCCACCCCGCCCCGCCCTTCCTGCCCCTGCGCTCCACCCACTCGAATTCCACCCTCACTGCCGACCCTTAACAAAACGCCAACCACCGTTTGAGTCTCTGTGCGGCTCTGCTGTGCCCCGCGCCGCGCCACGCCCCGCAACGCCGCGCCGCGCCACGCCCCAGGCCCTCCCCTCCTCTAATAAGGCCCCTACAGGCTATAAGGCCACCCTCGAGTGCAAGTGGGCGCCGCGTGCCACGTATTTAAAATGTATTGAAATGCAGCCTCACGGATACGGCCACCTTGGCGGGCGGGGGACGGGGCGGAGGGGGCTTCAAATTCTCGAGAATTCCCTTCCCTCTCTCGGCCTGGCGGGCGCGGCGGCGCGGCGCGGCGGCCATCTCATTCCCTCCATATAATCGCCTCCTTATTGCGGCGGTGGAGACAGGGGGGGGGAGGGGGGGGGGGCGAGTCGCGACGGTACAGGGGCAGCCAGCAGCCAGTCCAGACACCTAGCTGAAAATGCTGCGCAGCCAGAGAGAAAACTTCATCTAATGCAGAACGCATTCCTACCACGTTTTTTTAAATGATCAGATTTCAAATAAGGGAGCATTCTGATTCGACATCGGAAGGGAGGGGTGCAATTTCCTTTTCGGACAGTCGGTGTAGAATAATTCGTCATGCATTAGTAGTGGTGTTTACAAGGCACTGAGTGCTGTATCTCCCGCACTACCGCGCTATGTGTTTCTTTCGTCCACTTTTAAACCCGTGACCCTGACCGGTCTGGGCAGCTGTCTACCCCGCTATCTGAAGACTGACTAATATGAGTATTCTTTCTCAGCGCTCTCCGATAAAACTCATTCGACTACGTCGCCGGTCAGAAAACTCTCCTGGGTGTTTACATCCCTTATCTGCCCGCCCCCTCCCACCTCCCGGTCAAAACCCATCGCTGCGCCACGCAGTGGTCCGATGCGCATTTAGTGTTTGATGTATACCAACCAGCAGGACTGAGAAATGCACCACTATCCATCCGACTTGTGCACTTCAACCAATGATTTTTTTTTAAAGACCAAATCCAAATCTGTAGGATTGAAACTTGGCCAAAAGAATGGTCAAATCTCAACTATTTCAACCTTCCCGCCCGCTGTGACCTTACCTTTCGTAGCATTGGCTGATTGGTGCAGTACCGTGCTGTACCCGCGACCCCGCAGGCTGCGTCCGTAGAGGTCCGGAACCATAGAGTGGAGACTGCAGGAGGCCGGCCCCTCCGCACCCGCACCGCACCGCACCGCCCCTTCTACTGTCATCTCTGAGGTTGTGTTTCGGACGCGCTCCACGGTCTGCTGCTGCGGCCTGCAGGGCAGTGAGACACGCAGTCGACGCGCAGACACCACACCACACGCACCAGATCAGCCGCGCAGCCCAGCGCGTTTGACTCAACCACTCACTCAGTTCTCTTGTGCGGCACCACCAGCAGCACGATGGGCAGCTCCTCCTCCAAGAACGCCGCCAGCGGCCAGAGCGCCGCCAAGAAGGTCCCCGTCGTGGAGTTGACGTGCTGCACGGTGCACGAGTATGTGGCGGCGCGCATCAAGGAGCACGGCGACAAAGTGGCACAGGTGAGCCGGGGCTTTTGTTGTAGTTTTGTGGGCGAAGCGCTGGGGGCGGCGGGCGGCGGGCGGATCCAACAGCTGGGCTGGGCTGAGCCCTATTTCTGTTGGCGTGACTAGTTCACAAGATCCTCTTACGAAATGTCTACTTCATTTGCTGTGAGGCCTCGTGACACGTGGGATTGTGGGTGCAGGTGGACGCCGCGACCGGGGAGACGGTGACGTTCTCCACCATCCTGGAGCGCTCGGCCGCGCTGGCCGCCGGGCTGTCGGCGCGCGGGCTGCGCCCGGGGGTGTTCGCGCTCGTCATCGGCGAGAACAGCGTGCACTTCCCGTGGGTGCTGCTGGGCGTGTTGCGCACCGGGGCCACGGCGCACCTCATCGACCCGCGCAGCACGGCCCGCGAGGTGGAGCACGCCGCCGGCATCTCCAAGCCGTGCCTGGCGCTCGTGTCGGCCGCCGTCGCGGAGCAGCGAGACGTGACCCGCGCGCTCAGGGAGGCCGTCGGGGGCGTGCTGGTCTGGGGGAACGAGTCGAGCGCGGGGCGCGCTCAGGACGGCCACGACCTCCCCGACGGCATCGCCTCGCTGGAGCGCCTGCTCGTCAGCCCCGCCAAGTCCGCCGCGTCGGCGCCCTGCTCACCCGTGTGCGAGGCCAAGACGCCCACGGGCCCCGGCGCCGGCAACGAGCTGGCCGCCGTGAGCGCGGCGGCGCCGACCCACACCCTGGCGCCGGGGCTCAGGACCCCCATCGCGCCCCCGCCGACGCCCACCTCTCTCAGCGCCACGTACGGGTAAGTCCCAGCCATTGGTCAGCATTAATGCATTTCCTGCTCGGCTGCAACCTGGTCCTGGCCCCGGCCCCAACAGGGACAGCTGTTCGCCGTCGTCCGTCGCCTCTCCCCTGCAGACGATCCTCCACACAGCCGTGGACGGCATCCCCCAGGCGGGCGTCCAGGTGCCGCAGGTGGAGGCGCAGGTGCAGGCGCAGGAGAGCGGCGCCAGTGTCGCCTTGATCCTGCCATCCAGCGGCTCCACCGGCCTGCCCAAGGGCGTCATGATCTCGCACGACAACCTGCTCGCGGCCCTCGAACTTGGGTGAGTGACACGTTCTGGGTAAGTTTGGGTTTGCTGGTGTCGCCCGCAGCGCAGACTGCACTGACCTCTCCCGGCTCGGCAGGCCCATCTTCATCCAGGACGGCGACGTGGTCGCGGGGCTTTCGCCCTACTTCCACGCGTACGGCGGCGTTCTGATGCTCATGGCCCTGTGCGCCGGGGTGCCCATGGTGGCCGTCAGCCGCTTCAGCATGCCTGCGCTGCTCGGCGCCGTCAAGGAGCATAAGATCACGGTGAGTAGACTCAAAACGTTTCGCGGCTCTTCGTTTGTTTTTTTAGGGGAGGGCTTTTTTTAAGGGGGGCTTCACAAACCGGCGAATTGTTAGTCGCATTTGTTGTGTGATGGAAGTGTTCTCTGAACAGTGTTTGGTGTTTGCTGCAGGTGATGCACTTGGTGTCCTCGCTGCTCGTGTCTCTCGGTAAGCTCCCCGCCGAGGCCCTGGCGGAGCTGTCCTCGCTGCGCCGCGTGTGGTCCGGGGCCGCGCAGGTGTCGCCGCTGGTGCAGAGCGCGCTGCAGTCCCGCCTGCCCGGCGTCACGCTGCACCACAGCTACGGCATGACCGAGACCACCTTCACGACCTTCTGCGGCGAGGTGCGTGCGGACAAGCCCGGCTCCCCCGGCACCCTCGTCAAGGGGATGGAGTGCAAGGTGAGTGAACGTGCACATCAGCTATTCCAAAGGCCCAAGTCTGGGTGCCCCAAAGCCCCAGCACAGCCAGAGCATCAGATAAATGTGTCTTTCTTGACTTTTTCCCGCACTGCTTAGGTTGTCGACCCGGAGTCCCAGAAGCCGCTCGCCATGGGGGCGCGCGGGGAGCTGTGCTTCAGAGGCCCCATGGTGACCCGGGGTTATCTCGGCAATGCGGAGGCCACGGCCGAGGCCCTCGACGCGGACGGTTGGCTGCGCTCCGGTGACCTGGGCTTCGTGGACGAGGACGGTTACTACTACGTGGTGGAGCGCCTCAAGGACGTGCTCAAGTACAACGGGCACCAGGTGTCGCCCTCGGAGCTCGAGGCGCTGCTCATCATGCACCCGGCGGTGAGCGAGGCGGCCGTCATCGGGGAGCCCCACGAGTACGGCGAGGCGCCCCGGGCGCTGGTGCGGCTCGCCGACGGGGCGCACGTCACGGAGGAGGAGCTGTGCCAGTTCATATCAGGTGCGGCTCACTAAAAAAAATATTATCGTCACCTTGCGATATTTTTCGTAATTTGTGAATTACGAACTCTCTTAAGAATTACAAGTTGATATCAAGTGTCTTTACAATTATGCAATTTTACAATTTGATATCCTAACTTTACGACATTTCTCCGGAAAATTTTCCCGAAATCCCTTAAAATTATTTCTCATAGTGGTAGTTGCAGTAACTCTTCGCCCGAGGTGCGCTTCGTGCGTTGCTGTCTCCTTGTAAAGGGGAGGGGAGGGGGGGAGGGAAGGCGACTGCCTCGAGGATATTTGGACCAATTCTTGACTGTTCCTGGCGTCCCTGCCCTGCAGCCAAGGTGGCGCCGCACAAGCAGCTGCGCGCCGGCATCACGTTCATCTCGGCGCCCTTCCCCCGCACCGCAAGCGGCAAGCTGCAGCGCAAGAAGCTGCGCGCGCTGCTCCAGGACCCCGACGACTCGTTCACCTCCTCGTGCGTGTCCTCGGGCCCCGCCTCGCCCGCGGCCGCGGCCGCGCAGGTGGAGGCGGCGCCTGTTCCACCGGCCGAGCCCCTCGCCCCCACCGCGGAGCCAGCTGCCGCGCCCGCGCCCGCTCACGCCGCGCCCTCCGCCTCGGAGCAGCTCATCGAGGCCGAGGCCGAGGCCCAGACGGCCGCGCGCGTCCAGGGTCAGGCCGCAGACGACTCTCTGGACGCTCCCGAGGCCCAGACGGCCTGTTGCGTCGCCACGTCCCCGGAGCCACAAACGCAGCCTCCGGTGAGCGAACCCACGTACAGGCCGTCGCTCGCGTCCATCACCAGCTTGTCCACCATCTACTCCGAGTCGCCGGTCAGCACGCCGCCCGTGATGGACGACTCCATGCCCTCGGTGATAGACGACTCCATGCCCTCGTTTATAGAAGACTCCTTCGCCACTCCTGCCGCGGTTTCTCGGCTGAGGGAGGCAGCCCAGGTTAATTCATTTTTAGCTTCATTTAGATTTTGCTTGGGTAGTGTGGTTCTGGTGGCTCTTTGGGTGTTGGTGCCGTTTAAAATGGGGAATTACCTGTGACTGCCGGGTAGGGGCAAGAGAGGGAGGGGAATCAGAACAACGATGTTTCAGTCAACGGGAGCTTCATGCACTGCTAAAAGCCTATTTCCGTTTCAGGTACCGTTACCAGCATCCGAGCCAAACTCCCCAGCAGCTCTCGCATCCCCCCTCCCTGCACACATCGATGCCCTGAAGAATGGCGAGGATGCGCCCGAAACACCGGGCTCGCAAGGATCGGCCGAAATGGATATTGCGTCCCCCATGGAAGTTGCGTCCCCGGAAGTGTGTCAACTAGCACAATCACCTGCCTGATTATCTGTTTTTTAAATTTATTCTTTAAGAGAATTGTTTTATTTTTTAGAGTTTAACTAATTATAAGTTTTCCATAATACTTTGCACTGTAAGCCTAGTCAATAAAATAAACTAAAGCAGTTATTAGAATGTTTGATAGTTTGGTCTTTCATTCATATTTGAATAGATACACTAGTTGATAAATACATACAAACTTTATTCCAACATATCACAGTGGACACAACACCAACATACAATCATGTGCATAAAGAAAATTGTAAAATTGTATAATTAACCTAAAGTTAACTGAAAACCAAGACATCACGGTATTTCCATTTGGTTTGGTGCACTGTTTAAGGAAACTTCATCAAAGTCCATCTGTTTCAACTGCAGCCACTTAATGAGTTAATTTACCACTTACACAATCTTAAAATGGAAGTGCAATTGAAAGAAATATATTCTATTTGTGTGGGTGGGGTTTTGTCCAGCTGGAAAAGTAAGCTTAATAAAATTTACAAAATTTACATAAAGGAACATTTCTGATTAAAATCATATTTAAATAAAACAATATATTAAAAGCTATACCAGTATATGATAAATCAGTTAATTTACATTAGGAAATATTAAAGCTAGTCATTTGATTTGTGTAAAATTCACATATGAATGCAAATTGTTACCTATGATCTAAGACCACATAGGGTTTTTTTATTTAAATAAAAAAAGGTGCCAGAAAAGTGTTGATAGTGAGTCTCCTCAACCTGACATTCCAAGGGCAGTGGTTCACTAAGTAATAATCACAAAGGAAGCCTATGTATTAAAAAAATAATAATTGTAGATTGATGACTAAAATGACTTATGGCAACAAAATCTCTCCATAAGTCAGTGAGATCAAATTCCTCACCAACACAGATCAGAAACCGTTCAGCAACAATCAAATTAGTACAAAATAATTGCATTGATCATAGATTACATAGCTCTAAATCACTAAAGCACTGGCTCTGTACAATATACATGCATAGATATACATACATTAAACAGAATAGACACATTGTGTCTAAAATTTATATTTTCAAAAGAAAATAAAGCTCTAATTAATAAAATAATATTCAAACAAAATGACAGAAGATGCTGTTGTACAAATAAATTAAAAACCACTCATTTATCATGCAGATAAAATAGCTATTCATTTATAAAATCATGATACTTTGAGAATATTTCAGTCTGTGATAGCTACTTGCCAAAGACAAGTAGAAATCTAATCTTAACTTCCCGAAAGTAAGATTATTATTAAGTAGGTACAAAAAATTAAATTTACAAGTTCAGGGCATAGAAAACAGTTAAAAGCATAGGACATTCAGATGACTTAGAGAATAAAATATAGAGAACACTGCGGGCTCAGTGGAAAATTTGGGACACGAATGTAATTCACCATTATTTAAGGCAGATTTCACTGCTCTTCTTGCAAGGGAAAGTGAAGCAGTAGGTATACAGCACACAAGTCACTTCCCCCTACCATTATTCAAATTACATTCCTGTTCCACTATACGATAACTGCAGGAAATAAAATGTATGCCTCAGATGTTCCCATTTTTCTGACTGGACCCGAGTGTTCTCCCTACTGTCATATCACTGTTTCAGAATCAAGATTTCCTTGGGAGCGATAAGCAGGTGGGCCACTACTCAAGAATGCAGCATTTCTAAGTGATTGCCTCCCATTGCTCTGACTGCGCCTGTATGAGTTGACAACTGGCACCTGGGCAGTCGCCTGTCCATAATTATTTGAGGGACTTAAGTGGCCTAGAGCACGAGCCCCATGGTAGTTGGAATAACTTGACCTTGCTGATGGAGGGCGATTGTATGAATCATCATCATCGTCATCATGGTTTGCCAATGATTGGTTGGAACTCTGTTGATACAGTGGATTAACATGTCCAGATTTTCTCCAATTGTTCCCAGTCATAATCATGGTAGTAGACGAAGGATTGTCTTGAGATAGAAGTAAATCAGTGTGTGAGGTTGATTCTATGAAGCCCGGGCGAGATTCATTGGATGTGGTTGAATCCCCTAGACCTGAGAATGTTGGTCCTGCAGAAAAATCAAAAATTATTTGAATAAGAAAAATTCACGTTTGTGTGGATTAACAAAATAAAATTTATGACAGGTAAATAAAAGAAGCATTAGCTTACCTAGTCTCATCATGCTGTGGGAAGGAGGTAGCTGAGGGGGCAACTGTGGAGGTAACTGGGGAGGTAACTGTGGTGGAAGCTGCGGAGGAAGATGGTGGTTCAATTGTTGCTGCTGTTGTTGAATCAACAGTCTTGTTACTGGATTCTGGTGTTGAGGTTGTGATCTATTCTTTCTGCCCGATGATCTTAATGATGACCGTGCAGACATCCCACCACTACCCTGTCTGCGGTGCAGAGTTGGAGGATGCTGGCTGTGAGATGAACCACTCCTCCCTCTTAGTGTTCCGCTACTGCCAATGCCCAAACTTGTGCCACGAGAATTAACACTACGTCTTTTCACCCTCCGTGGAGTCATTGGTCTTGGCGATAACTGAGGTCCTGGTAGACGTGCATTCCCTAAATAAAATAAGTTAAAATCAATAACCAATAATTTCATGGTTACCTTGACTAGAAACCTAGATTGCCTTACCTGGGAGTGTTCCATGAGCTCTAAGGTTTCCATCCAAACTCTCATCTTCATCCTCCTCTGTGTACTGATCATCATTGCGATCCGTTTCATGAGGATGAGGGGTATACTCAATGGAGTAAAGTGAAGCAGGGCAGACAGCACTACCTCCTTTTTTGCTTGATGCTGTGGGAAATTAAATAATAGAAAGTAACAAAACTATCCCTAAAATAGTTGCTTTAGTGCATTCTCTTTCAAATACTGTAACAACTTACAATATAATTTTAAAACTTATAGAATGTTGATAAGACATCTTTCTTTTTCCAAATTATTGAGATACATAGTTTAGGTTGCTTACTTGGGTTTTTTGGGAAATACAACCAGCAGCAAGATGAAGAGTAAGACGTGCACCAGCATGCAAACCGTTAGTGAACCATGCAAAGGCTGCATAGTGAGACCAAAAACCACCAGAAGTTCACAATAGACAGCAAAGAAGGATAAGTAGGTGCTGCTGATCAAATAACCAATTTAACTTCTACCTTTTTCACATTTCTTCCACCAGTTTTGTGAAATTTGGAGAGAGGCTATACTATTTGAAGGGTGAAGAAAAGACAACAGAAACAAAGTTATTTAAGTGAGATTTCAACTCTTATATTTCCCATTACTATAAATAGTTCACAAAGTCTCCACACTGGAAAAAATAACCAAAATTAACAATGTTGATCTTAAATGAAAAAATTTCATAATAAAGTCAACTTAACATGATCAGTATCACAGGCAAATTAAAAAACTAATGAATGGTCCTAGCACCTCAGAGCATTATCACTTCAAAGAAGTTATTGTGTTGTGGTTATTAATGCTATCCAGAATTTTCACCAATAAAATGAAATGAAATGAGAAATATTCATAGTCTGAAATATCCACAGAGTAAAACCCCTTTCTAATTATGGCAAGATAGGGCAATTTGTGCATGTCTTATGTCAAAATAATAGAACTGACTGAAGACATTGTAATAATTAACATGAATACAGATGGGAAATGAATACAATAAATAATTTAATAACAAAAGCAAAATACCTATTGTGGGGTTTCGAAAGCCTTATATCACTAAAAAGGTACATTAAAAGAAGGATATGTGTACACATTGTTATACTAAATCTACAGCTGCAAGGGACATAAAAGTTACCCTGGTTAAAAAAAAGTATGCTTCACAACACAATGGCAGTGCTAAGTCTTGATATGGCAGCTGCAATTATACCTGCCCCCCCTCACCCTTCTATATTTTCTTTTGTAGCTTCCCCACTCACAACAATAAATATTTGTGATTAAATTAAAAATATTGTTCAATTCACCTGTCAAAAAAGAAAGAATTCCTACAAAAGAGATGGCTGAATTTTTTATCCTCTCATTTGTTGACGAGTTCTGTAGCTGCAACATTAAGTACAGGGCCTTAAAAAAGTAACCCAACCAGATATTAGATCTAGTAACTGACTTCATATGAAGGCTGATTAACTTAGCAAGACTTCAAGTATTCAAGTAGTTTAAATACACTTGTTATATAAGCAAAACATTATGATAAGTTCAATGATGGAATAAATGTAGGACTACTTCACACTGAAACATATATACCAACTGTACATATGCTAAAATTATTTTGTTCAAAAGACATAGGCTTCTAGAGAAATTAGTTCTCACAAAAATGAGTTTTTAAAAACCATGACTAAATTTGGCAAAGAAAAAAATCCATTCATTAAAGTTGAGCAAAGATGTCAAAAACTTCAAATTTATCAAGCATTGGAGAAAATGTTTTAAAAAAAACTAAAAATTTATGGTATTTTTCACACCAAACTACTACAATAGAAGTCAAAAGTGAAAAACTTACAAATAACTTGAATCACTGACAAAATTTTCTGCACCAGAATATTTTTTTTTTTTTTTTAATCAGTACTTAGTTTAATGATGTGATTAGCTTAATTATCACACTTTCAAAACAGTGCAAATCAAATTGTCTTTAAAAATGTTCCTGGTCCCAATTCTTTACCTAATGGAAAAAAAGAGGAGAACAGGAAAATGGCACACTTAGAGATACAGATTACTATTTCTAGTTAAATAATCAGCTTCTAATGTGGTTAAATGATTATGGCACAGTTTTCAGTGTTCAGACTTCAGGAGACAAGTATACGTGTTCAATTTACATTTCATAAAATGAGGTCTTCATCTCATCGTCACGACGAGAAACTAAGTTCTTTGAAAAGTAGGCTCAAAAAGTCAATGTTAAAAAGTCTTAAAAATGATAAAATATGTAAGCAATTACATCTCCATGAAAATCAGTCAAATCTTGACACATGAACAGAAAGAGGTCTTGGCTTTAAATGTTGTAAACGCTGAGGGGGCAACATCCGTGAGTCTTCTATGTGGAAATTTTTGCGATCTCCACTCCCACTAATACCAGCTTTGTTTATGTACAAATCAGATCGGCACATTCGAATGGAGTCACCATTGCGAGGCAGAGAAAACGCTCTGGGTTGACCTAACGAATCTTGCCTACTTCCTGCTAAGCGCAGTTGACTTGACCGCAAGAAAGACTGGGAGCTGTTGGTTGGCACACGAACATAAGTAGGTCGAAGATGAGTCAAGTGCTGAGGACTTTTCGATTCAAAGCCCCCAAGAAAATCAACTGAAATCAAGACAGCCAATCCCAGAAAATAAGAAATTTGTGTGAATAGAGCAAAGAAGTAGTACTTGGTAAAACTGCAAATTTTGAAGAGGTAGTTTCCACCGTCTGAGTACCTTAAAGAATAAGAATAAGTCTTTAATTAAGACTGAAATGTAGGTTTTAACAACCATGCAGACAAAAGAACTACCTCAAGGACAAACAACAACAAAAATATTAAGACCAGCAAAGGAAAAGTAAAATAGATTATTAGGGCTCTAAATTATGCTTGTAACAAAAATGTTAATACTGTACTTCCTCTACCAAATCATTGTTACGACAAATAAATTAATAAAATGTGTTGATGTGGAAATCCTTGTAAATCTGTTGTGTACCTGTTTGAGACTTATTGTCAACTAACATGACAGATTTCTATGTAGGCATTTATATATAGAGCTATGTTGACCATACATCATTCAAGTAAACAAAAGTTGCAATTCAGGAATTTGCACTGTATACCACAAAAGACTTTTTTGCCCGACAAAACACTTTCTGAGAGATCTGGAAGAAAATATAAGAGAAAGAATAGGGAGAATGAACACAGAACCTAAGCTTAGTAATGCTGAGCTCAAAGAAAATAAAATTCATATTGAAGCAATATACTTAAGCAAACAAAATACAAATCTAGTAAACTAGAGCATAACTGTATTAAAAAAAAAAATTAAATTTTGAAAATAAACATTAAAATTTTGATCAGTAACATTGTCAATAAAATCCAGCATTCCGGTAAGATGAAATAAAATTTAAAAATGCAGGTCAAAATTATTTGCTCCACCTTATGGTGAAGAGTGGAACTACACGAACGTGCACAGTAGAAGTACTTTACTGAGATAGATAAACATGCTCCATTAACTGACTTACCACACCATTTGTGCGTCAAAGCCACCAATAAAATCAACTGAAACGAATACCACATTGAGAGATTCATAGATTTTAGTCAAGAACTTTTTGAATTTATGGTGGGCACACATGTCAAAACTAAAGTGAGATGCTTAGGCAAAATGGCCTGCAAGTTTGAGTCAGTAAAATGTTGTGATGGACAAGTTTTTGTGACAAGGGTACATTTAGACAAGACTTAACCTGCCACCAAGAAGAATTCCCACCTTCAACCTCAAAAGGTAAGAGTTACCAAGACCAAGAAGATGTTAGTTATGTGCGAGCCACCACCATTAAGCATTTAAATTTCTGAGCTACATTTCAAAAAATACTTACAACTGTCATCCTCTTCAACAAATATTCGCAGGACATGAATGGCTCCGCTTCCCCCCAGAACCTAAATTATTAAAAATAAAGAAAAGTCTGAAATATATAGGAAGAAATGTTTTACATTTCAAAAGGACATTAGAAAAATAACTTACAGCAAATATAATCTGAATGGCTGCATGAAGAACTTCAATATACTCATATGTAAGAATACACCCTGTGACTGACTCAGGACGAGGACCACAAGAAAAGTCTTCAGTTATATTGGTAGTATAAATGGGGCGACAACCAAAACCATTAACTTCCCACCAGCTGACACATCCTGTTCCAAAATTGAGAGCACTCCCATTCTGAAGAACAAAACAAGACATCACGGATATGTAACAGATTCTTTTTTCAAAACTAC
This sequence comes from Frankliniella intonsa, assembly GCA_033675135.1. Classification (NCBI taxonomy): domain Eukaryota; kingdom Metazoa; phylum Arthropoda; class Insecta; order Thysanoptera; family Thripidae; genus Frankliniella; species Frankliniella intonsa. The sequence goes on from CM066253.1 coordinate 14,062,755, forward strand.
TCATTGAATGAGAATTTAAAATTTACCTTATCCACACCAATGTTCAAATAGAAACATATGATAAAGATGTTCCATCCAATCCACAGAGCACTCCAAACAGAATACTTGAAAAATAAAAGATAAATTAATGGTTTCCTTACATAAAAAAAATATAAAACTCATAGTACTTTGCCTTTTACTTCACTTTAGGTAGCTATAAACAACTACTTCATGTAGCCAAGTTACTTACAGCAATTACATATTTAGGTCGAAATTGATGAGTTCCAAAAAATCCAAATATCACAAATATTATTTGAAAGAAATTTGCTAATATCGGTCCCCACAGAGTTCCAAGAAAATCGAAAACCTGTCGTTCCACAGTAGAAATCTGCAAAAAGAGTATATGTCAAAAACACTTCTGCCAAAGAAAATGAAGGAGAAGAAAGAAAATGCAGAATAGAGAATGATAGTGACTTTCATAAATTAATTTTGATATGGAAAATCCCAAGTCAAGTAACCTCTAAACCTGCATTCCACAGTTTAATCCACAATAAAAACAAAACCGTAATACTTCATACATATGACTAAGGATTCGTATGAAATATTTAATAGGTAGCCCCATGCACATGAAAGTGCGATCACATCATAAGAAATCAGAATTCCCTTTGGGACGCCCTTCAAATATGATTCATTTACGTTGGGCCTAAATGGCAAGCCGTACTTACGAGTTGCAAAATACATATTGTCAGCACAAAATGCCGTCTCGTACAAAGTCCCATGACATTTGGAACTTTTTCAAATTGTAAGTTTTGTAAATACAAAATCGTTTGGATATACTAGCTCAACATTTCAATGGAAACCATGAATAATATGTGAGTTTCAGGGGCATAAAACGGACTTCCTTTGTAATGCACCTGCTGCATAGACTGCACGGAAAACAAACACTTGTTGGCGCAAGCGCCGTTGCTCGCTCGGCGAAGCCGTTATTTGCAGCTGGTCAGAAATGCCCAGTTCAGTTGTTCCCCCAGATTGCAGCAAGGCTGCGGCATGAGAAATTCCGCTGAAGCAGAAGACGCAAAGCGGGTGGAATTCTGAAAATGGTATGGTGAGGAGTGAGTTTGTGTTTTTAGTGAGAGATTCGTTGAAAATTTGATCTGTTTTCTTAGATTTTCAAAATAAGGTCTTTTTTTATTAGTAGGTACTTATTCGATCATAAACGCCATTCTATAACTCGTGTGTACGATCTATTTAACGTATTTTCGCCTCACAATACAATGGCTATTGTGTAATTGTAGAATCTCTCCTTATTTTCTCAGTTATCTGTTAATTAGAAAGATCAGAAAAAGTCAATTATCCTTTCTTGCCCACTAGTAATATTGATTTTTAATTCATATTTTTTTATTTTTCAGAAACTGTACGATGGAAGTAGCAACAATTGAATTCTGTGAACCAAAGGTCCTAGGCCATGGCTTTTATTTTAAGGCATGTGAGCTGGGTATCTTAGTGAAAGTCTACAAACTAGACAAGGGCCTTTTTCTTTGGATCGGCTCACTGTCTCAGCCAGTCCTGGAGGACCTTGCCTTGTCCATGTCTACTCCCTATGGACAGGACCCCCTCCAGACGAAACTACTTGGTGACGTCTTGAACATGTCATCAATGAACCTTGGAGCCCGGCTCTCAAAGAGATTGAACAAACCTGTGTATGTGAGCTACAATATGCCAACAGACAAATTGTCTGTACCTGCTATCGAAGCTGGTATAGTTGAGGAAATGAAGAAATTTCCTCAAAAATTCTAGAACATCTTCTATCTATAAACATTCTTATTGACATGCAGAATACAATTTAATATTTGTGTTATTGTTATATTTACAATTTCTCTCTATATATTTTTGAGATGATTGTGCAGTGTGAACCAGGTTCTAACACAACAATGGCTCAGGATGAGACAAATATTGAAGCAGAGACCAGTACAACATCCATTTTTGACCTGCCTGATGAAGTTTTAGCCATGATCTTTTCTTATTGTGATGCCACTCAATTGATTCGCGACTTATGCTCTGTATGTCACAGATTTCGGAATGTTATATTAACAGATGTTGTGGTTTGGAAAGATGCATACTTTACTTGGGATGTAAAAAATCCCAATTTGAGTCTTTTTTGTAATGTAGTTTCTACATCTCCTGCTATTCAGTGTATTCGTATAAGGCACCCTGGAACTGTTAATGATACTCACTTATTACGTTTGTTCAAGAAAATAATTACTAATCACTCAAAGTTGCGCACAATAGAACTTGAGTGTTATGAGCCTTCACATGGATATAGTACTGAGCTATTTAATGGGTTGCACGAAGGTTGTGGTGAAACACTACAACATTTACGTCTTCAAGGGCCGTTGCTAAAAAGTGCAATATCAAGTATTTTTCATTTTTCTATGATGACTACCTTAGAACTACATGATGCTGCAAATGTACAGGGGAGCGACCTACGTGAGCTATGTGATAATTGTCCGATTCTCAATTGGATATCACTTCCTAGAGCCACATATATAAGAGACTATGATCTGGAGTATTTCTTTGAAAAAAAACACTCTATGCTTGTTGGTTTTGATCTATCAGGTTTCATGATTAGTGATAAAGCCATGGTAAAACTGTATGATGCACCTCGATTAGTTCATGTTAGTCTCCGAGATGCAAGAAATTTGAATTGGGGAACCTTTTCTATGATGAGGACATTAAGAGAAATAAGGTTTGTCAGATTAAGGCGCTTGAGAGTGACTGGTCTTGCATTAACATCATGGCTGTCTGGCTCACGTAACCTTAACCAGTTGCAATTGTTGGATTTGCAATATGGATATTACTTAGGTGACTGTGTAGCTTTAATGATATCATTCTTTTGTCCAAATTTAAGGTACCTTTACCTAGGTGGTGTGCCTTCATTAACAAAGCGTGTGTGTGAAAGAGTCAAGGAAAATTTGCCTAATTTACTTTATTTTTGTTGTGATCTTATTCCAACCCCATGACGATATCTTATATTCCGGGATAAAATTCTAAGAAATAATTCAGGCTGGATGCTAACTTGACTGGCTAAAAAATATTTATTAACTTATCTTGGACTGACTACAGATATTTTCTTAGAATATTATCCTGGAATAATTTGTCTTGTTTGGAATGACTATCAAGACTTCTGACTGTTACTTGAGTTGTGTTTTAGATTTGGTATAAGTAGTACTTTTATACTTTTATTGTACATGTAATTTTAAGTAACATTTGTAACTTCATTGTATACACAAAATCAGCACATTCTTTAAAAAAAACTAGAATGTTAAGTTTTATTATTCTTTCTGTTGATTTGAGTATGCTTCATCAATCATAGGTCAAAAGTGTTGTTCTGTAGGTTGCTTCATTCCACTGTTTGTATTCTGGATGTGTCTTTAACTATACAAAATGAATAAAACTCACTTTTTAAAGAAGCAACTCTAAATGTATGCTTATGCTTAATCCTGACCTTTGCTAAATTTCAAAACAAAATAAGGAAATGCTTCTGAAGATGATTGGTATTCAATGAAGAGACCAAATCATTTTTGTGCAGAAAATTTACCATAATATCACAGATTTTGCTTCTCTCTGAAATCCTATCGGTATGCCCATGGCTCCTGACTCAAACTAAACCAAAATATATTACCTCACTGGTCAAACTACAGACAGTTCAACTGGCGCTCACTACAGTCGGCGCGATGGCGGCCAAGGCCAAGACCATGTACAGCACTGCGGTGACCCTCTCGAGCACCACGGCCAGGATGTGCCAGTCCCGCCGGGCCTCCTCCGCGTCCATGGCGTCCAGCATCTCCAGAACACGCTCGGTGGGAGTGCCGCTGGGGCACGCACGCCACTGCAGTGGACGGAACAGTTCAATAAGGTCAAGTTGCACGCGGACCCGGGCGCGGGGCGGGGCGGGGCACTAATGACAATTTGCACGGGACAAAATGGCTCTGGACGAGTACGACGTGAGGTGAGACATTTCAATGCCGACTAAATCGCGGCACTTACCCGGGGACGCTCTGGGGGGCCGTTGTTGCAGAGGAGGATCCTGGCGAGGCTCGGACTCCGGAGCACCTTGTTGAGCGCGCGTGGCAGCTGGGGTAACCTGGACCTGGACTCGCAGGTCGAGGCCGCTGGTGCCTGGACCTCGGGCACGCCGTGCTCGCAGGGGCCCGCGGGCAGCGTCTGCAGCAGCAGCCCCGCCGCAGAGACAGCCAGCGCCGCCGACAAGCAGAGCACTGAGAGCGAGAGAAGACAAAGTGCAGGAGAGTGCACTGGAATCTGGGGGTGTCCCAAATGTAGATGCGATATTTGGCGCCGACTTTTGGGACACATTTTGGCGTTTAGTTAGATTCACGACACTTTTGTCCAGCCGCACCCCACCCCCGGGGGCTTGGGGCGACACGGACGCGCCGGTAGCAGTACGCACCGGAGGAGGGCGCCGCGGCGAGCAGGGCGGGCGGGAGGGCGGCCTGGAGGCTGAGCATGGCCACGGCCGTCATGAGCAGCGTGAGCGCGGGGAGCAGCCCCCGCGGCCTGAGGGCCAGGGCCGGGCTCAGCAGGCCCAGCATGCAGCTCGAGCACGCCGCTGCGCAGCGGGAACAGGAGGTGGAGCCAAGCCCAGGAACAGGACCATTTTACCCACTCCCCCCACAAAAACTGCAACCCGTGTTGCCAGAAAAGTAGGCGAAAACTGCGAAAAAACCCAGCCGTGTTGAGATGAGACGGCTTTTTCTTTTTTACGTGCGTCTCTTCAGCTTACCGATGTACGCGGCGAGGAACACCCCTGTGATCCTGGAGCCGGCGTATCGCAGGCGTATCCGCACGAGCGACGCGTCCGCGACCACCGCGTCCTGCGCCGTGCCGTTGGCAGGAGTCGTCGCCGTCGCGCTCTCCTCCGCAGCCGTGGCCGCCCAGGTCCACCCGGCCGAGCCCGGCGCCGGGGACACAGGGGTCGCGGCCAGCCGCAGGCGCACCGGGGGCGACGCGGTCACTCCGAAGTCGCACACCAACTCCTCCGCGCCGCCGCCGCGCTCCAGCGAGCAGTGCGCCAGGAGCTGGACGGGGCTCAGCGCTCGGAGGAGACCGTCGGCGTGGAGGATCACGCGCAGGTCGCCGGCGCCCGGAACCCCCAGCAGCCGGCCGGCCGACACCGAGTGCACAGGGCTGCGGCAGGGCAGGGCATCAGTGCCCAGGCCAGGGGCCGTAGCATATCACGTTTCCTCTCGCCATTTTGATCCAGTCACATTTTGACAGCGGGGAAGAATTACTGTATTACGGTTCCTCCGTGACTTTCTCGCGCGCGCGTGTGCGCGCATACTCACTTTACGGCGTGCAGGTGTGGCAACCAGACGCTCGCCGGCGAGGCCAGGGCCGTGGCGTTCAGGCCGCCGTAATCAGAAGGCGTCCACGCCAGTCGCTCGTCCCGCCACTCCTGGGCCGCGGGGGAGAAAGGCGCCGAGTCAGTCGCACAGCTCAGCTCAGCTCAGCTCAGCTCCGTGAGCCAGGGCGCCTTACGGCCTTACGGACCCAACGCGGGTAGGCAACCCTCTCGCCAGGGCCGGACTGGCCCACCGGGGTACCGGAGAAATCCCCGGTGGGCCCCGGGCCCCTGGGCCCGAAGGGCCCATCACTGTAACTAGCCAGGACCTCCTCTTGTCCGACCTGGCCGAATTAATTTCTGCCGCCCGTGATACGGTCAAAAAGTTTGTCCGACCTCCGTTTCGTCCTACCCGTGTACACCGCCAAGAGCACAAGCAGAACGGAGTGTACATCGGCTGTCCGACTGTCAACCACAGGACCGGAGTTCAATTCCCACCTCTACTTCATTTTTATTTTACTCTCAAGCTTTCTTGCTTCGGTTGGAATTTTTTTAAAGTGTCGTTTCGAAAAATTGTTCACACACGATATACTTTTTGGGGGCGTTTTGTAGCCTAGGCAAAAAAATATCGAAAGCATACAAACATTTTCGAGCTTAAACTTGAAAAATTAGGTGTCCTGGGCCGGGGATTCAGTTTCACACGTTTAAGCCCCCGTTGCCCCTTGAAGGTAGGCAATTCCGGGCCCTTTTCAGCTACTTTCCCGGCGGGCCCCTGACCCCCCAGTACGGCCCTGCCTCTCACACCCGTGCACCGCGGTACAGTATGGCGATGAAGAAGGGCGCCAGTGCCGTCGTGTGCACGCGTAGCGCAGCGCCTTCCTCACGAGCAAGATAAGGTTTGCGAGATATTGTTTCCTTACTGTGACGAGTGTCCCGAATATGGTCAGCACGCCCAGCCTGTCGTCCTGTCATTGAACAAAAAAAGTACATCAATGCCAACTGGATAGGACAGCAGGATTGTGCGAAAGGAGACGGTGCACCCGCACAGCCACCCCAACCACCCTCTAGTAGCTTGAAGCGGCAAAAGTCAGCCCGAACTAGGGACCTACCACAACGAAACGATGCACATCCAGTCTCGCCGTAACGTTGAGCTGGTGGCGCGGAGGGGACTTGGTGTGCGCCGCCAGCGCCAGGACGTGCTGGTGCAGACGGTCGGCAGGCGTCATCCACTCGGCGTCCAGCACACCGGACGACGAGGCATTGCCTGCGTGCGGGCGAAGCACAGGGCGCGGGGTCACACGGGTGGGCTGCAAGCGAGCTAGGGCTAGGCTAGGGGACAGGGGCTCCCGTCGTGTTGTAACCTGGGCGCTCGCAGCCGTACAGCCACGTGCCCTCCACGTCGGTCCACGTGCAGAGGCTGATGTAGCGCACGTGCAGCGGCTCGGGGTCCACCCACGCCAGGATGGGCGGCCCGCCCGCCGGCCCCACGGCGAGCACGCCCGTGCGCAGGTCGGCCAGCAGCCAGAAGGCGCGGAGCTCCTCGCCGGACACCACCCCGGAGGAGTAGTTGAAGGCGCGCCGGGGCGGCAGGGACGCCGGCAGGCGGCGGAAGTCGGTGTAGGTGTTGTTCCCCGCGCCGATCACCACCTGGACAGGACAGGACACCGACACCACAGTGACCGCTCCGCTCCAGTGCCACCACCAGCGAGCCCTCTGCTAAAGCTTTCGAGCACAGTGCTCTTTGCAACAAGTGTACTTGGGCCCGGCCCACTATCAGTCGACGCTTATGGTGAATGAACCCTCTCCTCCCCACCCGGACCATGTCCTGGGTCGATCTCCAGCAGCTCTATCGCGGGTGGGAGGAGCGGGGCGGGGCGGGGCGGGGGAGAAGAGAGAGACGGATGTTGATTGCACACTGCTGCAAGACAAGGACATCAGCATGCAGCGACGGCGGGGCGGGGCGGCGCGGGGCGGGGCGGGCAGCCCAGCAGTGCGAGTTGGACATAAACAGTCCTTACACAAAGAGTCACCGACCTCCCCTCCCCTCCCCCTCCTCCTCCCCACATGAGTATTTCTGGTGCGTGCCAATAACCTCATAAGCCTCGCGGTCCGAGCGCCTCTGCGCGCTGAGCAGGATGTGGGCGTCGCTCTCCGCCATCACCTGCAACGAGACGACTCGAGTCAAGAACGCCCCCTTGTGAGTCCCTCATCACCGAGGGGTATTCACTACAAGACAACTTGTACAACAGAATACTCCGTATGACACGGTATCACGCGCGGTAACACCGGTATTACATGGAAAATTACCACTTTATAGCATGTTTTGTTATTTTTCGGTATTACATCACGCGTGATACACTCCTGTAAGACCCGGGTGACGTGTACAGGGTATTACAGAAGAGAATACCACACCGACCTGAAAACGAAGCACCAGCCTGGGCGGGGGTGAGGGCGCGCTGCTGCTCGTGACGTGAGCCGGCGGCGCGACGGTGGGCGCGTGCGCGGGCGGGGGCGGGGGCGGCCGGGGCGCCGGCGTGGGCGCGGGCCCGGGGGCGGCGGGGGCGGGGTAGCCCGCCATGGGGTCGTCGTCTCCGGGCGGCGCGAGGGCCGCCTCCAGCGGGATGAACTGCCGGTAGCCGTAGCCCGACGTCAGGATCACCTGGCAGTGGTCTGCGGGGCAGGAGTCCCGTGCTGTAGTGTGTTCAGTCTCGCCTGCAGCCCTGCTACCTCGCAGTGCAGTGCCTAGCTCACCCTGATGGCCCAGGACCTCGCCCAGGGCGCAGGCCTGGAGCACGGCCTGGACGAGGGCCTGCCGGAGGCAGCAGCGAAGGAGCTGGAGCTGCGAGCTGTACGGCCGCGCCCTCGGCGACATGGCGAGGACTTGCAGCGCCCCGCCCCGCAGCCAACTGAGGCCGCGCCGGGGGCCCCCCGCCTGTGCCCCGCCCCCGCCGCACCCCGCCCCGCCCCGCCCCGCCCCGATACAGTATAAGACCAGCCCGGCCGAGGCCGAGGCGTGTGCTGTGCAGTCGTGTGTTTGGCTGTCTTTTCCTCCAGGCAGGCTCCGAATCACCCGGATGAATTGTCTGTGTCTTGTTGTTGTATTCTAATGCAAGGGGCGGGCGGGTCGCCGTTGCGCGGCTCATCCGCTCAGGTTGGCTGTGCTGCAGACCCTCGGGGAGGCCGCGGGCACGTGTGCTGCACGGGTGCTGCACGGGTGAGCGGCGGGGTGTCCTGTCCTGTCCTGCGCTGCCTGCCTGCCTGCAGCCTTGCATTCTCACACAAACCACCTGCCATCGGCGCCGGCCAGGCTGCCCGCCCGCCCCGCCCGCCCCGCCCGCGCTCTGCACCCCCGCACAATGAGCGGAAGCAGTCGGGGCGGGTCGGTGAGGCGCCCGGGCGGGGCGGGGCGGGGCGGGGACGGAGGCGCTCATTGCCCAATAACTTGATTTATGTGGCGAACGACAACAATGAGCCTGGGCTGGAGGTTAACCTTGCATCTTGGAACTAGAAACCCAGAGAGGATAGGGACCCCCTGGTCTCTGTCCTGTCCGGTCCTCCAAGGCGCTATGCCTCCGTCCTGCGGGTCACGTTGCGAAACAAATTGACTTAAGAAAATAGCGGCACCTTTTAACGTCTGTTTCGCTCCAATCAGTGCCACTCTCAGTGTAACTCTTTTATAATATTCAATTTTGAATTAAAAAAAAATATCTTTGTTTCTGTGGAAAATAGTCTGGGTTCTATGCGACTCCCGGGCGGACACAGGGGACTCGAGTAAAATGATCCGCCGACCCCGCGCCGCGGGGCTGCCAACACAACAGCGTCGCTTTACGAGGAGTACTCTTTGTCTGGGGTGGACTGGGGCTGGGCGCTGGGCAATAGTGGGAGGGGAGGGGACTGCTGGACACAAGAGCCGAGAGTTGCAGCGGCAGCGGCAGCAGGCTCCACCGTTTACTAAATACGGAAGACCCAAACGGTGCGGGCCCGGAGCCAGCCGGCGCGGCGCGGCGGGTCCTTAGAGGGTCCTTAGCCCGGCCCGGCCGTCGGTGACCCCCTGGCCTGTTGACTCACTGCTGGGCTGGCGGCGCGGGGCGGGGCGGGGCGGGGCGGGGCGGGGCGGGGGCACAGAGCTCGGGTCAGCGCAGCGCCACCACTGGCCGCCGCACCGCCCCGCTGTTCTCTAATTTCATTTCCCTCCACCTGAGTGCGCAGATTAGTGCGTCATTCCGACACGGGGCGCGGCGCGGCGCTACGGTGTTGCGCGTCGTGGGAGTGCAGCGCCATAGCGCGCCCACGGGCCGGGCGGCCGGGCCGGCCGGGGGCGAGGCGGAACGCATTGTGACTGACGCGCGGCGCGGCGCGGCGCAGCGCGGGGCAGGAAATAAATCGACCGGCCGATTAATTTTGGACGGATGTAAAATATCGGGGCACGGCGGGGTGCTAGCGCTGCCCGGCCGGCGCGGCATGTGCCACGGCTAGGGCCCCTCAGCAGACTCATCCACGAGTATGTCCACACGGGTGTGTAGTGTGTAGGCCGTGTGGCGTCTGATGGCACACTCTTTACAGGGCAGTATGGAATACAAGGTAGACGCACGCTAAAACCATGTAAGGCTGAGCTGAAAGTGAGTCTACCTTGGCCTGTCTGCGGCGTGTTCAATCCGGAATACGTGCTGTTCCATTAATCCAGTTTCGTTAAGTTGGCTAGGCTAACTTGACATCCCACCTCTTACGCCTCACGCCACCTCCCCTGGTGCATTCTGACAGGGCTGAGCATTTCACTGTAAAGTTGAATTTAAAACTTAGCTCAGAGATCGTCGAGCGGTTTTTGAATATCCATCACCCCCTTGAAAAGAAAGGATGGATGATTGGTGGCGCACGCTCGGGACGTGGCGCCTGGACGGCGACGGGGCTGGGCTGGTCGGCGGTCGTCCACGCCGCGCCACGCCGCGCCACTGCCGGGCCGGGCCAGGCCGCGATGCGCGAGGCTTATCTGCTCCTGATAATCGCAGTGCAGTGTTCATTGTTCTCGCTTCCTCCGGCTGGCTCCGGGCTCCGGGTGCGCTCCGGGTGCGCGCTCCTCTTCTCACCTGGTCAGCGCTGGCCGGAGCCGGAGCCACCGCGCCGCGCTGGGCTGGGCGGCGGGAGCGATGTATCTCGAGACATCGATGCGCCGCGCCGCGCCACGCCGCACAGTGGGACACGGGCATAGAGAAACGCTACACAGCCCCTAGGTGTGTCTGGTCGGGGTCTACTGTTTGCGGACAGATTTCAGGCACTTTCCGGAGCCCGAGATCCGCGGACAATACTATGAACTGTGCAAAATAATTTTCAGAAATTTTAGAAAGGACTCTCATGCTTAGAACATAATAATAATTCGGCGTCATATTTTCATTTTATTTTCGACCATGTGGCCATTATCATCACGTCCTTGTCGAATGAAAACGGTCGCGACAGGACAGGGCAATAGCTGCGGGGCGGGGCGGCTGCATCTGAAGCGTGAAGAACAATCCCACTGCAGCACCGCGGCAGCACCGCCTGCGCCTCCAACAGGCTCTCCTCTCCGGCTGGTTGGTCAGCACAGGCGTCAGGGCAGTGTGTGGCGGGGTCACGGCACTGGAGCCGTCTTAAAAAATGACACAAAAGTCAAAAATTGAATTTGAAGATAAATTTTTATAAGTCTTGCCTTGATTGCATAACCTCTGCATACAGAGGATATAGCCTTATATTTGCTGAGCTCGCGAAGCTGCGAGCTGCGAAAAGGACGGGAGGTATAATCCGAGGGGGTATTCACTTCTGTAATACCCTGTACGCGTGAACTGGGTATTACAGGGTATTACGCGTAATGTAATACCGAAAAGTAACACAAATAGCTCTAAAATGCTAGATATTTCCATGCAATACCGGTGTAATACCGCGTAATACCGTGTAATACGGAGTACTCTGTACATGTTTTCTTGTAGTGAATAGCCCCTCGGTATAATCATCCTGCATGATGACGGTACCCCCTAGCCCCTAGGCCTGCGAAAAGGACGCATATATATACAAGCGCTTTCCTTCCTCGGCCACCTACGGCGCCGTCTTTCGGAGTGGGGAGGGGATGTCAGTCGCCCGCTGACCGGGTCCATCCCCGCCCCGCCCCGCGTGCAGCGCCCCACCCCACCCCGCCCGCCCCGCCCCGCGCCGCCCCGCCCTGCCCCGCCCTGCCCCGCCCTGCCCCACGCTCCTCTGGCCTCTAGGCCCTACGGCCCTCCAGCCCCTGCTGGGCCCTGCCCCGGGGTGGAGCCGCTGGAGCCGCCTCGCCTCACTCCGCACCGCAGCGCGCAGCCGCCCGGAGTGTCCCGCCGTGGTCCGCCCGCGTCGCCCGCACCGTTCGCTCGGCCCTCCACCAAAGCCTACCGCAGTTTCAAGCCAACTGCAAGATCAAAAGTGATCAAGTGTCGGAGGGAACAAGTTTCCGTCGCGCCAGCCCAGCCTGCTCCCTCACGGACTAGTTGACGTGCACGCCGCTCGGGTGACGCCGGGCCGGGCCGGGGCGCCAATGACGACGGCGGCAGGTCGGCGGTGGCGACCACACCGTCCCCTGGGGGCGACACTCGCACCGGAGGCGGGGCGTCCGCGCCGTCCTCGTCGGCAGCGGTAGACGTGGTCTCGTGATGACGCTGCCCGCACGTCCCGACGTCTGAGCGGGATATGGCTCTCCTCCGGGTGCTCTGCGTCCTCGTCGTCCTCCTGGGCGCAGGTAGGCCAGGTACGACTGGGGCCACTGCAGCGAGCACACCCGAGCTTCAAGCCAGCTAGCCGTTGTTGCCAGATAAGTAGGCAAAATTAAATTGCCCACGATACACCTGTGTGAAGTGAGTGGTATCAACGCCTGCCTACCAGGCAAACTCATCCCACAGGAGAGTTGACGTTGCGGCAGGCGTTGATACTGCCCGCTTCACAAAGGTGTATCGTGGGCAATTTTTGCCTACTTATCTGGCAACACTGTCTAGCTCTAGTCCGGAAACGCCTGTGAAGCGGGAGGTAGGCCGTCCCGCCCGACTCACACGCGTGACGGGCTTGCCTACCCCACAGGAGATTCACTCGTTGCGACCTGTGACCCTTTTTCGACGTATTCTCTAATTCCCGGTGTTGTTGTTTTTTTAAATTATAAAATCGAAAAGTCAATAATTTTAATGTACAGTTATTGAATGACCTATCAAAGGTCCTTGAGGAGCACGCTCAACAACATCGCCCCGCCCCGCGTCACTCTCTCCCGCAGCTCCTGCTTTAGTGTCGTGCGAGCCTGGACCCTCGCCGACGACCACGACGCCCGGGCCCCAGCTCGCCACGCTGTCCAGGACGCCGACGGTCCTCGTCTCTCAGCAGAGGACGCCGACGGCAACCTTGGCCAAGCCACAGGCGCCCGCGTCGTCTCCGTCCCGGGCTCCGCTCTCCTCCTCACCAAGAACAGCAGTGACGTCAACGCCCAGGCCAGCGCGGCCCCCAGCAACGCTCCCGCCGAGGTCCTCGACGACCCCCGCGACTGTCACGCCGCGAACGACGTCCTCACCGAGACCCTCTGCGTCCGCATTCCGGCCCGCGTCGACGCCAAGCACCCCGCCCCCTTCAACGCCGTCCCCGGAACAGTTGGTAGCGAGGATACGAGCTCTCGTCCGCGCGCTCCGCGATGCAGACCAGCTGCTTCGGGCACTTCAGGTAGATGGAACTACAAACAGGCGCCTTAATCAAACAAAATTCGTTCTGTCATGTCAAATAAATTGTAAAATTGTGTATTTTTTAACTTTCGTAGATGTTCCGGGAGCAGCAGCAGCTTGGGGACGACTCAGTGCTGCGGGTGATGAAGGAGGATGCCAATCGCACGCTGGTGGAGCAGGTGGAGCACGCCATGCGATCCGACAAGGCTTCCAATGCCGTGGCCATGGCGGACATCTTGAGAAACCTCTCGACCGCGCCCCTATCGACACCCAGCCCCAACAAGACCCTCTCGGCCAAGATCCCTTACTCGGCATACGGAAAAAAGAGCGCGAAGTTTGTGAATGGGCAGCAGGAGGCGGGCAAACCAGTGGCGGCCGTTGGCAAGCCCAGGAGTGGCGTGGCGGAGGCGGCATCCGTAGCCAAGGCGAAGGCACCGGCGAAGAAGCCAGCGAGTCCCGCATCCTTGTCAAGGAAGCAGTCGGCACCCACGGCCTCCAAAGAAACCCCGCAGACCAGCACGCGAGCACCGGCGCAGGCGCTCTCCGCGAGGACGACGTACGTCAGTAGTAAAAACGGCTCGGTCATCACGAGGATAAAGAACGACCCCATCCTAGGGGAGTACAAGGTGGTCATCAGAGACCTCACGCCCGCCGCGTCCTCGGGCATCGGGCCGCACAACGCCAGCTCGTCGCCGAGCAGCCGGCGGAGCGACAGCGCGTCTCTGCCGCCGCCGCCGAGGGTCCTCCTGCCGCCGGCGACCAGCACCGCGGTGACGGGCGCGCGCGGGCAGCGCCGGCCGCAGGGCGCGCAGGGCCCGCAGGGCTCGACCCCCACAAGCGCGGCCGCGCCCGCCGCCGCCCGCGGCAAGCCAGGCGGCCCGGCTGCGTCAACGCCGCCGCCAGCAAACCGGCGGTCGGGGAAGTCCTCCCCGCCGAAGACGACGGCGGCCGCGCGCGCCAAGCCGAGGAACGCCTTGCCGAAGGGGAAACCCGTGACAACGACGACAACCGCGAGACCGTCGCCGGCTAGCGCCCCTCCGACTCAGAGCGCCCCGCCCCCGCCGGTGCCAGCGCCAACGGGCAGCGCCAGCAGCCCCGCCAACAAGAACGGCCTCCAGAAGAAGGCGACGGACCGGCAGCAGATCGTGGTGTCCGCGACCCTGCGCACGGCGCCGCCCAAGGAGCGCGAGGAGGAGGCGGCGCGGGAGCGGGCGCCGCAGGACACGCCGCTGCTGTCGGGCATCTTCCCCCGGTACGGCCCCGGCGCCGACCTGCCGCACGTAGAGCGGCCATTCGTGCCGACGAGGACCCGGGGGCCCGGGCCCGGGCCCGCACCGGCCAGCGTCCTGCTGCCGCCGCTGCCAGACGCTCCGTCGACGACGACGGCGCCGCCACCGACGACGCCCGGCCTCGCGCCGCTGTCCCTGTCCTCCCCACCGGCGACGTCCACGCCGCCGCCTTCGACCCTCCCGCCCTCGCCGCCCCCGCCGTCCTCGACGCCCTCGCCGCCGCCACCCCCGCCGGCCGCACGCGGCACTGTGGTCGGGGCCCCGCAGGCCGTCCGCCTGGAGCCCGTCCTCTCGCCGTCACCGCCAGACGCCCCGGTCACCTACTTTCTAGGAGAGAGCCCCTGGATTCCGATTTTCGTGCCGCCGGCCAAGAACAACGAGATCCACAACCAGGCTGGCAGTGGCGCCTCCCCAGTGACGTCCGCGCCTCCGCGAACGATCGTCGAGCTCACCAAGCTCCACGTCGTGGAGGCCACGCCCGCGCCCGCGGCCGGCGCGACTGCCTTGCCCCCCTCGCGGAGCGCGCCCCAGGGTCGGGCCGTCGCCAACGACGCCCTCGAGTGGCGGCCCTCGCCGGCGTGGCAGTACGCCGTGCGCCAGGACCGCACCGACGGCGGCGAGCTGCAGGAGCTCGACCGGGACGGGGCCGCGCAACCACACCTGCAGCCGCACCTGCAGCCGCACCTGCAGCACCTCCAGCTGCAGCTGCAGCCTAACCTGCGCCTCGGTGGCCTGAGCCTGCTGCCGGTGCCGCTCTCCGTGGCCGAGAGCGTGTACTACCGGCTGACCCACGTGCGCAGCCCAGGCCCAGGCCCAGGCCCAGGGCGAGCTCTCGCCGACCTCCAGGGTGAGTACACGCCCGGCCCGGCCCGGCCCGGCCTCCTGTTGAGTAACCTTTTCACTCCGTCGTGGACTCATCCAGATTGATGCAAAAGAAAGGGCTCCTCCAGGGGAATTGCGAGCAGCTTTCTGCCGCCTCCTGCTGCGCGAGGCTTCCTATCCCATCGTGCGATAACGTTCGTGACAGAGAGAGAAATAATGGTCGGTTAGCGGGATCTGTTTGAGTGCGAGGGAGATGCGTGATGGCGAGCCTTGTGTTCTGCATCTCTGTCGCACTCGCGTCAAGTTTCTCATGAGCCATACCGGCGCGGCGCTTCCGTCGCGATGATTTCTCATTACCAGCTGTTCACACGGTCACAATGGCAGCGCGGGGTGGGGCGGGGCGGGGCGGGGCGGGGCGCGCGCCGCTGTACCACGTGACGCCGGCGCTGCGACGCAGGTCACCTGGCACAATCTCTCCTGTGCCGCCCAACCCCTTTCCCTCTCTGAATCTCTTAAAAATTATTGAATTATTTTGGCACTTTGCTAGAAATGAGCACATCATCTAAAGTTCTCTCTTCATTACTAAACAGTATGGGACTGTTTTCAGAGCATTTCTCTTGTTAAGAAAACCCTTTTTTTCCCTTTTCTTTCAAGATTAGGAACGGCACTATCAAAAATTGAGACACTACTCACACGATGAATAGAGTAAAGCGTGTTGTTAACGTAATTAGGGAGAGGAGCAATCATGCTGGGTCAGCACAATGATCTCCACCTGCAGACTGACCCGCCCGGCTTGGTCCGGCCCGCCTCCTTGTGCTGCCCAACCAAGTGGCACGGAGAGGACACGAGAGGAGAGGAGAGGAGAGGTGTCTTGGGCAACAGCTGCCGGGGCGTCGCGTCGCGCGCCGCACATCCCGCCATTCTCTGCAGCCCCGCCCCGCCCCACCCCGCCCCGCCCCGCCCCGCCCCGCCCCGCCCCGCCGCTGACTCCGGCCAGGCGCCAGGACGGACGGGCCGCGGCCGGGACAGGGGCGCGAGGTTCGCGCCGCGCCGCGCCACGCCCAGCGGCGGTCAGGTTGCCGAGGACGACATCATACATGGGCTAGGGACGAGGGGAAACAACTATCAAATTCTGTTTCACCCGGATAAAAAACATAAACCAACTGTGACCGGCATTCGAACCGCTGCCCGCCTGGTGCTATGACCAGTGTCGATACCGACGACGCTACGCGGCTAACAGCGCACGCGGAGTGCAGGCGTACTCATGACACCGGGTTCGTTTCTTTGGTGACTGTGGCTCCTCGCGCAGCATGGACTCCTAGTGGTCCGGCGTCTGGTACCGTGGCGTCGTAGCCGTGCCGGCATAGTGTCCGCGCGGAGAGTCGCAGGACGGAGGTTCGAATCTTACCAAAAAAATTAATTTTTCTGAGGACAACAATTTGGAGAGTGGAATTCAAGCCCCCCATTTCAACCGAGCTCCCTCGTGGAATAGCCGACGGTCTAGTGGTCTAGTGGTGCCGCGAAAGCCGTGGGGTGTCTGTGAGACTCGGCACATGGGGCCTGGTTCAAACCCAGGTAGGTTCTTCACTGGTAGCGACAGCGGGTTGCCAGGAAGTTCCGTCCCATGCCCACGACTGGTGGTCGGTCGTGGGGTCATAAGTCCTAGAATCTGGCTCCAAAAATAGCTATTCCATGCTCTGGGGACAGGGCAGTTCGGTTAACCACCGTACGACTAAATCTGGCAGTACGGGGATCAAATCTGTCGAATTGCGCGACAGGATCGCAGTCAGAAAAGCACCGGTTCCCATAAGAACACCGAAGTAGTTGGCTGCCACGGGGGGTAAAAGCCCTGTGCCTGGCGGGAACCGCAACCTCCTTCGGGAGGTTTACTGTCGCAAAAATTTTCCATGTTTTCACGCCATCCTTTCACTTGCAGAGCACGTACATAATTTTTTAAGTTTAAGTTCGAAAATGTTGGTATGCTTTCGATATGTTGTTGCCCAGGCTTTAAAACGCCCCCAAAAGTATATCTTTTTGTACAATTTTTCGTCCCGCATTACCTCCCGGATTACGTGTTTATTCTCTTACGTATTACCCCTGATTACCTCGGCTTAGGCCTCGATTACCCCGGATTACCTCGGCTTACCCCTAGATAACCCCTGAATTACCCCGGGTTACCTCAGATTCCCCTCCCCCTTGGCACGGTAGCGGAGGGCTGCGATGCGGCTGGCGGGGCGGGGCGGGGCGGGGCGGGGCCGGAAGGTGTTTGCTTATTGGGAGATAGCAGGCCAGTAGCAGGCCAGGAGGGACGGCAGCAAATAACACGGCTGTCCTGTTCTGTGCTGTCCTGTCCTGTCGCGGCGACCCCGTGCACGGGGACACGAGCTGCTGCTGCTGGGCGATTGGACCGCGGGTACAGAGTGAGGTAACGTGACCCCCGGCGCGGCCCGGCGCGACGCGGCGCGGTCCTACACGCCATAGGTCAGCAGCGCGGCGGCGGCGGCGGCCCTCCCCGGAGCCAACGGGCCGTGCTGTGCTGTGCGCTCCTCCAGGAAACGCGACTGCGCTGACTAGGGAATGTTTCTGTTAAAAAATATCCCCCCTCCCTCCCTCCCTCCCCGGGTCCTCCTGTTCCTTCCCCTTGCTTTCTGCGCGCTCGCTGCAACGTCCTCTATAAGAGTGAGAGCGGTGCTTGCGGGGGATCTATAGGACTCGGGCACGCTGCCACACAGCGCGCGCGCGCGCACATGACAAGCCCGATGGTATCGGGCGGGCCTGTGCCTGTGCCGCCTGCAGCCTGCCTGCTATGAGAGTCCTCGGCTGGGATCGGCGCTGCGCGGTGCCTCCAGGATCGCGACATAAACTGTGTTCACTACGCTGCGGAAGTGCATGGCAGGCAGGCAGCCGAGCCCAGCGCCCTCTGGAACACATAATGACGGGCACAGTCGTGGCAGGGCAGCGCTCGCCATGGCATTTCGCCATCGAAAATATTCTCTAACAGACTCTGAGCTCGGGGCCGACCCGGCGGGCCGGGCCGGGGCGGGCCGTCGTGCCATAGGCACAGTCACAGGGGCCCTTACCCCTTACGGCTGCATGCGGTGCCGTACAGTAATAGTGGAGTGAACGGGACGAATCGGCTGAATCGGACCCTAGACGAGACGTCCGCATACGTGCGGTCACGGACAACAAGCCTTGGGGCGTGTAGCTCAGGCCAGGCCGGAGCCTCCGTGGCCTAGGGCGCCTAGGACTGCACCGCCTGCCCGGCCCGGCCCGGCCCGCGGGCCTAGCCTCGGCGCAGGGCGGCGATTAGATCTGGACGCGACCAGGCCAGACGAGTTGGGTCATGTCGTGCAGTCACTCCTCCTGCTTCCCCCGCGCATTTCAGCCGTTTTTCTTCCTTCTTTCCTCGCTGGCCTGCTCCGCTTTGCACTCGAGGTCGCCGCCGCCGCAGCGACTTGCACCGCGGTGTTGTAGTTTGGCGTGGCGTTGTTGGTCGTGATCTGGACCGGGATCAGCGCAGCGGGCTACATCACATCGGCCCGGCCCGGCCCGGCCCCAGGTGTATCCTGTGTGGAGATTTTACTCTGCAGGTTTTTGCATCAAACATAAAATTTATAAGTAATTATTAAAAAAAAAAAAAAACAGCTCTAATAGCATAAACGGTCACATTTCTTTCCGTTCCCCGCCGCCCCATCTTCCCGTGCACTGTAAAAAAAAAAAATTACGGAACGGACCGACCGTAGGCGTTCACCGTGGGTTTTTCTAACAGTGTGATGTGCGCATATCTTGACTCACCTGCACGGACACCGCCGCTCGAATCCCCCTCCAGCACTCCAGCCCCGCCCCGCCCCGCCCCGCACAGTTCCTGTCGAAGATTACGACAAGTGCTGCGCGTAGCTCCTTTGGAAAAAGTTATCTGTGCAAAAGAAAGAGAAGAAGACGGTAAGATTTGTGTCATGATAGGCTTTGCTGCGTGCCTCGGTGAACGCGAAAGAAAATGATAAGCGGACAGCCATTGTTCTCCGGAAGACTTACCTTCTCACTCAAACGGAGAAAAATGGGGAATGGTGGCAAGCCGAGCCCGCGATAATTATTCTTAAATTGTGAATAGAATGGCCGGTTCACTCACATTTTTCTTATGTTGCCAGTATGATTGAACACGTTTTTTGGCGTGGAAAAGAAAGTCGTGGAAAGGAATTCACTTTAAGACCACGATTCCCGTTAACACAGTCATTATTAGCAGTGCACCTCTCCTTCGAGAATCTTGAAATAGACGTAGCTCGTGGTATTTTCTCAATGTGATTCGCCCTTTCCCCGCAGGCGCGGACGCGAATATCTTCCCCTACGAAGGCATCCCTGGCGTGGCGGGGCTGGACTACCCCGCGCACAGCCGCCCGCCCACCACCCGCTTCACATGCGCCGACTTCCACCGTAAAGGCTACTTTGCGGACCCGGCCAGCGGCTGCCAGGTAACGAGGCTGGAGTCTAGTGCGAATAGCGCTAGCGGGGTATATGGTGATCCACGGGGCTCGGCGCGTGGGTGCTCAGCAGCCCTGGGCATGTAGCTGAGCGTGGCGGCTCGGCTGCGGCTGCGGCTGCGCGCGCGGTGTGCCCCGCGCCGCGCTGGTAGGCAACCCATCGTGCGGCAACCCTGGTCGGTAGGCAGCACATCGTGCACGCCGTTTACCGCACGTCCGACTGCACTGTAAATGGAGGAGTCAAATTTCTCGCTCTTGGGAGAGCGGTGTGCTAGGCTTACTTAAAATTAATTTCCTTAAAACTATCAGAAAAGACTCGTTTTTATTAGTCGTTTTGGCGAGCCTCACTCTTATGAAGCGATGTCGAAAGACTTCGGTCAATACGGGCGAATTTATATACATATATTTACTGTGTGACAGGAAGTAGAATGGCGCTCAGAAACCTGCATCTAGACCATACCATGGGCTGAAAGGAGAACTAGTGATGTTAGAGCCGAGATAGGGAGGATAGAAATATAAACTAAAAAGAAGAAGTGGTGTTAGAGCTGGGCGGGAGCCGTGTTTGCCAGACAAGTGGGCAAAAACTGCCCACGATACACCTGTGTGAATCGGGCGGTATCAACGCCTACCTACCAGGCAACCTCTTCCCGTAGGAGAGTTTACTTTGCCTAGTAGGAAGGCGTTAATACCGCCCGCTTCACACAGCTGTATCGTGGACAATTTTTGCCTCCGTATCTGGCAATACCGAGCGGTAGGGAGGACAGAAACATTTTCCAATAATGTTGACGCTGCTTTCACTGCGCAGGCCTTCTACGTGTGCCACGGTGACGGCCGGGGAGAGGCCATGCTGTGCCCCAACGGCACCATCTTCAGCCAGGAGGTGCTCGTCTGCGACTGGTGGTTCAACGTGGACTGCAAGTACTCGCCGCCGCCGCCGCCGCCAGAGCCCCGCCTGCACTAGTCACTGCAGCGAGGCGATGCGCGGCCCCGCCGTCGCACTCGCACCAGGAGGGTGTTGGAGACAATCAAGTGAACGGAATAAAGAGCAGAGCGGAAACGGAAGTCAGAAAGAGGCAGAAACCAAAAATGATGCCCGTTTTCAAAATGTCCGGCGAAAATTATGAGCCCTATTTGAGGCTATTTTTGTTCTCGCACGAGTTTCGTCCGACTTCCGCTTTTTTCTTCCCTTTCTGTTGTCTAGAACCTTGCAGCCGGTCGTTGAGACGCAGCATCGCGGTGCCATTGAAGTGCCCGTCCCGTCGCGTCCCGTCCCGTCAGTGTGTCTCGTCGCGTCGCGTCGCGTGTCTATTTACCCCAAGTCAGGTGTCAGCAGCGGGCTGGGGTGTTTGCCCGCGGCCGGCCCAGCCCGGCCCGGCTGTTTCCCCGACATCATCGACATAATCGCGTCGTTGACACGACGCAGGCGCGCGCGGCGCAGGCGCAGAGCAAACAGAGCCCGGCCCGGCCGCGCCGCGCCGTCCCGTCAACAAACAATACAATAAAATCATGACACGCGGCGATAGTAAGCGTTTAATTCTCCGTCCCCTTACGCCCTGCCCTGCCAGCAGCCAGCACACCGGACCGAGGGAGAATGTGTGAGCCGCACCCAAACAGACATTACTGCAGAATTTTGCTGACTGCAATGGATTTCTGCTAATAAGACGCGCGTCATTGTTTTCCGTTAAGGTAAAACTGAACTCGAAACAATTCGTGGAATCATCTACGACCGTAAACAACACGACAGGGAACGCATCAGGGTGTTCCGCTTAAGTGAAAGCGGAACACCAAGAAGAAAATCACGCCCGCCGCTTCTGCTCCCTCCTGCGCGCTTATTGGCTGACGGCGAGAGTGACATCAGTGCTGACCAATCAACGCTCAGGAGGAAACAGTCGTCCTTTTCTTTAGATTCCGGCTTCACTCTAGCGGAGTACCCCATTGAAATTGTGCATTTTGGTTGTTTTGCGGGTGAGCAGTGAGGTGAAAACTTGAAAAGCAATATTTTCCACTGCTGTAAAACTTGAAAACTTTCCCGTCACTTCACGAATACATTTGAGTGTTTCCGTATCCATCACGGTGTCTCATAAAATGAGGCCTCAACTGTAAACAAGTTGGCCAGACTGGCGCGAGAGGAAAAGTCCCTCAACTCTCGTCAATAGCCCTGCAGCCACTCATGCTCGTCGGGACGTGTCGTGTCCCGTCCCCTGCAGGCGCCGCGAAACGCCGCACCCAGCCCACGTCCTTGGAGTCCAAGGCTTGGAGTGTGGGCTGGGCTGGGCTGGGCAGGGTACCTGAGGGGTACATGAGGGCGCGTCCTGTCCTATCATCGCGGTACTCGCGGCCCGGGCCGGAGGGGAGGGGCGCTCTCAGGTGTGCAGTCACCTTTCGACGGTAGCCTTGATCGACATATGAAGGTCCACGGAATATTTCTTGAGCTTTATCTGTTTCTGATGATACCCCGCTGATCGCCATGCGTGTAATTGCGCAGGCGGGGGAAAAGTAATCTATATGAGAATGTAGGTCAGCAGGTGAAACAGGAGCGCCGTCTGTACTGCCATCGCCGGCAGTGTCGCCAGGAAAGTAGGCAAAACGCGGCCAACACAGCCGCGTGGAGCGGTCGGGTCGGTGTCAGCGCCTGCCTACTAGGCTATCCCTCTGCACAGCTGTGAAGATGTTGCCTAGTAGGCAGGCGCCGTCCTCACAGCCTCGCACAGCGGTGAGGGAGCCGGGGCCGCGCCGCGCCGCGCCGCCCAGACGGGCCGGGCCGCTCCTTATAAGTCCAGCAGTGTGCTTGTCGGGGAAGTGCAGCTCCGGGCGGGGCGGGGCGGGGCGCCGGCGTAGGCGCGGGGGATGGGGAGAGTAGTAGGGATATTCCACATGGCGCAGCCACGCGGCTGTCTGGGCGGGACCGAGGACGAAGGACGCACGTGTCCTCGTGGAGGACGGCGCGGGGCGCGGGGCGCGGGGCAGGGCGGGGAGCCGAGCCCCCGATGACCTCACAGCTCGCTGTTGTTGTGGTCCGATGGGCGGCGCGGCGTGGCGCGGCGGGCGGGGGCGGGGGGGGGGGGGCAGAGCATGGGGAGTTCAATGTCCTTCCGGTAAGGAGCGCGCCGCCGCCACCGCGGTCGCGTGGCCGGAGGAGACCGCGGCCCGGGACCAGATGCCTTCAAAGCTGACTGACTTTTTATTTTATTTCCGGAAAATATTTATCATCGTCGTACACTCACATTCCTGTTTCTGTGTTTCGTCCAACTCTAATCGGTTCTAGAACGCCTTGGAAAAGAGCAACGAACGCTATCTATACTGCCCCAAAGGTAACGCGTTCGCCCACTCGGACAGGGTCCACGTGCGTCCTCACCAACGAGCCTTCCTCGCAGCCCTGCGCCGCGAACCACATCTCCCCCTGCAGGGCGTTATCGCTCCACGCGGCGCCACCGCACCGCGGCCATGCCATCCGCCAAGTGATCCCAACTAGGGCGGCCACTGATTACTGAAATGAGATTTCGATTCGCCGAGCAGCGGGCCGGGCCGAGCCGAGCCGGGCAGCCTGGGTCCCCGCTGTCCCTGTGTGCCCCGCGGCGCGGGGGAGGGAGCGGGGTTACTGGATTACTACTTAGACAACTGCGTATTTTTCTTTGTGGAATATTCTCCGCGATTGTATGGAGTTAAGTGCCCCGGGTGACTGCTGGGGCATCGGCATCGACATAATGAAAGATCCAGAACACCAAACAAATTCTTGGCGTTACGGTAATTGTGAATGGGTTGGCGGCCCGTTACGTTACTCACGGTCACATGCGCTCGCGGGCTGGGTGCGCCTGTGCGCCTCGAGGCCTCTGGCGGGGCGGGGTGGGGCGGGGTGGGGCGGGGCGGCCCCTCTCCTGAGATAGAGCAGTGTGGTGCCCCTGTTCATGCCGCGCCCCTCCCCTCCCCGCCCTGCCCCACACACAACCGTTATCACAAATACTTTCGTTGTAATGTGTCCGGAATATTCTGTCACGAGGTTAGAGTTGGAGCCAGAGGTGTTGCGAGTGAGTTGTATTTCAGCCACGGCATACTACACAACGCAGCAGGACGCGAGGAACTACCCCCAAGTCCATACGAGTTGGGGTTGTTCTGCCCTGCAGTGGGGCGTCATAAGTAGTATCGGGGGGACTGGTCGGCAGGGACAGGATCGCACGATGTGTGCAGTATCGGGTCGGGAGTCCCCCGTCCCGTCCCGTCCCGTCCCCGCCCCGCGCCGCTCCCGGTTCGATCCGGCTCGTTTCGGGAGCAGAGTGGGATGGGATGGGAAGGCACCTGCCTCTCATCCGAGCGGGGCGGGGCGGGGCGGGGCGGGGCGGGGCGGGGCGGGGCGGGGCTGGCGGGGCGGGGCGTGAGCCCGGCGGGGCGCGGCGCCGAATAACACTGATACTATACAGGACAAACTAGCGATGGAATAGACGTTCCGGCTCTCGGCATGTAGAGAAGAAATAAGAAAAACAGGACCGGATTCACGCTCTTTTCTTAATTGTCATCAGGAACCTCTTGTACAACTTGCATATCAGATTTGCATGCGTATCTGCTATGAGAGATTTTGATACTGGTTCCGGTCCTGATATCCTTCCATCTTCTCTACATGCCGAGGGCCGAGCCCATCTATTCACTGGTACGCCGTTTGAGTAGCAGATCCGCGCACTTCTCTGCGTCGCATTTACGGAGGTCATTTATTTTAGCGCAGGGGGCACCTTCCTTGGATGTAACTGGCCGGCTGGGACGGGACGGGCATCTCCCGAAGCGGCGTGGCGTGGCGGCTGCCCTTAGCTTTACGATGGCGCCGCGAGGATGCGGGGGGAGGTGGGGGCGAGGGAGGGGGGGGGGGGCAGCCGTCTGAAGGGCGCATTGCCGCGATTGCCTCTGACTGACATGCTTGTGTCACGGACACATGGCCCACGCCGCGGAAAAAAAGAAAAGAAAATTGGAAACGCGAGCGCGCTTTGTGCGACGGTCAGGTCCAAGCCGGGAGTGGGTCGCAAGCGCTACAGATCACAAGCGCTACCGGTCACAAGCGCTACAGCTCGCTAACGCTACGGCTCGCAAGCGCTACGGGTCACAAGCGCTACAGCGAGAATCCGCCCGTTAGGCGGAGCCGACTATTGACGAGGTCTCGATCGAGAAAGATCTATATATCTTAGTGCGTATGAAAAGTAAATTTGGAGTCTCTCTCTCTCTCCCGAGGTCAAGGTCGGTACCGCACTGACTTTTTACTAACATTATCAGCTGTTTTAGTCAATAGCCGCCTCTAGTTATTGTCCTAACTCAATAAACAAATCATAATATTAATTTTTATTGGTTTCAGTAGTAATCGGAATACTTCCCAGTGAGTTGTTGAGGTTCGCCGGCGTCTGCCGTGAAGCTCCATAAAGCTCTATGGAATTTTCTTTGACTTGATGAAATTTCCTATAAATCAAGGGAAAATTTTCCTTTGATATAATAGAACCATTTTTCAATGGAAAATCGGTGGGTTCAACGGAAGCGTTTTCTGGGTGCAAGGACGGTATAGCTGGAAAAACCATTGGTCCACAGAAAAAAATAAAATATAAAAGTACATCTTGCGTAAACAATATTTCGAGACGACACTGTTTCTGCGGGTGTGTCTTGGGCCGGCCCTGGCGCCGGCGCCTGTGGGCGGAGCGGGATGGGATCTCGCGCATGTTGTAGGGCAGGGTGACCACCCCATGCGCCCCGGTCGCCGTCCTGCCCCACGCACGCGTTGGACAGCAGCAGAGCGCGAACGGAATAGGGAAGTACAGTATGTGTTTCTGTGGGGGCGTCTTTGGCCGGCCCTGGCGCCGGTGCCTGTTAGGCGGAGCGGGAGCGGGATGGGCCTGCAGCAGAGCGCGAACCGATGACCCTTAAGGGTGACCACGTCTCTGAAAGGCCAGACGGACATTAGCTTGTCCCCAGCAGCGGGCGTCAAGTACCCGCAGGTACTGCCGAGCCGAGACTATGGTCTGCACAATACACAGCGCTGCGCGGCGCCCTCCACCCGAAGGCCGCGCTGAGGCGTCCCGTCCCGTGCGCGTGGCGGCGGGGCGGGCCGGCGGCAGGCGCCACGGCCGCGGTGAAGGGCGCCATTGGGCGGGGCCGGGAGCGAGGCAGCCGGCGCGCAGGGCTGTGCAGGGCTCGGGGGCGGTGCGGTGTCGTGGACGCGGTGGGGTAGTGACGCGCGGCCCGTCCGGCCCGGCCCGGGGGCGTCCCGTCGTGACGTCAGCAGCGCGGGTCGGGTCGGGTCGGGGGCGGTGAGAGGGTCGCGGATGCCTGGCCTGACGGCCTGACCCCGCTGCGCCGGCTGCGCCCTGCTGCCTGCCCCCCGCCCCCGTCACTCTCTGCCGGTACTGTCCCGCCCCGCCCGCGCCCGTCCGTCTCTTCGGCTGTCCATCCGTCATCCGAACATCCGAGCGGAGCCTGGCGGAGCCGAACACCGGCGCGGCGGTGGCACCGGCAACTGCGGTCTGCAGTCTGATCTGAGCAGAGACTCGAGCCGCCCCGCCCCGCCCCGCACGGCACCAGGCCTCGCTAGCCCGGCGAGCAGCCGCAGCCGCCGCCGCCAGGTCAGGTCAGGTCGCTCCCCGCCTGCAGCACCGCTTTATTGACGTCGGCAGAGATCGCCGAAAAAGCATCGTCCCCGACACCAAACACACAGAGACAAATGACGCTCCGGACACCAAATTTAGTGAGTACGTTGCATGTTAAAATTCTAGTGTATATTGACAACCAGCAGTTACTAGCAACCGTTTCCCGTTTGAATGTGACGGGATAAATTCCAGCCACCATTGCGAATCTCGAATAACAAAGGCACTAAAATGTTATCTGTTACCCCTCCATTACTTTGTGTAAAGAATATGTTTTGTTGATATAAATCAGATTGGTTTGTTTCCTCGAGACTTTGGGGCCATGAAGCTCCATAATAATCTGTGATCGATCCGTCTTCGTCGTTTCGGTAGGAGTGGGGAGGGGTCAGTCCTTACACCACCATTGCCTCTTTCTAGTCATTATGAAACCGGGAGACAAAGCTTCCACGATACAGGACGGCATTTCTCGTTCTCAGTTCGGATACACAATGCAGTCTGGCGGCAGATCCTGTCTCTCGCTCTCTCGCTCTTTCTCCCGTGGGACTTTATAGTGCTCTTGTACCCACCTTGAGAAATGAAAATCGATCAATCAATCTCTCTGTCTTCTCTCCTGGACAGTCCGGCCCGGCCCGGCCCGGCCCGGCCGCGACGCTTGTTAAACGACTTAGCTGCAGCTCGAGGGGCTGGTCGGGTCGGCGGCGCGGCGCGGCGGGTCTGATTGGCTGCCAACGGTCTTTCGTCATGGGCGTGCTCGCGCCGCGCCGTTGTCCCCCGCCCCGCCCCGCCCCGCCCCGCGCACACGCACAGTAACGAGACCGCCGAGTGGTCCATTCCAGCGCCACCATTATTTGCATGCGCCCGCCCACCCCTCCCCTCCCCTCCTGGGGCGGGGCGGGGCCAGCTTGTGCCGCTGCAGATGCAGCGCCGAACGCCTGACGCTGTCGGGGCGGGGCAGGGCGGGGCGCGGTGTGTGACGTCGCACTTGTAAACAGGCGCCGCGTGGTGGCCGCGCCGGTGGTGGTGGTGGTGGTAGTGGCGGAGGCGGTGGTGTCCCCGCGGCCGGGCCGGGCGGGGCGGGGCGGGGCGGGGCGACGCGACGCGACGCGGCGCGTGGAGGTAGCGCGGGAGTAGAGTACGGGCCGCCGCGCCGCGAGACGCTGTCAGTCGCCGTCGAACCTTGCAGAGCACAGCACGCTCTCCCGCACCCTAACCCTCTTGTGTCCTCCAACCCCTCGCGTCGTGGCTCCGCTGCACTGCGCCTGCCGACGCCCGCCCCACCCCGCCCCGCGCCGCCCCGCCCCGCCGCTCCTGCCGACACGACACCGTCACCCTGCTGGCCTACCCTGGTGAGTTACAGGCTGTCAGGGGGAAGTCCTCTGTGTGTTGCCGTGCGGTGCGCGGTTCGGGCGGCCTACCCAACTCTCGCCTCTAAAATAGTCACGGATAACGCTTTCATCGCTGTCTCTTTTCTCATTAAGAACCCATTATTGGTGCGAGGGAGACACCCTGTTCGTGGGAGTTGTAAAGCCCTGTGCATGCCCTCATGGTCCGGACTCGGCGGCTTTGTCGCTGCTCCTTTGTTTGGCGCGCAGCCTGCCTCAGCCGGCCGCAGGTGATTTTTCTCGGGTGACATGACGTGCGGACGAATGAGCGCTCCTTCCTCATCGCGCCGCGAGGGGAGAACGACCCCGGGACACACGCCTTGCTCCGCCCCCGCCCGCGCCGCGCCGCAGCGGCAGGGACCGCGGCTGTGACCATAAGTCGCACCACTTAATCCCACCTTCGCCCCCCACAAAGAAATGTGAGCAGATATTGGCGGGGTGCAGGGCAGGGAGTGTCCCCTTGTGGCCCCTGGGCCTGGGCCCATCTAGTCGCTGCTGCGCTGCGGACGAGTGGCATATTATTTGCCGGCCACAGGGATTGCCAGTCGCCTCGTTGCTTTGAACTGACAAATATTTGAACGGCCGGCGACGAAGTCCGCTAATCACCAGCCGCCCCGCACCGCCCCGCCCCGCCCCGCTCCGCCCCGCTCCGCCCCGCCCTGCTCGGCCGCTTCCGCCTTATCAGCCGGTGAACGGCAGCGAGGGGTGGCCAATGAGGGCCTTAATATCGAGTACTCCGGGGGGAGGACGAGGAGGGAGATATCTGGAGTTATCGTGTGCAAACGCTTCATGTTGTTCGGTGCAAATCATCTGCGCGAGTTTGTCCTCGACGAAGAGTAAAAGTGGTCGGCGCCCGGGCCCGGGTCCTCACGACGACGATACTTGCTCTTTCAACATTGTCGCCCTTCGGCTCGCCTCGGGCCGGGCCGGGCGGCCAGAGATAGCCCCACCGCACCGGTCGCTGAAACGTTTAGCCGTGGCAGAGCGATAATCTACAGGCCTCTTGACATCTGTCGCGCACTGTACGCGGTTGGGCGCGGCGGGAGCACGAGTAGGGGCTTACGCCTCAAGTGAAATCACCTCTAGTGGGGCTCACTTTTCTAGTGCGCGGGATCAAGAAAAATCAATCGTGTGCTGTCTTTTCCTACCACTCAGGACGTGTAAATGATGGTTGTATACTACTGTAATACTGTGAGTTGGCTGCGCTCCCCGAAGTCGCGGGTGTTGGACACATTGTGCAGAAAATGTTGCACCTTTGTTAATCCAGCTATTGAGTATACTGGGTGTAAGTCGGGTGGTCAGTCCGGTAGCGCTGACTCTTGCTCTGCCAACGTGTACAGTGCAATGCAGCTTCTGAGGGTGGCGCGGGGGAGAGAGGGGAGAGGGGGTTGCTTCCCTATGGTGCAAGGCGTGCGGGGCAGGACGGGGTCGGTGTGGGCGGTGGCCCGTGGCAGGTGACCTGCAGGTCGCCGGGGTCAGGACGTGAAACAAAAAGGCACCGCCATAGATCATGGAGGAGAGGATGGTGGCGGCGGGGCTCTGGTCACTCACTCACGCCACGTGGGCCCCGTCCTGCCACGTGGTCCCCGCCCTGCCACGTGGTCCCCGCCGCTCCTGTCAAAAGTGTCTCGTAATGCGGCCGCACGCGCCGCTGCAGGCCAGGCGGGAGGCGCCCCGCGGGCCCGCCCCGCTCCGCTCCGCCCCGCAGAGCGGTGCTTGGACCGGCGCCCGCCCGCCCGCCCTCCCTCTCCCCGGCAGACAGTGCAGTGCACACCGCACCGCTCTTTGCACTTGGCCACGCCCCGCCACGCCCCGCCACGCCCCGCCACGCCACGCCCCGCCCGCCAGCACCCGTGTAGTTTAATCTCAACCGCAGCCACTCCTCTCCTTATTGAATGGCTAGATGCACATCACATCGGGTTTGGTTGCTATCGGCACCGGGGCGCCTGCAGGCGCGTGTTCACGCCCCGCCCCGCCCCGCCCCGCCCCGCCCCGCCCCGCCCCCCGCCCCACCCCCTGGTCTCCGTCAGACCTGTTGCGCCCCTCCCACTCCTCCCTTTGCCACCCTCTCTCCCATCGCGGGTCGCGGGGCGAGACGGCAGGGGAGAAGGCAAAGCTTCACACGCTTCACGTGTCTTCTTCCCAGTCGATCGCCTTCTGCGGTAAAATAAAGAAGATTAAAAGGAAGCCACTCTGCGCATTTATTTTTGTTTAGGGTGGGCATACGTAGGAACTATTCGGGAACTGACAGCTCTCCTCTCCTCTCGTCCCTGGTCACTGATTGGTGAGGCGGAGTGTCGGACGTCGGACTCGATGCGCCGCGGCTAATTAGCTTTGCATTTCTTATAGTCAACGGCCTCCTCATGCGCGTGCGCAAACCTAAGCTCAGCATGCAAAGTGTTTTTGAAGTGCGTCTTTAGAAACGGTTGCCTACTTCCAGTTGTCGCGCGGGTTGCCTATCCACAGACGGGGCCGTTGCCCCTCCCCTCCCCTCCCCCGGCCCGGGTCCCCGCCGGCGCCATGGTGTTTGCGGAGCCAATCGATGCCACTTGTCCCTAACGAGGAGGGGAGTGCGTTTGGTTTCTGGTCACAAGACTGCGGCGCGGCGCGGCGCTTCAGTTGAGTCAGGTTCGCGGGGCTGCGGGGCTGCGGGGCTGCGCGGGCTGCGCGGGCTGCGCTGACTCGCTCCCGATGACACCTGGCTCCCTGGCTCTGCTCTGCAGCCGGAGCCAGTGCTGCCAGATAAGTAGGCAACAAGTGCCCACGATGCACCTGTGTACCAGTGAATGCGTAACAGTGTTGCCGCCCCCATTCGCCCGTGAGGCGCCATGGCCCCTGCAGCGCTGGAGAGTATGTGATCCCGCAACACTGTTACGCATCCAAAGAAGCAGCCGTACAGCGGGCGGTATCAACGCCTGCCTCCCAGGCAACCTCTCGCCACAGGAGAGTTTACTTTGCCTAGTAGGCAGGCGTTGATACCGCCCGCTTGACACAGGTGTAACGTGGGCAATGTATGCCTACTTCTCCGGCCCGGCCCGCCCCGGCGTGGCGCGTGGGCTGGGCTGCCGCAGCGCCTGCAGCTGCACGTGCGGGCCGCGGGCCGCGCAGACACATGTGCCCTGATTCAATCAGTTTTTCCCGCCAAAATTCGAGCGTGGCGTGGCATTCCTTTTAGAGCTGTCGTTTCTGGTTCAGCTATGCCAATGAGTAATGATATGCCCCGTGGCCGCCCGCTCCCGCCCCCATCGCCCTGCCGCGGCTCACATGCCGATAAGATTATTTACGTCAACACACCAGCTGCCGCCGCCCCGTCCCGCTCCGCCCCGGCCCGCCCCACCCCGCCCCGCCCCGCGGCTCCGTATCTGGCGGTCCATTCCCTTCCTCGCCCCCACAGACACTCTATTTGCCTCGGCCACACAAGAGTTCACGTGGGGGTGGGGAGGGGCCGTCACGATTAATCCACGGCTAAGCCGACGTGTTCGCCTCTCTGGAAAATTTCGTTCGCACAGAGTCGACAAGGGCGGCGCGAAAAGTGGTCGGAGGAGACGGCGACGTAGCGGCGCGGTTATCAATCGGGCCGAACGAACGAAAATGTAGAGCGAGCGAGCGCGCCGCGCCACGCGGTGGTGTCTCCACCGTCGTCATAACAAATATTTCTTGTCTGCCACTCACTCAGGTGACTGCCGCTGAGATCGAGGTATGAGGCCTGGCCCTGCCGTCGGGAGGCATGCTGTCCAGCGTCCTGACCAGCACCTGCACCGCCAGCGTCAGCAGCGCTGCCACGCCTCTGGCTATGCCTGACGGCTGCTGAGGACCGCCCGCCCCGCCCCGCCGCGCCCAGCAGCGCAGTCCAGCACACGAGAGCTCACCGGCTTACAGGCGGAAGAACGAGAGCCTGGGCGTGAGGCTGATAGTGTTCCTAAACCCCTGCCCCCGCCCCGCACCGCACCGCACCGCACCGCACCGCCATGACGCGAGCGGACCTGGACACCATCCTGCTGCAGCTTGGCGACTTCGGTCGCTTCCAGTTCGCCAACTATGTGGCCATCAGCTTCCCCATCCTCTTCTCCGCCATCTACACGCTGACGTACGTCTTCACGGCCAAGGACCTCGTGTACAGGTGAGTGAGCCGAGCCCTCTGGTCTGGATCATGGCATGCGAGGCGAGCCAGGCCCAGAACGCTCTTCTACTTTGATGGTTCGAGAGACGTGCGCTGTCTCCCCATTAAGCGGGCCGACCTTGCTGCCGGTACGAATCTCGAGTTCACAAGGCCGTGTGGGCCCGGGACCCGGGCCATGCACACACACACACACACACATGCACGCAAACGCCGACATGTACACCCACTCAGACTGCACGGCAAAGTACGCCCCTCCACTTAACTAATCACCATTACAGGCGGTTAAGGGGGCGGTGAGGCGAGGCGAGGCAGAGCGGGGCGGGCGTATCACTTCAACCGCCGCGCAGGCGCAGGGGTTAGTGGGTTAGTGGAGTTCCCCGTTCAGTTTAGCCACTTGGTAAAAATTCAGCTTCCCCTAGAGACCATACGTGTTGAACTGTTATGAAACATTCAATATTGCCATAGCAGTTGGACGTAGGATGCGGCCGCGGTGAGCGCGAGCGCGCGGCGCGGCGCGGGGTGCCAGCCGGCAGGGCACCTCCTCCGTCCGGGTTGTCGTAGGGCAGTGTCGCGTCGCGCGCCGCGCCGCGCCCGGGAGGTCGGCCAAGGTCGCCTGGAGGCCGGAGGCGCCTAGCCGGGCCGGGCCGAGCGCTGCAAGCTGCATTGCTTGCCTCGTAGGAGTCGTGGCGCTCCGTTCGAGGGGGAGGTAAAAATCCTAGAGAAAAAGCAACGGAATCCGGGGGGTAATCCGGGGGTATCCAGATAATAATCAGTAATCCGGCTGTCACAGAATTTGAATACACGTTTCCCCCTCGAGGCGGTCCTTTAAGGGGAAGAGGGGGAGGGGGGGCTCCGGCACACGTGGTGGCACACGCGAATGGAAACAACTTTTCGGGATCAACCTTTCCAAAATAAATGAGAGCTGTCTGCACGGGCTAACGGGTTGTCTCGCGCCGAAAGACACTCTTTCTTCTGGGGCATACGAATTAAGGTCCTGTTGGGGGGGGGGGGGTGCATGGAGGTTTGCCTACATGCAGGGGTTTTGAAGATCAAGTTGTCTATCTCTCAGACGGTCCACTAAATGCCTACAGGCGGGTGATCGCCGCCCCCTTCCCCCCGTCCCCATAATCTATCTTTTTCACATTAATTCGGCCTTATCCTCATTAGCGCCAAAACTTCGGCTCTGATAACGCGCGCCGATCGTCCTGCTCGGCCGGCGGTGCCCCGCCCCGCCGCGCCCCGCCGCGCCCCGCCGCGCCCCGCCGCGCCCCGCCGCGCGCCGCGCCCCGCCGCGCGCCCGCCCCGCCGCGCCCCGCCGCGCCCCGCCCCGCCCCGCCCGGCCCCGCCGCATGGCTCTGCTCTCACGGTTCTGCGCACACGCCCGCTGCGCGGCATGTATATGCGCGGACTGCACGGCTCGACCCGACCCGCCCAAGAGAAATGTGTGGAGTGGGATCTGGTTAGAACCGCCCGAAACTGGATGCCTTTTCTTTTTGTTTTTAATACAAGGCCGCTCCCTCTTGTCACTTCGACACACGGCTCGGCTCGGGCCGCCGGTGGGAGAGGAGAGGGGAGGGGAGGGGAGGCCGGGCCGACTGCGCTGGCCTGTCTCTTTCGCACCGGTGTTCGCCTTCCGCCCCTATCCGCCTTTGGCATTCCGCGCGCCGCGCGATAGACGAGACAAATTGATCTTGGTTTGAAATCGCAATTTTTCTCGGACTGAATGAGAACTGGTCGCGTCAGTGGTACTAGCCCACGTGACACAGCGGCTGAGGCGTGCTCGTGCCGTGTCATGCACGCTGTCAGTGTCAGTGGTGCTAGCCCACGTGACAGCGGCTGAGGCGTGCTCGTGCCGTGTCATGCACGCTGTCAGTGTCAGAACCCAAGGCTGCCGTGCACGTGTGCACGTGGCGAGGCAAGCGGGACGTGTGGCCTACCGAATGGCGCAGGCGCAGCTATTAGTCTGCCTCACACAGGTGTCCGTTCGTCGTACGATCTTTTGCCTACTTATCTGGCAGCACTGACACTCGACCAGACCAGGCATGGTCGCGGCCTCTTGTACAGGAGCCCAGCCCCGGTACTTCCCCCTCACCTCCGCCTCCTCCTCCTCGCCATCGCCATGCAGTCCGGAGGGCGGGTCAAGGTGTGCACTGTGCTGTGCAGTACACGACATGGCTTGCCCAAGAGCCGCCGCCGCCGCCGTCCTGGCGCGCGTCCAGCGCAGCGCAGTGCAGCGCCTGCCGAATGATTCAGAACATCGCTCCCAAGCCTGTCCCCTCCCCTCTAGGGTATGGAGCTGGTCCATGAGTGCGACAAGGACAGACAGAGGCATGGAAGCGATCTTCTGAATCAGTCGGCAGCGCCCTCCCCCTCCCCTTCATTCATATACTACGTGCCCTAGAGGGGGGAGGGGTACAAATATTATGGGCCCGCACTAGTTACAGGACCTTCATCTGAGCTCACAGACCACCATAAGATTTCCACCCCTGGGTACAAATATGACGCTTTCTTTATACATTTGGGAGGTTGTGGGATCCCATAATATTTGTTCCCTCCCGCAGGTGCCGCGTGCCCGAGTGCGAGGGCCCTGGTCCCGGGCCCGCGCTGGGGCTGGGCGAGCAGGGCCCGGGCCTGGTGCAGTACCTGCCGGACTGGCTGGTGCACGCCGTGCCGCACGACGGCGACCTGCCCAGCAGCTGCCACCGCTACGCCCCGCGCCGCCCCGCCAATGGCTCCGCGGCCCCGGGGCTCGACGCCTGCACCGCCGACCTCTTCGACCAGGAGGTGGTGCGCTGCCAGGATTGGGTCTTCGAGCCCGGCCAGATGAACTCCATTGCCAGCGAGGTGGGTGTTGTACGACGTGAATGTGTTTTTCTATTATTTTTTTGTTGAATAATTTTGTGTATTCAAAAGTGCTCGAAGACTTCATTTACGTATGTCGTAATATTGCCGCATTTCAGTGGAATATCACCTGTGACGAGAACAAGTGGCAGCTCTCTATAGTTGGTTCTATCAACAACATCGGTTTATTCGCCGGTCTGCCGTTCGCCGGTTTCTGGTCAGATCGGTGAGTAATATTTATTGTCTTTCATTATTTTGACCCTTGCCGTCCAAGGAGTGCTTATTTGAAGTCTACAGAGTGCCGGCCGACTTTATCGTTAGTTTACTGGGCGTGTCTAAGTGTGACGTTATGTGATCTACAGGTATGGACGGAAGAGCCTGCTCTTCTGGTCGTGGGCCGTCACGTGCTGCATGGGCATCATACGGTCCTTCTCCACGAACCTCATGATGATGCTGACATTTGAATTCCTGGACGCCTTTTTCGGCGCCGGCGTTTTCAGTGCCGGCTTCATTCTCGGTAAGTTACCTAACCAGATAACGACTGACTTCTTGGTGTACCACTAGCGTAGACGAAACTGTATCGGGCGATGCCTAGACGCCGCGCGCCTAGTCGATAGGCAACCCATGCGGCGCGCGCGGTGCCCTGGCTGCCGGGCCGGGCCGGGCCGGGCACTGACTTGCTAGTGCGGTAACGGTGTCCCTCTTTGGCAGCGCTGGAGTTCGTGGGCCCGGACAAGCGGGTGATGGCGGGGACCGTGCTGAACCTCTTCTACTCGGCGGGCCAGGTGGTGCTGGGCGTGGTGGCCTGGGCTGTGTTCGACTGGCGCTGGATGCTCCGCTCCATCTATGTCCCGGGCTTCCTGTGTCTGCTGCTCTTGTGGTGAGACCCGGCCCGGCCCGGCCCGGCACTGTGCTGCTTACTCAGCAAAGCCCTGATGCTCATATGCCGCTTCGTACCTTGAACCTTGCAGGCCGACCCCGGAGTCCGTGAGATGGTTGGCCTCCAAAGGCCGGTACGCCGAGGCAGACTCCATCATCCGGAAGGTGGCGAAGTTTAACCGGATCACTATCAACGAGGCGCTCGAAGATCGCGTTGATCTAGTCCAGGTCAAAGCGGAAGACACGGTGAGAGGAGCAAGAACGAACTTGCGCGGTGTTTTGAAATTAACGGGGTGTGAGTTTCGGTGAGCCTTTGTTTCACCTGTATTTTTTATGCGTGTCAGGGCAAGCAGAGTGAAGCAGAGAAAGGACTTTTGCGTAAAATCAGCCGGGAAGAAAAGCAAAAGAACAGTCAGGCCGAAGGTAGCACCATGTCAAACCTGCTGGACACATTCAAGTCGAGCAGGCTGCTCCTAAGGTTCATCAACTGCTCGTACTGCTGGTAAGTCCTCTCTCGCGGATGTGGAATGTGACCAACACACAAAATGATTCAAACCATCACAATTTGCCTTAATTTTATGACTTAATCTGAAATTACACAATTTTTTCGCCAGGATGGCCAACACTTTTGTATACTATGGTTTGTCTCTCAACTCTGTATCCATGGGAGGCAATGACTACCTCAATTTCATCCTAGTGACGCTGATCGAGCTTCCTGCACTTCTGGCACAGCTCTGGCTTATGGGCCTGTTTGGGCGCAGAGCCTGTTTATCAAGCACCATGATCATTGCTGGTGCATGTTGCATTTCTTTCCTTGCCATCCCAGAGAGTATGTATCATAGAGTAGAATCTACAGCTCCTGATTGCTTGACCTCTGGTATTCATGGACACGAATATTTTTCTTTTCAGACTACTTTTATACCAGGCTTACTACATTCATGGTCGGAAAGTTTGCAATTACTATATCATTTGCTGTTGTGTATGTTTACACGGCTGAACTCTTCCCCACCAATGTGCGCCATTCTCTGCTGGGTTACTGTTCCATGTTTGGTCGTATTGGATCTATGTCAGCTCCACAGACAGCTCTGCTGGTAAATGCTGAAGTAACTTATGTATTGTTTTCATTTTGGGTCGCTTTTTCTTAAACTTCTTTTTTATTTCATAGGCAACCATCAATGAGAGTCTTCCTTTGACACTCTTTGCTTTGTCATCCATAGTAGGAGGACTCTTCTCACTCTTCTTCCCTGAAACCAAAGACAAGCCGCTGCCTGATTCCATCAAGGAGGCTGAAGAGATAGGCAATTCCAGTCAATAACTGTACTATTTTAAGTTTGACCTTGTGGCTTATGTAACATATTTTTTCCTGTCATTTGATTCTGTAAGTTCCATGAGATACTAGAAAAGAAATGTATGATTCTAGCATTATTCTACTGCTAAATCAACCGTCAGTATTTCAAAAAATAAGGCTGTGTGACAAGTTGTGTAGTTCCCACTTGATTAATGAAGTAACTATTTATATGATAGAGACATTCCATGATATTGTATGCTTGTTTTTCAAGACTTCTGTAATGCATAATCAATCAATGCTGTCTAGATGAGACAGATTTGTCAATATACATCATTATAATTTTTTTAATGAATTTTATAAAGTTTGAAGTTTTAGAAAACTATTGTAGACTTACACACATTGTATAGTTTATCTTCCAGTGATTTCACTTTGTCACAATGTTATATTTTAAATGTTATGAATGTTTGGACATTTGTCAGGCTGGTAGCTCAGTTTGTGATAATGACGTACTTTAAGATTATTTCACTGTGCCAAAACTGGTGCTTATTTATTAAAATAAAGTAAGTTTTTTTTAAAAAAAATGTTGCTCTTTTGCTAAATGTTTTTATTCCCAAGATTCATACAACATGATTCATATATATTACAACATATTGTACAACATATTGAATCAAACAACTAATTGTCCATTCAACCGCTCAATGACATGTATAGATATTTCTCGACCGAGACCCCGTCAATAAGTCGGCTCCGCCTCCGGGAGCACGCTGTACTCTCACTCTCGCGTTTCGACCCCGGCTCTCGATCAGCAAGAGTGCGCCACTCTGTCGAACAGACCACTTTACGACTGAAATATAGGCACGGCCAACTCTTGACGGACTCAAAGTGGCAGTGGGCACCATACCTACCATTATTTTCGGTAAGTACATTGAAACGCCGGTGATGTAAGGGCCGCAACTGACAACGGGGGGATTGTTCTGTTTACGTCTC
The DNA here is from genome assembly GCA_033675135.1 of Frankliniella intonsa. Classification (NCBI taxonomy): domain Eukaryota; kingdom Metazoa; phylum Arthropoda; class Insecta; order Thysanoptera; family Thripidae; genus Frankliniella; species Frankliniella intonsa. The sequence goes on from CM066253.1 coordinate 14,100,481, forward strand.
CATTTTAAGGTTAGGCTGACCAACCCTGTTGCTTAAGAAAAAGTCCAAGCGTTACCGAAGTTCTTCGCGTGAAGGAAGGCGAATAGCAGAAATGGATGATGATGATGAGCTGGTAAGCCCGCTTTTATCCAACCCCATAACGTCACCGGACGAATGGTGGCATTTCTGATGAACCTTGAGATATATTGAAGTATGTTACCGTGGCTTCACCTGCACTCGCCCAGGTAGAACAAAGATGTCAAAAACGTGTCAATGACCCCTTTTTGATCTCAAAATGATATCAATCTGTCTCATAGAAAGCACTGTTTCGTGACAAAAATTGTCACAGTGACGTCACTTTGACATTTTCTTGACTTTCGATGCTTTCGAGTTCTACCTGGGCGCAAGTTCCACCATGACCTGTTTCGAGCGAGTGTTTCTGGGGGCATAATGTGACGACTCCTGCCCGTCCCGTCCTCTCCCCAGCTGCTCCTGACGCTGCCGGACGAGCCCATGCTGGAGGTGCTCTCCCACCTGTCGGCCGAGGACCTGGTCGCTGTGGTGAGGGCGTGCCCGCGGCTCCGCGGCCTCACCCAGGCGCACCTCTCGCTGTGGCGGGGCAAAAGTGTCGGGCTCAGGGGGGCCGCGCAGCTCCACGAGTTGCTGTGGGCGGCCCCGCACGTGGACAGGCTGAGTGTCTTCTACCAGCGGTGGAGGACGTGGACGAGTTCGGCCGAGTTCAGCGACAGCGGCTACTTGTGGGGGCCCGAGGCCCGCACCACGCTCACCCTCCGCAACGTGGAGAACTTCACCGCCATCATGTTTGCTCTCGCGTACGGCCTGAGGCAACTCACGCTGGTCCTGAACAATGAGGACCTGCGCCTGTCACTCCTGCACGACGCCTACAGACTGGAGATACTCTACATCACGCTACAGGGCAAAGGAAGAGTGACGGGGGAGTGGCCGCGGGTGAGTGACAGAGGGGCTGACCGTCCCGTCCCGCCCCCGACCCAACCCGAAATCACACCGTCACACTGTCCTGTCCGCAGGGCTTGGTGCTGCCCAGGCTGCGGTACGTCATGTTGCACTGCGAACCGGAAGCTGACCTCAGCAGGTCAACGCTCAAGGCCCTGCGCAGTCTCCTCAAGGCCCACAGGTATGTGACCTCAGGCCCGTGCGGGGCGGGGCGGGGGCACTGCGCGCTACCTCGCGATTTTTCCTTAACTGTGTGTGCGTATGTTGTGTGCCCGGGCCGGCTTGGCTCGCAGCGAGCGCCTGTGGAGCATCCACCTGGACTCTGAGCGCCTGCTGCCGCTGCTGGACACCTGTCCCAAGGACCTCTACCAGCTGGGTGTGGTGGTCGGCGAGGGGCTGTTCGCCAAGCTGCGGCCGCTGCACGCCCTGGAAAACCTCAGGGTCGACTTCGGCGACGACGATCAGGAATATGAAGAGGTGCGCGAGGTGCGTTATGGTTGGCCCAGACCCGCGCGCGCCGTGCATACCCCACCTGCGCACTCGAAAAGCGATTAGAAATGGTCGCTTTTCACCTGCTTTCAGGTGGAGGACTTGCTGAAATCCTGGTCGGGCCCACTCCAAGGCCTAGAGCTCATCAATTTCCGGCCAGAAATGGTGCGCGACTTGGGAACGTACGGGCTAACTACCCTCCACAAACTCGTCCTGGAGGATCCGAGCAGACTTCCCCTGGACCTGGGCCTGGGTCCGGCCCTCGGGCGCCTTCCCCTCCTGCAAACGCTCGTGCTCCTCTTCGTCCCCCGGGTCGAGCACCTCCGCGGCCTCCTCGACGCCCGCCTCCCCGCCCTGGAGCGCATCTTGGTCGCGGGTTGGTCGTGGTGCTCCCGCCGCCCAGACTGCCAGAACGGAGGTGAGCCGATCAGAGCCGTCTGCTCCTGGCCTGCTGAGCAGAGCCTGACCCTCCTTGTCCTTGTTGGCAGACTGCCCGGAGTTGTTGCCGCAGATCACCGAGCTCAAGCGCCTGGTGCGCGCGGTGCCGCGCCCACTGCACGTCGGGGTACGGCTAGACTGCGGCATGTGGTCTTCAGCTAGGATGACCAGGCTCCTCGTCCTCCACAGGCACCTCGTCGACGAGTCTCACCGCTGTGAGTTGTGCCCCACGATGAAGACCGTGTTCAGCAATTACTACCCAGCAGACAAGAAGAAATTCACAGTGCTAAATGTCCAAGTAAAGTAAGGAGAAAAGTTAATAAATGATCAGTTCTACCTGTCCCTAAGCTAAGCATGGTCCCCTCCCAGCCCCCTACCCCGCCGGTCCGAGCCCTGTTGTTGCCTAGCGCCCTAGCCCTGACGCCGCTCGCTGCTGCCAGCCAGATGGCAGGATTCACTTCGGCGTTCGAATAAATGACTAGCTTCAGAACTTAACTTTCGGCAGAGGTACCTTAACACATTGATTGCGGGAGGTTTTTTATTCCCTATGATTTATCACGCGACCGTGACCTCTATGTGTAGACGCCGCACTTAATGTGTTACCTTCAAACCTTGTCCCATAAAACGTACTCCAGAGATTACGACGTCTGTTGCTTCCAATTCCGATCTTGATTGAGATTATTTTTCGGGGGGGGGGGGGGGAGTATTTGGTGCGGATCGAAGGCGCTCGCTATGATAGAAAGGAGGTGGGATATAGCAGGTCATCCTGGACCGTGCACGACTTGATCCACCTTGGATGCTAGTGCCGTGTAGGTCCATCAGCAAGAGTCACTGCGCGAGGGAGGGTAAGAGTCCGCCGCGTGTCTGAGGAGGACCGCCAGCCTCTCGGCGACCAGGTCGGGCCCGGGCCTGTCCGGAGTCGCCCTGGCGAATCCGTCGGAACCGCGGGCTGCGGTGGGGCCGGCGCTGACGTCATCGTCGTCGTCGTGTTCCCCGGAGACCGTCGACTCAGAGGCCGCAGGTGCAGGCTGCGCAGGCGCCGAGGTATGGTTGTCGAGGTCGTGCCGAGGGAAGGCCTTCTCGAAGGCCTCGGCGGCCGTGTCGAGGGCCTCGCAGTCGAGGTGCTGGGCGGCGGCGTCCAGGGCATGCACCAGCTGCACCATGGACGGGCACGCGCGCCCCAGCGACACGGCGTCCTGCACCGTCCGCACCACGGCGTCCAGTCGGCAACACAGTCTAGAAAGGAAAGGAAGCAACTCCATCATACTCACTGCGCTGAAGCTAGCGTAAGCGTAAAAGATGTTTGCAGAGCCGGCCCCAACCCCACCCTGACCTTCCTCACGCGGCTCGCCAACAATTAAGCGTCGCCGCTACTTCCCTATTCGGGTCGCGCTTTGTTGCAGGCCAACGAGTGCGTCGAGCCGGGGGCGCATGGGGTGGTCAGCCTGCCCTACAACATGCGTGCGATCCCGTCCCGCTCCGCCCACAGACGCCGGCGCCAGGGCCGGCCAAAGACGCCCCCGCAGCAACACATACTGTACTTCCCTATTCGGTTCGCGCTCTGCTGCAGGCCAACGAGTGCGTGGAGCAGGACGGCGACCGGGGTGCATGAGGAGGTCGGCACGTTACCGTCGTGTACCTGTGCAGCCGGTCCGCCTCCTCTGCGCGCTCGCGGCCGGCCTGCGCCTGCGCCTCCTGAGCGCTACAGTCTGATGCACTCGCGCCTGCAAAGCTCGCCCTGTACATCTCCGCCGCTGTCCTGCCCGCCGACGCGCACACTCTGCGCTTCCGCAAAAGAGCTTTGATCGCCGATTTCAATTGGAAGATTTGCAAATCGAGCGACATGGGTATCGCCCTATATCATTGAACTCACGGATGAATTAACAGGAAATCCTGCCAATAAAATCAGCCTTAGTTTCTCATACTTCTTCGAGGATGGCGGGTGGCGGGAGCGGGACAAAAAAAAATCGCTCATAGACGTCAAAGTGGTTCCCAGTGTACCTCAAAAAAATTGGCTTAGGATCAGTGTTGGAACTAGGAATGAATGTTGACACTGGGATGTAATTACCATGCTGTGATAAGATTACTGTAAATTAATTGATACTTAGTCCCTCAAAGTACGTATTTTATTACACACTATTTATGCACTGGTTTCACACAATTGTTACTATTTACTTTTAGTGTTCACTCATAACCTAGCACGACATGCTTGTGTTTTGATCATGGCAATGATCGCAAGGCCTTACAAGAAATTTTTTTCGTGCATCTTAAATGTATAAAAATGTATAAAAATGTTAATAGTGATGTGATGATTTGGTTTGTTTACAGTATAAAGATGGACTTGTCAGAGGCTTGGGCGACCCTGAAGGCAACAGTTGGTTCATTTTATCAAGAAGGGATGAAAAAGGGGTCTGCCCAAGATATTATTGGAATAATAAACAATAGTATTCAATACAAGAAGAACTGGTATGTTCCTCTTCCAGGAGCCTCTCAGGAGCAGGTTGAGCAGCATACAGGTTGGCGCAATTAAGGTCAGCATTTACTAGTCTGTTTTCCTGACGGTCTAACAGTTATCCTCTTCTCTTTGCAGCGTTTTGCACGTGGATGCTTGGCAGGCTCTTCTGTGTCCTTGGTAGAGATTCTCTTTCTGATTATCATGCTTCGTATGTCCAGACTCAAATAGCAATCCTAAATGCTTGTAGTGAAAATCAGTTTATGGTCAGATTTTTTTGCTTAGAATACTTGTCCTGTTTGACTGGTAAGATTATTATTGGTGTTAAGTGTTGTTTCTTCCTTTGATCTCTTATGCTTATTTTAAACTTGTATTAATTCTTTGTCTATCAGATTTGTTAGCAATGCAAAGTTCGGAGACTATAAGTGACGGACAATTACTGAAAAGATTCACTCCACAACCCCTGAAGGCTCTGGAGACCTTAAATTTGACCCCAAAGTATATTCTTGTTCAGTCTGCAGCTCATTCAAGTGCCTTAGCAAAATATCTAGTGCAGGTAATGACAATGAAAAACTAGATCTCAAAGTTATGTCTCATCTATCCGTGACTTATGCAAACATATTTTTGTTTGCTTTAAAATATCTTTTCTTGTTTTTATTTCCTCAGATAATTGAAGCCATAGTCCCAAATATTGCTCTTAAATATAACAATCTCCTTGAAAAGTGCTGGTTGACTTTATGTCAACTGACACAAGTAGCTACTCCTCATCTAAAAATTATTGTTCTTGATACGCTTTCAAAGATAATATCCTACTCTGGTTTGCATTCAAGAATTGTAAGTTTGTGTTTACAATTCACCAATCGTTCACTCCGATTCAAATTCAACTTACAGTTCGCATCTCTTTTACAGGCAATATTAGAATTGTGTAATACATTGAAAATAGTGACTCAATTTATCTCCATCAACTTATTAGATAAAACTGAGTCAAAAGTTGTTCAACAGCTGTTGAGTAGTGTTGGAAATCTTGTTGATGTTATGATATCAACCAACTCTTGCGCTGATAATACACACAGAATCAATGACATGTTGATAGTTTTACATTCTGTAATAGTTTTGTGGGATATTGATGGTGTCAGTAGTAAGTTCCTCTGTCTCTTTCCTACCCCCTATTGAGGCACAATTGTTAATTTTACCAACCACAGTAAACCAACATAAAATTATTTTCAAACTTCAACTTCCGTTTTCCATTTCAGGGACAGGATTTGAGACAGCTTGTAAAAATGTCACATTCTTACTTGATGCATGTTCTCTCCTATCTGTTACACCAGAACATTTCTACTTTTTAATCAATAAATTTGAAACTCAGTCAGTAAGTTCATTTGAAATCATATTATGTTGATGTGGGCCAGCAACAGAATCCTATTCTCCGAATGTGTCCCCTATCAATGACAGCTGAGGGACGCATTTAGCAGATAGGATTTTTTTGCAGACGCACACTGATAACACTGATCTTAAATTTTAGTAATATATATATATATATATATATGACTTACTATCAACATCTAATTTTTTTAATTTATTTTACAGTGTTCTGTGTCTATACTGGAAAAATATGTGTATTTTGATCTTGTAAATCTTATTAAACTATCTCCACAGTATCAAGCAGTGTGTCAATCTGGGAAAATTTCTGAAAGAGACAACCCTCAGTGAGTATTATTTATGAATTGATGCAATGAAGCAATGAAGCAATGTTACATACACTTTGTAAGGATGTTACTTTTTCTTTTCTTTCTCCAGGGATTTGTTTCAAATAAATGCTGTCAGCTCTTTGACATCATGGTCATTTCTTCACAGTCAGTTGTATGATGAAATTTGTAGAATGGTTCCTAATTTTCCCCCACAACCATCAAAACAAGTATTCGGAGAAATTTGTGACCTAGTGGGGAAAGTAAAGGTGAGAGCTGTTCAGTTTAATTTAGTTTAATTTATTTAAGAAAACTATGTTCTCCTTGGGCTTTTATTACAATCAATGCTGATTGAAATTTCCTTCGTTTTAACTTCTTGCTTTTCAGACATTGGCTCAGTGTGCTTTAGGAGTGGAGAAGTTGTGCACAACAGATGCAGACATTGGAAAGTTAAAAGCATCTGTTACATTTTTCCAGAACAAAGTAATTTCCTCTGTCTTTCTCTGTTTAGTTTTGCTTTTTTAATTTTTAAATTGTAGTTGTGACGGGCAATTTTGTTTTTACAGGTGGTGGAAATTGTTTCCTTTTTGAGCTCTCTTGTTCAGAAACTTGTGCATTTTAAAAAAGATGGTTGTGTTGTATGGCATTTTGATGAAACCATCAAATCTATTATTTTATCTCTCAGATACTTGTTTATGTTGCCTGAAGTGGTATCCTCCCAATTGGAAGGAGCAGAACAAGCAATATCAATATCAATAGTTCCGTGGACTGAGTTCAAAAATAAAATAGAATCCCAAGGGGAATTTAGTGAAGTTTCCACTGTTTTTCCTGAAGTTAATTGTATGTGCTTTTGTTATTGCTGTCTTGCATTATTGTACATTTATTTTAAATTCTGTTTTGTGTGATCAACATTGTTTGTTTAAGGTGACAACATGAAAATCATTAGTTTACATACATTATCCTCTATCAATTGCATGGAGGCCCATATTTTGAAAGCTTCAATATTTGCTGAAATAGTAACTGCCCCACATAGCAAAAATAATGAGAAAATTATTGTGGAAGCAGTTAAAGCTCTTCCTGCTCTCCTGGTGGACCGAAGTCAGCAACAATCTGAATACATGTATAGTGTGTTGCTCCCTTGTTTAGAATCAACCAATGAGATGATTTTGACTGCTGTATCCAGTGTATTTCCTTCAATTGTGTGTGTGCTATCAGGAGATATTGCATTAACAAGGTACTACTTAAAATACAAGAGTTCTTTAAATACTTCACAGTTACTGTTGTAATACAATTTTTGTTTTTAGCTGTCTTGGAAATGATGGTACTCTACAAAGAGGTTTTGCTTGCCTCATATGTGAAAAAGATTTTCCTGGCCCATCTATAGGAGCCTCCAATGTTCTACAAAAATTCAAAGAAGTTCTAAACAAGTTCATTACTCTGCTAACTAGTCCATTTGTGACAGTCAGACGAAATATAGCAGCTGCTCTTGGTTCTTTGGTGTTGCATCTCCCTTCGTTGTATCAACCTGAAACTGTTCAAATTTTGCTGCGATATGCTGAGTAAGTTGTAGTTTTCAGAACTGGGTATTATTTGTTCAGGAAACAGTTTTTTAGAAGTAACAAGTGTGTTTTGTACCAATTACAGGGATGATGATTATCAAGTTAGATTAGCATTTTCTAGGATGGTGAAGTTTCTCATATTTTCTCGTGAATGGATAGAAGGAAAAGGAGCTGAGTCTGAGAATCTACGCGAGGAACATATACCCCTTACTCAAGTAGATCGGGTTGAACTTAATCAATCTCGGCCTAGGCTTAATCAAGTTCTCCAACTCCTTTATAACTCATTAATAACAAGTCTAAATGAAAAAGGTAGTTCTGCCTCTGAACTACAGAGTACTATACTGGCAACAATAGTTGATATTGGATGGTAAGTGCTCTATCTAGCTTAAGTCATTCAAAAATAGGAATGGTCTACCTACTTTCAATCTGTTTCTGTTTCAGTGTACCCTTGGATTGTGTACTTCTGCCTGTGTTAAAAATAATTTTGATTGGTGTTTGCCATCCTGATTTTATGCAACCCTCAATTGGTCAGGTGTACTTTAAAAGAATTGCTGGTGCCCATAATACTACTGTTGGAAACCTCTATCGTCGCTTCCAATCTGATTTATGTCAAGTAAGTTTTTCTAAGTCAGTTTCCTTTTTTTTCCCCTCTCTGATTTTTAAAGGCATCAAGAACAATCTTCAAATTTTTAATAATAAAAACAAAATACCTTATTCTGATTTGAATTGATTTTGTAGATAATGATATCATCAATAGGAGAGAATTATACTTCTGGTCAGTTATGTAAAGCTGGAAACAAAGTTGTGTACAGCTTTGGATTTGAATCCATTGGAACATGGTTGAGACTGTCTTTAAAGTATGTTTTACCTACTCTTATGATGCTTGTTGTAAAGTTTGATGATCAGGAGTTCTTGAGAGAAATGCTGGAACTCTTTCCCTGTCCAGCTGCTGATTTGATTAAGGAAAATTTCCAGGTAAATACTGTAGTTTTTTTTGATAAATTCAGATTTTGATTTTATGATACCTTCTTATGTTCTATTACCTGTTTTCAGTTCATATACCCGTATGTATTCTTAAATGAAACAGATGAGGTTGTAGAAAGTTGTGTGAAAGTAATGGAAAAAATGGCAGGTACAAATGCTCAGCGGCTCATTGTTTCATCTTTAAATGTAAATTGTTTTTGTGCTAAGTTTGGACTTATTTTTTTCCATCTTCTTAAGTATTGAGGTATAATATTTACTTGCAGACTGCACATGCTGAATTTCTTCTTCACTACCACTGCAAGAAAGAGCGAGTTGAAGAGGGCATCTATCAGTTGATTCAAGTGTTAGAAAATAAATCCAACAATTCCTTAAGATCCAAGACCCCACTCCAGCAAGCTGACATTGTTAGAATTTATACACCAAATCATGTGTAAATGTAACTTTCCTGACTACAAAATCTAATTTTCATTAACTCTCCAGGCCAAACATCTTGAACAACGTTTCCTTGGCGTACTTGTTCACTTTGATTCTTTACTTGAATCCTCCAATTATGAAGAAAGTAGCAAAATCAAAGCACTTCAATCCTTACCACAAATAATACGTTTAATGGGACCCGAGTACATAACTCCAGTCCGATTTAAGGTGCGTCAATAATACTTAGTTGAGTGATAGGGCACTACAATATTTCCCTTGATTTCACCCTTTTTTTTTTTTTCAATATCCAGGTCTTGTCAACTTTGAGAACTGCACTTCGACTAACTCATTGCGACTTTCCTCACTATAGCTGTGGAGCATGGGAGGCCTTCATTCAAAGGTTAGCGATATACGGATTATTTATTGCAGACTGCTGTATCTGTCTATCTATTAAATTTCTTTTGTGTTTTTTCAGTGTGGATATATATGAGCTTGGTCCTCTCCTTGGTACAGTGGCCGCTTCACTGTTGCCTCTGTTAGAACAATTTCCTGATGAAATTTCATCAATGCTTGAATGGTTGGTTGTGAAACACGAACATGAGCTCTCAAATCATATTCCTGACCTGTTTTTTCTGCCAGACACCCCAACACTTCATAATGTATACAGAATTGTGAATCATCATGTACTAAAAATGAGACGGAACTTAAATGACAGTGAGAAGTAAGATTGATTTCTTTGTGTCTGCTTTTCAGTTCACAGCTCTAAGTTCTAAGAGACATTTGTGTCAAACTCCTACTTAATCTATTGCTTTTAGCCTAGCAGACTATCTCCAACAACCTCTAAGATTTATCAGTCATGACAATGTTGATATGCGGAAACATGGTTTGGAGTATTTATTGTCATTGCTGAAGGAGAAACAACTTCAGTTTACCAAATCTTTGCTTCAAGAAGATGTAGTTCATGAGGATGTATCAAAGGTAAAGGTGTTTCTTTGTATTTTATTTGTTGAAAAAATTTACTTTGGATGTATAATTTTAAAAACTTAAGGGATAATTTTTTCTGCAAATAGATTTTGTCACTATTAATTGAGGGTTGTCGAGATACTGATCACAACATTCAACTATTGTGTGTTGAAAACCTGGGAATGTTAGGTGCTTTGGATCCAAGTCACCTTCCTCACAAGAAGCCTGAAAGAGGTAAGAATGTAGTTGTAGCATATTATTACTAAACTTTCAACAAACTTTGGATTTTTTTAATCTGTACAGTCCATTTTTACCTTAGGCATGCCTCAAATTTCCTCTGTGGATGAAGATTTGTTTGCAGTTCAAGCTTTGACTGCATTGTCTAAGGCTTATCAGGCAGCACGAAACACCAGAAACCTTGATTCCTTTGCTGTTGCTATACAAGTATCTACTTAATAATAATATTTATGATTCTGTACCAAAGGTTCTTCAAACTTTAATTCTTATTTCAATGTCACAGGAACTTCTTCGGTCTTACAACATATCGTCTCAACCCAGTCACAGCAAAAAGAATTTATGGAATTCTTTTCCAATAAATATTCAACAAGTAATGGCACCTCTCGAAAAATCTTCGTATTACATGACAACTCTAGACTCAGATTTTGTTTGGCCACATCCACTGTTTGGGTTCGTCACTGGAGCAATTTTGGATAAACATGTATAGTCCAAAGCATGAATAACTTAACTTACATTTTTTTCACCTCAGGACGCGATATGCTTCATCACTGACTAACTGGGCTCATACTTGGGCATGTCGCATTGTAAAATTTATTAATGACATCAAAGCCAAAACCATGTTTACAGTATGTATTCCAAGCCTAAAAACAGACATCAACTGCGTCCTATTTTTTCTACCGTTTATTTTGTGTAAGTATGATAAAGGTATTTATCAGATTTGCCTTTGTCTTTACATATTTTTACTTATTTTTCATTTTCTTTTCTGCATTTCAGTGTATGCTGTAATTTCGGGACATGAAGACCAACACAAAATGATGGTTGAAGAAATGAATTTTGTAATTCAACATCGAATAATTGAAGAAGAGGAAGAGTCAGCCATCAGAATAGAGAAACTTCAGCTTAGAACAGATGACTCTGTTGTCTTGCCTCACACATTGGATTCAGACAGGGCTACACATGCCCTATGTGCCAAGACAGTTTTTAATCTTCTGAACTTTTTAGAGAAATGGGTAGGGTCTTCAAAACAGAAGAAAGAGAGAGGAAAGAAAGATAGTGCTCCTATACAATTTGAAAATGCTGAAAGTGAGTGAGAAAAATTTGTTAAACTACAGTTTATTAAATGAAATTCTTGAAACCACATTTTTCTTATCAAATTACTTTCTTTGCAAGAATTTTTGGCTCAGTTTTCAAAATTGGATTTGGCTTATGGTAACTATGGTGTCAAAGAATATGCAAGAGCTCTGATGTACTTAGAAGATTATTTAATGAATAAAAAGGATCTTAAGGATGAGGAACACCTAAGTTTTTTGCAGGTAATTGTTTATATTTCAGTTTAGTGTTCTGTCTCATTCTCAGTCTTGAAATGAATCTCTGACATTTAAAAAAAAAATTTATCAGCGAATATATGCTCAACTCAATGAACCAGATGGAATTAAAGGTGTACTTGCTATTCAATGTAGCCAACCAAAGTTATTAGAGGGTGTGGTGTATCAGGAAGTAACAGGACAGTATCAGGTGTGCATTTACATTTTTTATACTTTTACAAATATAGTATGGCATGGTGTTTTGGCATAGTGAAGACAAACAGAATGGTAATGTTCATCATATCTTTTTCCAGGAAGCTCTTGCTTGCTATGAACTCCTAGCCATGCAGCATAGCAATGATGCCTTAGGTTTCCGTGTTCAGAAGGGTATGATAAGATGCTGCCTGGGCATGGATCAACCAAATGCAGCATTACATATAGCCCAAGGAGCCACTTCACAGCGGTAAGTCACTATGCAATTTAGGTTTGCTCTTGGTTTTGAAACAGCTTAATGAGTTTTAATTTGATGTGTAAATCATTTAGTCAAGAATGTAGGAGTGCCTTTCTGGAGGCCCAAGCTGAATGCTTTTGGAGACTAAACAGCTTTGATAGTTTAGAAACTGTCCTGAAAGATCCTTTACTGGAGAATTCCACAGATTGGGGTGTCAGTATTGGTAGATGTCTCCTTGATATGAGGCAAGGCAATGAATCTTCATTCAGGCAACATTTATGTTCCACCAGAAGTTTTCTTAGCAAAGCTTTGAGCACCACTAGCTTGGAGACTGGAAGCTATTTACAGGGATATCCTTATGTTATCAAGTAATGTCAATACTATTATTTTCAACCAAATCAAAACCCCCATTTCTGTTTTTCTTTTTCTTATTCTCATCTGTTGTATCTTATTGCAGACTTCATATGCTGCAGGAGCTTGAGGAAGCTGGCAAAGTAATTGCAATGATACAATCATCAGATAGTTCTGAGCAGTCATGCTTGGAAACTTTACAAAATCTTGTCAGCATTTGGAAGGATCGTCTGGAATTGGTTCAAGCTGTTTCCTCAGTGCAAGAGCCCTTGCTTCGTTTGCGCCGTAACTTACTACAGCTAGCCTCTACATTTGTCAAAGAAAGTCAGTTCACTCTGCATACATTGCTGCATCAGGAATTAGCATCTAGTTGGCTGAAGAGTGCAGAGGTCGCGCGCATGTGAGTTATTCATCAGATTTACAATTCTCATCTGTATTTGGTAAATATGAATTTCTAAACCTGTAACTGATCACACAGAGCTGAGCACCACCAACAAGCCTATATCTATCTTTTAAATGCTGAGAAATATAAGCCTAAACGACATTTCATTGAAGTGGCAAAACTACTCTGGTTTAAACATGAACAGGGCCATGCATTAGCTACTCTTCGCCGTGGCCTTGATGAACACTTTCCAAATCGCAAACAGTTCAAAACCTTTGCTCCCACTGACATGGTTGAGGAACGCAAAATATGTGCTGAGGTAAAATGTTTTGGAAACATAATTTTGATTCACATAAAATAAAATTTGTGTCATTCATATAACTTGTTTGCTCAATTCTTATTTCAGGCAAAACTCCTCATTGCCAAATACAATGATGAAAATTTAAATGTTGACTTTGATGGTAACGTATCTAATTATAAAGAAGCTGTTGACTGCTATCAGCAATGGGAGCATAGTCATGCTGCCTTAGCTCAGTATTATGAACGAATGTTCGACACCAAGGATCAAAAAGATGTGTCCTTAGTAAGGTAAAGTACCAGTAGTAATGTTTTTAAAGTATTGTTTGGAGCCTGATTTTAAGTGAAGTATCTGACTTAGTTTTCCTTTACTACATGTAGTGATATTCAGTTGTGGACAGTTATTTCGTACACCAAATCTTTAAGATTTGGCTGTAGTTTAATTCACCAAAGTATGTCGCGAATGTTGACTTTATGGTTGGACTATGGAAAAAGTTACCACATTGCTTTAAAATCTAAAGCAACAGCAAGGGAACTTAATGTTCGTAAAAGTACCTTGGATGAAATGAATAATTTCATAAGTACGTAATAACTAATGAAAGGATTGTAATTGCTGCTGTTAATAAAGTGTGGTATCTATTTTATCTAAGAAATACTAACACCAATTTTTTTTCTTTATTCTAGAGAGGCATGTAGATATTCTTCCATCATATATGTTTATGACAGGATTTTCTCAACTTGTGTCTCGTTTATGTCATCCAGTAGCAGATGTTTACAGAGTAATCCAGGCAATAATAGTAAAACTTGTCCTCTGTTACCCTCAGCAGACTATGTGGATTTTGGTTGCTATGTATAGGGTGAGTTAGTATTGTACACTCAAATTTCAGTGAATATCACATACATTTTATGTGTCTGCTAATTTGTCCTCTTTCTTTCCTTGTGTTGTATTTTGAAGTCCTCTTATGCTTTGAGACAAGTTCGATGCAAAGGTGTTTTAGAAGATCCCCAAATCAAGCGTGTTCCTCGTATGCTTGAGCTGACCAATGACTTTGTAAAATTGGCTCAGCAATTGACAGAACTGTGCCAAAAGCCCGTTAATAAGGTACAGTGCATTGCAGAAGCTTGAACCAAGTGTTTTTTTGTAATTTGCGACCAATAACTGAATGTCATTTCCCATAGGGAATAGACACAACCAATGTCAGTACATTAGCCAAGAATTTACCCAAGCTTTTAGGCCAACCATCATTCAGTAAGATCATGGTTCCATTGCAAACCTCACGTACTCTCACCCTACCTCAGCTAGAGAGGAATTCTCTCACTAGCCATTTACCATTTCCATTGTAAGCATCATTTTATTATTATTTTTTAAAAGATTATTTACTTTACTCACAAATTTTGCTACTTATTTACAGAAAAGTTCCTCACATAGTTGGAATCAGAGAGAAAGTTGTCATCCTTGCCTCTTTACAAAGACCAAGAAGAATAACTCTAGTGGGATCAGATGGGAAGGACTATGATATGATGTGTAAAGATAAGGTAATTAATCACCTCTAGTATGGCATGGTAAAACCTACAAATTAGGAAAAACTCCTTAACATAAGACCTAGACCTGTACTTTACTGTTTTCAATTTATGTTTTAATCTAATTCTCAGAAACTTATTCTTGTTGAAGTAACAAAACCGTATACAGTAGTTTTTAATATTGTTATGTGTAAAATTTTGTTTTCAGGATGACTTAAGGCTCGATGCAAGAGTTATGGAGTTTGGCAGCATCATTAATAAATATCTTCAGAAAGATCCAGCTTCGAGCTCTCGACACCTCCACATTCGAACATATGTATGGATTGGTCTTGGGAATGGTTTTGTCTTAAATCCTTTGAATAACAATAACTAATTTACTTACAGAGTGTTGTCCCTCTAAATGAGGATAGTGGACTCATTGAGTGGGTACCAAATCTTCTTGGGTTTAGACCTATAATCTCACAGCTTTATGTGGAAATGGGTTGTTTCACTGCAAACCGTGAAATAAAGAAATATATGCTAGGTGAGGCTCTTACCTTGTTCAGTGAAGTTGTTATGAACAACCTTTTTTAGTGTGTGTGTGTGTGTGTGTGAGGTTTTAAGTCTGACAGTCTAGATTAAACTTTTGCAGATAAAGAATCTAAACTTCAGGAGAAGCGAGATGTATTTTTGAAAAAACTGTTGCCTCTTCATCCACCTGTGTTTCAACATTGGTTTAGGAACAATTTCACAGATAGCCGCAGCTGGTAATAACACACGCCTAATTTCCCGTATTATCAATTTGTTTTAAGTTTGTCGTCAATTTTCTTGCACCTTTTTTCTGTAGGTTTGAAGCACGGAAGTCCTATGTACACACCACAGCTGTTATGAGTATGGTTGGTTATATCCTTGGCTTAGGTGACCGACATGGAGAAAACATTCTACTTGATACAACTTGTGGAGATGCAGTCCATGTTGACTTCAACTGTTTGTTTAACAGGGTAAGATAGTGTAGCATATGTATACAGAAAATTTCTGTTTGTATGATCCCACTTGGACCACCAGTCCTTTACGTTATGCCGGGAAAATAACGTTATATTGGAGTTTGTACTAATTTGGAAATGCAGTGTATTTCTTTTCTTGCTAAATGGTACATGTTTGCTAAAAGAGTTTTCTTTAGGGTGAACGGTTTGAATGGCCAGAGCGTGTTCCATTCAGGCTGACTCATAATATGGTGTCAGCTATGGGACCCACAGGTGTTGAAGGACCATTTCGTGTAGCTTGTGAAATAACTCTTCGTTTGCTAAGAGACGTGCGAGAGACATTACTATCTGTACTTCAACCTTTCGTGTATGATCCAAAAGCAGAGGTGCGAAACAAGGAGCAGGAAGAACTAACAAATGACATGGTAAGATGTTACCTAGTATAGTAATTTTAGATAAATAAACCAGATTATTAACACTCATTTTCACCTTCTTTAAAAACATTTACAGGCTGTTGAGAATGTAAAGAATATCAAACAACGCCTAAGTGGAATGATAAAAATGGGTAAGAATAAAAATTCTTTACAACTTTCTGTAGAAGGACAAACTCAATTTCTTATCCAAGAAGCTACAAGTGTAGAAAATTTGTGTCAGATGTATATAGGGTGGATGGCATATGTATAATCAATGTACAAATAAATAATATCACAACTCTATTGCAATAGTTTTACTTCTAGTACATTTAATCAATGAGTTAAATAAATTTTATCTTTAAGATACAATAGCCACCATCTCAATAGTTTTACCTTTAATTTTCTTTTATGCTACAGTACTATTATTTAAGGTTGTTGCACCACCCAACTGGTCACAACAAAGTTTGAATTAAATTAGAAAATCATTCAGAACAGTGTTTGGTCTCTTTAAGATGACCCGATAGCAAAGTGGTAACACAATGTATATCACAAAACCTTGTCCATGGTGTGGGCGTCAAGATTCAGAAATGAGAAACAAAATCAAAAAAGCTACAAAACTGAGAAAATTTAGTGCCAAATACTGCTTTTAATTTTAAAATAGTGTCTAAAAAAATACATCCCTAAATCTTATGAGCTTATGCACCACATAAAAAATATTAATGCCTGCGCAAAACTGTCATCTGATTAAACGGATTGTTAATAAACCATAATTTAAAGCACCTATTTGTGTTCTACCAAATATAAAAGAATAATGTCTTCACATAAATTAGCTGGAGACACATGAACATGGACTATGGAATGTCTATTTTAAAATTCGCAACTCAAATTGCCAAGCCAAAGACTGAAACAATACAGTACATGCTTTTGTTTTCCCAGCGCACAGTACAACTGCCATCGGATGTATTGTCCCAGTAACAAGATGAAGCTGTGTGTAGGCCTGCTCCATTTTTTTGCATTATGGTGCATGTAACTGAAATTAGAAAATATTATTATCTTTTCCGAAACAAGACTTTTAAGGAATATAAAAGTCTAACTCTGGATGTAAATGACTAAACTTACCAATATATTTAAATGGCTTTTGTTGCTTGGTAAGTGTACCCAAAAGAGTTTCTACTATTGATGATGTCCATTGATTTACTTTAGCGTGTTGATATGAGTTCCCTCCAATAGTACTCTCAACAGCTTCTTTTATTATAGTGCTAACTTCATCAACGACAAACTGGCTCTGTAAGAGAGATCAAATTATATTTTAGTTAAAATCTGTTAGGCCACATGATAAGTTTAACAAACAGGAATTTTTACAGTTTTCTCTGTAACCTGGAAAATATTTGCTAGCTATGTTTAAACTGATAGAAATCTATCTTAACAGACAATACTTATAAAGCTTTTTTTTTATTGTAATTATTAATTTAAAGACTTCATCAACGTTTGTACATTTACTGACTATTCAATGAAGATTGTGGATTGAGTGGGAAGTGAAATAATTTTAGAACAGCTAAGTATCTTACAGGAGTAGCTCAGAAATCAGAATGAAAGCTAAATTACCTCCTCTCCAACGTCGTCCATTATTATTTCGAGTACTCCGTAGGATTTCTTCAAAAACTCAAAAAAGAAAGTTTAAAGACGCCTTTGACCACTGGCCACCACTGGCTGGAATAAATCAACAAACTGTCAAGATTGTTGGTTAGTAACCTCGTAACGTCACAACTGGTCCCACAGCATGACTTAATTTTTCATACCGGCATACACAAATATTCTCACGCTCAACTGTCGACGACAAAAAAAAAAGTGCCACTTTTCAAAGAGACACGGACACATGGGCACACTGGCGTCATTTTTGAGGAAAATGCTAGGCGATCTGTGGCTAGAACCAAGTCCCACCTTTCTGTTACGGGGATACGGTACATACGTATCAGGTTACGCCGTTACGCCTTATCGGCTGCTTTCTCCCCTTAACACACATACTCAAACAACACACACAGACAGAGGCGCAGAGGCGGACAACAGGCCGGTCCGCCGGTCCCGTCAGGCCCAGCAGGCCAGTGGAAGAGAGCATATTATACTAAGTGGGCTGCACCGCGATTCACTCTTGCTGTGCGCTCCGCTCCGAGATGTTCCGCTCGACGGGGACCGCCACGCTCTGCACCGCTCTGCTGTGCTTCACGCTCGCCGGCTTGCTGGTGGGGGCGGCGCCGCCGGACTACAACGAGATCGTCAGCCTGCGGGTGCACTTCAAGAAGGAGCTGAACCTGGACGTGCCCGACCACGACCTCGTCTACCTGCTCGAGGGTTCCAGGCGGGCCAGCCTTCTCGACCAAGGCCTCGTCGCCCGGCTCGCCCAGGCCTCGGCCGCGGTCCCGGACACTGCCGGGCTTGTGTTCATCGCCGTGCCTCCCTACCTCACCGAGGCCGCACTCGAGCACGCCGACGTGGACACACTCCCCGCCGTGCAAAGTAGGAACTATGACAGATTTTAAGAGAAAATTATAACAAAATAAATGACTGCCGCAAAACGTTGGAAATGGCTTCTTACCTTCAAATCAAGCACGTTGGCTAGACGTTGAATGATACGCACACGGGTTCTGCCCAGCTGGAGCACAAACGAGTCACGAATCGGGATCGCCTCGCATTTGCAGTGCAATGCCAACCAGCGATCACAGACGAGACCCAGTGAGTGAGACCACGGTCGAGGAGCTAGCGCGCAGCCGCAGAAACTTCCCCGGGGGAGGCATGGGGACAGCATTCTTCTGCGCCAGTAATAGAGGCGCTTAGCGATGAAACTTTAAAAGGAAAAGGTGCGATTGCAAGGCCGACACTCGCGCCGCTGGCCGGGCACCCGGCACCCACCCGGCACCCGTCACCCCGGGGGGCCCGAGCCCGAGGGGCGCGTGCCTAATGGCCAGGCTGCTGATAGCGCCCGGCCCGGCCCGGCCCGGCCCGGCGGGGGAGGTCGCGACTCAAACGACTTACCGAATCTTGAGTCGTTCCCTCTTTTGCGGTCGGTAAACGCCAGATGACACAGGGTGTTATCGTTTTGGCGCTGGAGCGGGGTGGGGGTGGTGGCTACTTGACACAGACGTACGCCCGGGCCCCTCAGTCCACGCTTGACCGCCAGTCCCTGGACACCTGGACATGTCTCCGCTGGTCGCCCTGGCCGCTCTGGCCCTGCTGTCCGCCTCGGCACACGGCAAGCCCGCCTTCGCCCTCCCGCAGCTTGACCTGGGTGAGTGCAACGCGCGGAGTTAAAGTCCGTGTGTCGAGTGGCTAGCAGCTGCTGACGGCAACCTCAACAAAAACTGTGCTCTTTCATGTGTGTAGCCGGAGACCTCTCGCTGCAGGACCATGACGTGCCCTCTGCCCTGCTGCAAGACCCGTACTCGTACTACCTCGGAGACGGGCAGGTTCCCTCCCAGGCGTATGGGGCACGCCCTCTGAGCGCCTACTCGACCGGGGAAGTGTACCCACTGAGCGCTTACTTCAACGAGAAAGTGCACCCTCTGAGCGCCTACTCTTACGAGAATGCGTTTCCTCTGAGCGCCTACTCCGGCGAGAAGGTGATCCCCGTGGGCGCCTACTCCAATAAAGAGGAGCCTTTCTACACCCAACATAAGCTGGCGCGCCCCTTGTACTCCGGCGTCCAGGTCGTGGAGGTCCCCGTACAGGTCCCCGTTCAGGTGCCCGTGCCGGTACCGGTGCCGGTCCCCGTCCAGGTCCCCGTGCAGGTCGTGCGCCGACCCGTGCCAGTAGTGGCGCGCCCCATCCACGTGGTCCACCCCGTGCACGTCGTGCGTCCTGACAGACCCGTCTACCACAACGGTAAGGAAAATCACACTAACTATGTTGAAACGCAATGTGATGTTCTTGAGTGCAAGACTTTGAACGTTGAACATACTTATAAGCACCCTGAATGGAACTTCCTTTTAAGATTGGCATTTCCTTTTTACAGTGGAAAAACCAGAGGAGGCTACTGTCAGTGTCGTTGAGGAGGCAGCACGCCCAGAAGCCGTGTACAATGAGACTGTACAGCAGCCCGAAGAGCCTCACCCACAAGAGATCACCCCTGAAGTCCCCTCTGAAAAAACAATCAAGCACGAAGACACCACCGTCTACCACATTAAGGAGGTGGTTCAAGAGGCCCCTGTTAAGGAAGAAATCCAGGTAATTGAAAAAAACGTAGTCACCCAACCGCAAGAAACTACAGTCTACCAGACCACCGTGCTACCAGACGAGACGGTTGGAACCTACAACCTTGATGCAGTGAGTGAAGTACGAGTGCCCAGTAAGACTGTGATCGACACCACGTCTGGCACCGAGTCGGTCTATCAAACAGCAGTCGCTTCGTCGCAGCAAACCGAGCAGAGCAGCACATCGTCAGGCGTCTCGCAGTATGCGGCCAGCTCACAAGGAGCGGGCAGCGCCGGCCTTGGGCTCCAGGGAAGCACCGGCCTGCGCCTGAACGCCGGAGGGCTGGGACTGGGAGGAATCGGTTTTAACGCGGGCCTGAACGGTGGGCTCCAGGGCGGTGCAGGTCTGAATGCTGGACTTTCAGGAGGGTTGGGATTTAACGCGGGTCTGAACGGCGGGGTTAGGAGTGGCCTTGGTCTTTCAGCCGGTGCCGGTGGTTCAGGAGGGATAGGTTTCGGCGCGGGTCTCAACGGCGGTGGCCTGTTCGGAGCCAACACCAAGGGGTCTCTCTTTGGCTAAAGAGTTCCCCGCTCCGGTTTTAGTCGTGGAGTGATATTGTTTCAGGCTGTTTAACAAGTGATTATACAGAAAGTGTCAAGTGATTTACATATTTTCTCTGCAACGCAATAAAGTCTTTCATTTAAATCAAAATACGTGCTTCTTTCGCCAGCCGCAAATTTAACCTGCGACCTGCGAGGAGAAAAAGTAAATTAAAGGTTGAATCCATCCGGTTTTGAACTATAGAAACTCCGTACAATTATCGTTTTTTCAGTGTGCAGGGCACTGATCCCCAAACGAACCTTTTATCAACTCTGGTGCTCGGGGGAGTACCCGCACTGTAAGTTGGGGGTGTACCAGAAGCACTATGCGCTTTAAAGCGGATGTTACAAGATGCGACAAAAAGCACCCTGGATCCTGCAGCATACGCGTTAAAGCGCATATACTTCCGGAACACCGAACACCCCCAAATTACAGAGTACCGTTCACTTTGGTCAGCCTGTACACGACACGACCTGGTGGCGCCGCGCCGGCCTGGCCGGGCCGGGCCGGGCCGGGCCGGGTTCAGCACTGCTGCCGCCGTCAAAATGGGCGAGACTAATTCAGATCGGGAGCTATATCGGGACTGCTCGTGAATTGCTGTGCCCGGGGCGGGGCGGGTCCGAACGGGCGTGGCGGGAGGGGAGGGGGCGGGACGCGGGTGGCGTGATGGGGCGGGGCGGGGCGGGGCGGAGAATCCCAGCAGCAGCAGTCTAGCGGGGATCAGACTTGCTGGCTCAAACTCTTGGGGTCACCGGAACAGCCCGCGGCGGTACAACTTGCCCGTCGGAAATTGCTCAATTTCCTTTTATAAAATATTATTTAGCAATATTCTGGCGACTGCACGGGGCAGGGGGAGAGGTCGTCGGACGGGCCCACGTGAGTTCACGACAGCGGAGCGGAAGGAGAGGAAGAGAAAGGGCCGAGGGGGGGGGGGGGGAGCACAGGGTAGGGTGACCGACCAGGAGGGCACTGCGGTGGGCAGCTTACTCCTCGTCGCCGACGACGGCGGTGGCGGCGAACAGGACCAGACTTACCAGGTCTCTGTGTATGGGTTGGGCGCGGCGCGCGGCGCAGCCTGCGAGGGGCCGCAGGGCCCGACACTGCAAGCTGTACGTCTGGTGGCAGACTCGTTTGCTAATGGCAGTGGCCGGGATGGGGCGGGGCGGACTAGACATACGTGCATATGGACTCGCAGGCGTGCGTGGGACGGGGCGCGGCGGCAGCCCCTCGGCATCCAGCCAAAGCACGTCAGACCTTCCGCACGCCTCTTCTGGATATGCGGCGGGGCGTGGCGTGGCGAGGATGCCTCCAGACACACGGCGGGGCGGGGCGGGGCGGGGCAGGAGGCACGGGGGCATCACTCGGGTATGGACACGACACGCGGCGTCTCCGTTGCGATGGTCCTGACGGGGGTTGCTCGGGCGGGGTGGGTTCGGGCGGGGGCCCGGTGGGGCCAGGAGGGTCATCCCGCCAGAGCTGCTCGCGCGGGCGCGGAGGGCGTTCCCTGTGACCCATTTGGCTGGCCGCTCTTGTGCAAATATTTCACGGCGAATGTCCGCAGGGCGGGGCAAGGAGGGGCCCGGCCGGCCGGCCGGGCGGGTGGCTCGGTCCTCTCCTCTCCTCTCCTCTCCTCTCGCCTCGCGGAGGAGAGAGTCGCCGGGGGCCTCCGCGGCGGCTCCACAGAGGAAGGATGTTGCTCGAGTAAACCTTCGCCACCCACTCCATCAGACACGAGCCCCGCCCGGGCCACATATTATGACTTTTGCTAACTTTTTGCAGTCAGGGCTCATGTCTGATGCTACCCCGCCACATGGAAACATGGAAACCTTGGAGTGAGTCAGTCCTACAATTTTTGGTGTAGGACCAAATGTTCCGACAAATTTTAGCGCGAGACCATCGTGTCCTACACCTTTTGGTGCGAGTCAAAGTGTGTCGCTGTCGCACATGTAGATATGCAGGGCTGTCCGACTCATACTTGTGTCGGACACAATGAGATTGCAGTTGTTTTGAAATTTCAGCGCTTGCGACTGTCCGCCCGGCCCGGCCCGGCCGGGCCGAGGGTTTGGTGTGGGGTGAGGGGGGCACCGGCACGCTGCATCACTGGTGGGGTGGGGCAGCCACCGAGCCTCCCCGGCGGCCCGGCGGCCCCAGCGACCGCGCCCTAGCGACCCTCCCGCCCGCACCAGCGACCAGCACCAGGGACCCATCAAAAGCCCGCTGGTCCGGGCCTTCCGTGCAACCACCAGCAGGACCCCGGCCCCGGCCCGCCCGGCCCGGCCCGGGACCACACGCGGCACAAACAACCAAAGGCAACACAAATTTTCTTATGGGTCCCCTCGGAGCCGCCTCCACTGCGCTGCGCTGTCTGGGGCCAAGTAGTACGTCGTATAAGCCTCGGAGGGCCGGGCCGGGCCGGGCCGGGCCGAACGGTAGGGCGGGGTGGGGGAGAAAGAGAGCCGCTGCTGTGCGCCGGGGCGGGGCGGGGCGGGGCGGGGCGGAGGCGGCACTATGGAACAGTCGCGCCCTCCCCTAGTCTCACTCTTGCACACACACACGCACACACCATGTCCCAGGGGCGCCGCGCGCTCCGCCCCGTAGCAGCTCAAGCTCAGCCTGTGAGCGGCCGTGCTGTGCCCCGAGCCAAGGCGCTCTGGTCGGGCGCAGCCGTTCGGCTCCTGGACCCGACTGAGCTCGCCTGGGCCTGGGCCTTCCCTCCGGCCGGGGCGGGGAGGGGAACACCCTCGGCAGGCACGCGCGCAGGCGAGGTGCTAAAGGCAAAGTCCATCAGCCGATCTCTGGTACAATCGCAGCGCGTCCGACCGGACCGGCGGCACATTCTCGGGCTGTAACCTCGCCCGGTCCCTCCCTCCCGCCCGGCCCAGCCGGCCACCCCCCGAGCCCCGAAACCACCACAGCTCGGCCCGCTTCTCCAAGCTTCTCTCGAAACATTTTTCGGCTCAAGAACACGCGGCCAGCCCGCCTGGTCCCGACATTCTTGCGTACTCCGGCGGGAAGGGCCGGGCCGGGTCAGGCGGGGAGGGGACGACGGGGTGGGCCGTGCAGCGGGTCTGCAAGGACCGGCCAGCGTCCGCACAGCCCTTGTGGTCCACCCCCGAACCACCCCGCCCCGCCCCGCCCGCCTGGCCCGAGCCCTGCCCAGGCCGCTTCTTTGAATACATGAGCCTGCTGCATAGTTTAGCCTGTCATAAACAACGGTCGTACATTCCCGACAGAACGCCCGCAGCCCCGCGTGGCCCTACCGCGCCCCGCCCCGCCCCGCCCCGTCCTGCCCCGCCCCGGTAGGGGGTGGACCGCGCGAAACTCCGCGAGACATTTGAACGCGTCCGCGAGAGCCTCAAGGCTCGCCGGACTCGGGCCGGGCCGGGCCTCCTTCTCCTTTTCCTTCTCTTTGCGACTTCTCAGAGGACAAGCTGATACACTATTGGAAGCATTTGTAAGAGGAAATGAGCAACTCATACTTGGGGGCACAGATGCAAAAGCTTCACAAGAAGAATATGCCAGCCATGTTATTGCACGCTGGGGAGGGGGGAGTGGGATAGAGGCGGGTCGTGGGAGCGCCGGGGATGGCGCCTAGGCAAGGCCGGCCGCCGGCCCAGGCCTCGCTAATCTTTACGACAAACTCGGAGCGGACCGCCCGGAAACAACCAAGCAGCTCATCTTTCATATTTCTCCCGCCCTGCTTGCTGTGGGCGTGGGCGACGCCGTGAGGCGCCACGGCGCGGCGCCCACCCGCGGCCTGCCAGCCGAGCCGAGCCGAGCCGGGCCGAGCCGAGCCGAGCCGAGCCGAGCCGAGCCGAGCCGAGCCGAGCCGAGCCGAGCCGAGCCGAGCCGAGCCGAGCCGAGCCGAGCCGAGCCGAGCCGAGCCGAGCCGAGCCGAGCCGAGCCGGTCCACCACGAATTGGCCCAGCCCAGGGCTCCTCGGGGGCGGGGTAGCGTCTCAACGAGCGGTCCACATCTGGGCTGCGGTATTAAACGGCGGAACAAGTGCGCGCCGGGGTGGGGTGGGGCGGGGCGGGGAGCGGTGGGCCTGCTCGGGGGGGGGGGGGGGTATCAGTAACGCTGTCAAAACACGGTTGCGCGGCGGTGCGGTGCGGCGCGGTGCGGCGCGGCGCGGCGCGGCGCGGCGCGGAGTAAAGGTCCAGCGGACCCTCCGTTCTCGCAATAACTCGCGAGTTTGCTGCATTCGCCTGCCCACTCCGGCTCTCCGGCCCTCTCCCTGTCAGTGGCGTGTTTTCCCACCCCACCCCTCTCCCATCGCTTTCTCTTGTCTCTGCTCTTATTCTGGATTCTGCGGTTTGCGGCAATTGGCGGGGTCCTCTGAGGCGTGCTGTAACGCACATTGTGCGTGTGTGCGTGCGTGCCTCTAGGAGTGATTGTGTATGTGTGGGTGTGTGTGGGGGGGGGGGGGAGGGAAAGAACACACGCAGTGCGCCACAAAACAACAAAGGCGGCACAGAGCAAAGTCTTAAGTAAGCGGCTGTTTATCCACGATTTATATTCAACGTGCAATGGGGCGTAAGAGGGGGAGGAGAGAGATGGGGGAGGGTGGGGGGCGGGGGCGCTATTAGGGGTGGGGGTGGAGGGGTATAGTGGGTAGTGTCTACTACGAGTGCTAATGAATCAGGAGACGTTTACATACACACACACAGACCCACCGACACATACGCACACTCCCTTCGCATCGAGGGACGATTTCATGCAGGACCTTCCCGCGGGTGTGTTTGCCGACCCTGCGGTGCAATACTCACTCATGCGAAAAAAAATAAAACAAGTTTGGGACCACTGGGACTCCATCGTGCTGCACCCTGCAGTCCCAGTTGTATCCTCCTGCTCTCCCAGACAATTTTAAAACATAAAAAACAACAACAAAACGATTATGACGCGGTAATCAATAACGGCGCGCGCCGTCGCGTAACCGAAACAAACAAAAACAAAAGAGAGAGCGGGGGTGGGCTGGGCCGTGCCGGGCCGGGCAGCGTGTGTTTTGAGGTGGCGGCGCGTGGCCGCGGAGAGGAGCGGAGCGGAGCGGAGAGGAGAGGACACCGTCATTTATCAAACATGTTAATAACCGAACTTGGTGCGCCATGCCGCGCCTAGCCGCGCCTTCATGCATATTCAATGCTCCAAACTGGCGACACCCCGAACACCATCGCCCCGCCCTACCCCGCCCCACCCCGCCCCACCCCACACCCCACACCGCCGCACCTCACGCCCGCCCCGCCCTGCCGGACCACGTGAACGCGACCGCAGCTCGACGCACGCATGCGGCGCCCGCCTCCGCCCCGCCCCGCCCCACACCAGAGTGCGACAGAGATGCATTGGGACGAGGGGGGCGTTCCCATAAGTTTTGTATCCCCCTTTCCTCTCTGTCTCTGTCTCTCTCTCTCTCTCTCTCTCTCTCTCTCTCTCTCTCTCTCTTGGTGTGTAAGAGCGGGCGCGGCCGCGCACTCGGTACCTTCCTCCGGGAGGGGTGGCGCATCGTTTGTAGCGGGGAGGCGCGTGGGGTAACAGGTGGAGCTGCCCCGCCCCGCCCCGCCCCACCCCGCCCCACCCCGCCCCGCCTGGTAGAGCCGAAGGGAGAGTCATGCCGTTATGCCCGTGACGAGAGAGCGGGGAGGCGATGGCGATAGGATTGAAGCACGTCATCTCGCCCAGGTTTTGCCCTTGCTCTCCCCGCGCAACCGGGTGCGGCGCGGCGTGGCGCGGGGCGTGGAACGGTAGTGGGGGAGGGGAGGAGAGGTGTAGCGTGGCGAGGAGAGGCGAGGCGAGGCGAGGCGCCGGAACACAGAATAACGCCGTGGACGCGGTGCGACGTCCGAATGAGCACAAGCACTTGGCAGGGCAGGCCGTGGGCCCCGCAGCGCTCGCTCGCCGATACGTGCTTATCAAATACCCTCCGCCCACTGTTGCTGCCCCGGCCCGGCCCGGCCCGGCCCTCCCCTCTCATCTCTAAGCAGCTCGCCCGCCGCCCCCTGCTGCCGAAAACTTGCGCGAAAGAGGAGGAGAAGGGCGGGGCGGAGGGAAGTGCCGGTCATATATATCCCTCCCGATCGCTGTCTTTGTGTTCCCCTTCAATTGCTCCCCAAAGCAGCGGATTGGCCTGACGCACAGCCTCCGGCCCCGGGCCGCGCCGAGAGCGATCCCCTCCAGGGGCGGCCGGCGTGGCGTGGCGGGGTGTGGCGGGGCGGGGCGGGGCGGGATGGGGCTAGTTAGTGAATTGTTGGGGAAACAGCGGGGCGACTTTCTCCTGCCGCTCGCCTCGCCTCCCCGCTCCCTTGCGGCCGGTCCGTCGGCCGCCCCGCCCCGCCCCGCCCCGCCCCGCTCCGCCCCGCCCCGCCACGCCTTGCCGGGACTCGAGCAGCACAACGAGCGGCGGATGGGGCCGGGCCGTCAGGCACGGCGTCAGCGCCCCGGACCACGTGCCCCTTCCCTTCCTCCTCCCACCAATAACTCATACGGCAGAGTAGGCACTATGCTCGCCCCTGTGCTCATGTCTCGTCTGGTAGGCGCTTCACCCGCTGTTTTCCCCTAACTTTGTGGCACCGCTGCCATCACCATGCGGTTGCCTGCTGGGCTAACCGTGTCAGTAAGGCGGTAAGGCGCGCGAGTCACGAGTCACGGGGAGCCCAGCGGAGCCCAGCGGAGCGGCAGGCGTTTGGCGCGGAGGGTCGTGGAGAGACGGAGACGCCCTGGTTTGGATGCGTTCCAACAAGACTCCATCCCCCTTGGGCGCGCGATGCGGGGCGGGGCGGCGCAGGGGGTGGTCGGGCTGGCAGTCAAGTTCTGGCGGTTGCCGTGAAGCAGACTTTGGCCCGCCCCGCCTCTCCGGGCCTGGCCCCAGCTTCCAGCCACAAGGAGTGTTGCTCGGGCGGGGCGGGACGGGGCGGGGCGGAGCCGCGCCGCGCCCGTCTCCAAGAGTTACCCTTGGCTTGTTGACGCGTGTGAGCCTCCCCCCTCCCTCCCCTCCGGGGGCTGCAGCCGCACCACCTGCAGGCGCCTGCCGTGCGGGCGAGGCCGCGCCGCCGTACGGCCGTGCGCGGCGGGCCTGCCTACCCGCACGGGGCTTTGGGCGCGCTGCGCTGCGCTGCGGCTCCGTCGAGCACGCACCGCCCCCCAGTGCCGAGCAAAATTCGTACTATGCGCCAAATATTTGTTCTCAATTTGTACTTTCACCCTATCATAGTTTAAGAATTTGTACTAAAATTGTAGCGATGCTAACACAAATCGATATTGGTGTTGGTGGCTTGATGTCTCCACCGCCCACTCGCCGTAGCGCTTGGAGAAGCAGTGTATTCTCACCGTAAGAATTTGTACTGTTCGAATATCAGATCGCCAAAATTTGTACTCGACAAGAACTTTTCTACCGTGTAACGTAGGCACATCGCCTGCAGACTCCCGGATAGGCATGTCGCATATGCCGCATTGCGCTGCAGTCCAGCCGGGCCGGTGCTCTGGGGCTCCACTTGTGGTCCAGTCCCTCCGCTTTAGATCGGACCCTTGTTTGCCTGTCCAGCGCCCCGCCCCGCCCCGCCCCGCCCCGCCTCGCCCCGCCCCGCCCCGCCCCGCCCCGCCCCGCCCCGCCCCGCCCCGCCCCACTGCCAACGCTCTGCTGCGGCCGCATCGCATACCTACGGCCTGGCACTTGCTGGCACTGCTGTGGGAGCCGCCAGCGCAAGAGTGCGCTGCGCTGTCTCAGCGAGGTAGACTTAGTAACACATCTTAAAGGCGTGAAAGGTTTAATGCCTAGGCAAAGGCATTCATTTTAACAGGCTTGGCAGCCTTTTTAAATGTCTTTGCAAGGGTAGTTTTCTTATTCAAAAATTGTTGACAATCCTTTTGTTTTTCCAGAATAATTTCTATGATAACGCCGTCAGTGCCTACAGTGAAAAGTCGCGTAGCAACAGCATGGCCAAGTGTTCCTATAGCGCGTAAAATACTTAATGAGTCCAGCCGGCCCAGGCAGCGGCCAATAAGGAACAGTGACGGCTCCCGACTCGAGCCGAGGCTGGTTGTCGACCTCTCCTTCTCCTCTCCTCTCATCCTCCACGCCTAGCCCAGCTTCAGCTTATTCGCTCCCAGTCCCGACCAAGCCGTCCGAAGTGTTGCTTTGGTTCCCAGTTAGCGGCTAGCCCTCCGCCCTCCGCTCTTTGTCCCTAGGCCCGTCACCCGATCCGCGGGTCAAATTGCTATTCACGTTCGCGTCGGCGCCGCCCCGCCCCGCCCCGCCCCGAAGCCCCATTTGCCGCCGCTAATGGCCAACAATTAATCTGCTAAAGGCCGGGGTGGGACTCGGCGGGCTCGGCGGCACGGCTGCCGTGCCGCCGACTCCTGGCCCGCCCCACCCCGCCCCGCCTCGCCCGGGGCCGTCAGTGAAAGGCTAAAGGAACTGCGCCAGTCGAGTCCCCAAAGAGGCAAAGGCGGGCCTTCATTCTATCACATGACATCGGCAGGTAAGCAGTCGCACAGACGAGACGACCGCGGGCTGAGTGCGGCGGGGGCGGGGCGGGGCGGGGCGGGGCGGGCCACGTGTACGGTGGCCGCGTGGGCGCACGTGGCAGCCTGCCGAACACGCGCCCCGCCATCATCACCCAGCTAGTGCTACTGCAGGCGATGCGCCCGGCCCGGCGAACAGGAAGCACGACTGCCAGTATAACGCGCACTGCTAAGAACGACGTGCTGAGGTGTGAAACCTTGAGGTTGAACATGACAGCATGTCCAGGGCTGTATTCCATCGGGGCAGTACAGCCTGGCGCCGGGCGGGCCGGGCCGGGCCGGGCCGGCAGCTGGCACTGCTCCCTCTCCTCTCCTCTCCGCCCTGTCCGTCCCATCCGCCAGACGTAATTCCCGCCAACATCTGCTGCCGATGTTTAGACTCGAAGGGCGAGGCGATAGGCGTGGCTCATCGGGTCCCTGCGGAGCTGGGCCCGCCCCACCCCGCCCCGCCCCGATACGTCACGCCCCACCCCGCCCGCCCCGCCCGCCCCGCCCGCCCCGCCCGCCGCGCCCCGCCCCACCCCGCCCCGCCCCGCTCCGCCCCGCTCCGCTCCGCCACGTCACGCCCACCCCCGCAAAACAGCGCGCGAGTCATTATCCGGGATCGGCCGCATGAGATGGAGCAGACGAGGAGGCTAGGCGGCGCGCGGCTGGACTTCGGCGCCTTAATCAAGGCGCCGGAGGAGGAGAGGGAGCAGGACGACGGGAAGGGGGAGGTGGGGGGAGGGCAAGAACGACGAGGGGGGGCAGCTGTCCTGGGGGAGGCCAGCACGACCATCGCCGGCCGGCGCTGCCCGCGGCGCCACCTTGTCGGACATGGCCTGGTCCTGGGCGCGCCGGGCGGGGCGGGGCGGGGCGGGGCGGGGCGGGGGCGGGGCGGGGCGGGGCGGGGCCGGCCCGGGCCAGCACGCCACGCTGCTGCTCTGCCACGAGCAAGACGCGCGCCTGACGGGCAAGAAGCAGCAAGGCAACAAGGCGAGGGACGCGGCGTGGCCGTCATCAGCTGCGCGCTGCGCTGTCCGATACCCGGACATGGACGATACGAGGGGCGCGGGGTGGGCATGGGCCTTACGACGGCGCCGGCCGGAGGGAAGGAAAGGGCTGTGAAAATAATTGCGCGCCGTCCGTCCCCCGAGCGTGCAGGGTGGCACGTGGAGCGAATGGCTTGTTGAGTGCGTGGCCAGGCAGGCAGGCAGGCAGGCAGGCAGGCAGGCAGGCAGCGGCGCTGTGCCCTCTGCATGCAGTCCAGACCTGACTGTAGTGTAGTGGCTCGGTACGGTTCGGTTCGGCACGGTCAACGCAACCATCCTCGCCCTTTGAGTGCCGCCCACTGTGCGTGTGAGTGTGACCGTCCAACAACCCCAGGGTAAGCTGCCCGCCCCGCCCCGCCCCGCCCCGCCCCGCCCCACCCAACCCCGCCCTGCCCGCACCACTACCGCCCCTTCTGGACGCCCTCCCCTGCCGCGCCCAGCCTCGCTCAGAGGAATCCAATTATTTGCCACCAGCCCGACCATCGAGACCGATACGATGTGTCGCTTTGTGGCGTCGCGTCGCACCCGTGTTGCGTCAATAACCTTCCCAAAACCCCGTGCAGCTTAGTTTTTTTTTAGTCGGGCCGTTAACGCTCTGGATCCATTTTAGAACTGTTCTTCCTTTCAGACCGGAGCCCGCCCCCGCCCCCCTGCCCCCTGCTTGCTTCCCTACTCTTTCTCTTCAGCACTAGGCACCGAGGCGTAACCAATTTTGGCCCCCTGGTCCTTTGGTGGCGCTGGCTGGGCTGGCTGGGCTGGCTGGGCTCCGCGCTGCCAGCCCTTTGAGTCTTGGCATGCCTTGTTAGACGGTCCGTGGGTCCGCCCCGCCCGCCCCGCCCGCCCAGTTCAAACCTCCTAGAATGGAACGCCTGCTCCGTGCGCCACAGTGTAACATCGCAACACCGCGTATACGAGCACAAAAAGTGCATTCACGTCAACATATTGCCGAGTACCGAGTAACAGATGGAAGGGCAGGAGGGGGGGGGGAGGCCATAGATATAGGGGTTTAGTGGTGGGGTAGGTCGGGGGTGCAGATCACACAAGGCTAGAAAACGAAACTGCAGAAAAAACGACACGAACTACTGGCCAACCAAATAAGATTTTTCTTTGAATTTGAACACTGTATAGTTGTAGGTTTAGGGGAAAATTTTCCACGAAGAGCAGTTGTCAAATTAAAATTAGAAATCGTAATATTACAAGCACTGGGTATCGACTTAAAATTCAACCAAGAGCAGGATAGTGCTGTCGTAAATTTACAACATATTTCGTAAATCGTAATTTAAGAAATATATCGTAAATCTACAAAGATATTTTTCATAGTGAAGGTAAAGAGATGTTTATTTTAGTTAAAACAAATTTCATTATTCCAAAACAAAAAAACTTTTGCCTCAAATAAACGTGTTTTATACGAAACAAAAATTTTGTGGGATGAAAGAAAATTGTTAAATTTGAAATAAAAAGTCTTTGCGACTGATTTGAAGAAATGTTCCTCTGAATCAAGCAAGTTTCGAAGAAACGTTAGGTGTTATTTTCCATTCCTATACTACTATAGACGACTCAAGAAAACTTTAGCGTCCCAGTCGATACCTCGAACAAAACACAACCGTGCGTCCAGCAGGTAAACAACGGCCGTTACGGAAACAGTCGCCAGTAGGATCGGGAAGTTTGGCCGGCCGGAAGGTCTGTAGTTTGCGCGAGGTGTACGGGTCGTACACGTCGCTGAGCGGTACGCAAGCCGTGGAGGGATCGCCGCCTCTCTCTTGTGTGGAAATGTGTTTCTTTCTGCACTAATTCGCGTGCATGATTAACTGGCACCCGGCGTCGGGCCGGCCGCACTGTCGCGGTTTCGAGGTTATGTCGGTGCTTGTGCGTCCGTGGTCCGAGCGAGAGCCGGAGGCTACGGAGAAGAACAGGACTTGGGACGGGGACGGGGGCCACTGCACGCGCACGACGGTCCCTCTGCTGGAGGAAAAAGGTAAGTGAAGCACTCCAACTATCTCCGATGTGAGTTGCAGCTGTGTACCGACCCCAAAGGCGTAATTCCTTGAACGTAATGAACCAACCTATCAGTCGTCTATCACTCATGTGTTCGAAACTATCACAAGCTGATATTCGACCGCTTCGGTAAATTGGTGCTCTCTAGCGTCCGTTGGCGCGCGCTCCCCCGCTGCCGCGGGGCGGGGCGGGGCGGGGCGAGGCGGGGCGGGGCGGTCTGTCCCGCTGCGCTTCCCTCAGCCTCATCCTCGCCCCCAGCTCGTTGCCTTGCGAAGGTAGGCCCCGCAGCTGCAGCCCTGGCTCTGCCCGGCGCGGCGCGGTGCAAACCGGTGCACACCCCGCGGCCTCCGCCCGGCGCCCCGCCCGGCGCCCCGCCCCGCCTGGCGCCCCGCCCCGCCTGGCCCGGCTCCCGGAGGGCGCGCCCCGCTCGGGCAGGAGCGTTCCGGTTCCGGCTTGGGTAACGGCGACACATTCACGGCGGCGACGGCGGGAAGGGCCGCCCGCCCCACCCGGCCAGCCGACCCACGCCCTCACCGCCCCGCCCCGCCCCGCCCCACCTCGGTCCGCCCCGCCCCGCCCCGCCCCGCCCCACCTCGGTCCGCCCCGCCCCGCCCCACCTCGGCCGCCACGGCTGGTTGACCGGCAATAGCAATAATACCGCGGAAGCACCAGCCTCGCCGCGGGGGCGGGGGCGGCGTCCCTCAGCCGGAGTCTCATGTACTTCAAATCTCCCGCCCGCGGAGTCCTCTTGACACCGGTCTGCTGGCCGCGTTCTGGTCAGTGCTGACCGCACCCTGATGCGCCCCTACGGGCACACACACACACACGCACACACGCGCACAAACACCGCCAAACAGCAAACAAAAGCAACAAATGTGTGTCGTTTGCAACGCTGACCCGACCCGAGCCGTGCTACACGCGCCGGGCCGGGGGCTTTTATCTGTATTTCACACGCTGCTGCTGCCGCCGCCGCCACTGCTGCTGACCGTAATGCGGGCCAAAGCCCGAGCCTCGTGTGCGCAGTGTATCAGCCTTTGTGCTCCAATTTTAATGGTTGCACACGCACACACACACACACTCGCTCGCCCACCGCGGCCCGGCCGCAGGTCAGCAGCAGCAGCAGCACCTCACGGCCCGGGCCGCTGTAGGCTCGCCAGGCCGGGTAGGCCATTTGTACCTGGAGATGTATGGGGGGCGCACGGCATGCATTGGTAACGTGCCACGGCCCGCCGGTGCACGGCGCCTGAGCTACGGCCCCCGGCCCACGCCCCGCCCCGCCCCGCCGCGCACCGCACCGCACCGCACCGCACCGCACCGCACCGCACCGCACCGCACCGCACTGCGCACCCCCGCCTAGACCTGAAGCCGCAAGGCTGCCTGGAGTAGCAAACAGGAATGTATTTGTTCTCGAGTGGATTCTCTTCGCAAACCAAAGCGCGCCGCGCCGCGCCGCGCCAGCGCAGTAAGCCCTGATGCCGCCGCGCCGCCCGCGGGGTGGGAGGACCGGCTCGGGGCACGTGAGCTCCCCCGGGCTGGGCTCCAGCGCGCCGCGGGCCGCGGCGGTGCACGCGCGAGCCGAGATGCGACGGGACGACGGCGTCGATTTTACAGCGATTGTCTTGAAATAGCCGTCGATGTCTTTTCTCTTTTCTCTCTGGTCGGGGCGGAGCCGGGCGGAGCCGGGCCGGCGCGGCGCGGCGCGTCCCACTCCTGATCCATTATCGTCCCTCCATCCAAACTTCCACGATTTGAAATCGTTTTATAGACCCGGCGTGTTTGCCAAGTCGCTTGCTCCGCGCCGCGGTCCTGCCCCCCCCCCCACAGCTCCACGGCTCCCACGCGCCCCCACGCGCCCCAAACGCCTGGCCCTCGCGAATTAAGACTTCTTTTCTCCCACAGCCCCCTCCCCCCAGCTCGTGTCGCTCCCTCCCCTCCCGTTTTCTTTTGTGGCACTTCAATTTAGTGCCGCTTTCGCCCGGGCCTCTCTGCCCTAAAGGGGCCCCGATAGGCTGAGTGGCATTACCCCATCAGAACAGCCCTCAGACCGCTGCTCCCCCGCCCCGCCTCGCCCCGCCACGCCCCGCCCCGCCCCGCCACGCCCCGCCGTGGCGGGAGTAGCAACGGTTCGTTTAAATCTCGCGACGCATTCACGTGATCCGACTACTAATCGGCCAACCCGCCGCCCCCGCCCCCTCCCGTCGCCGCCGCCTAGCGGATCCCCCTTTGCATTCCAGTGGGATCGGCACAGATCTGACCAGAGGCGGGGCGGGGCGGGGCGGGACGGGGTAGGGGAGGGGCGCGGGGTGTGGCGGGGGCGGGCCGCCCCGCCCCGCCCGCACGTCCGCCCGCCCAGTTCGACCCGGCCCCGTTCCGTCCCGTTCCGTCAGCGCCCACGCCCAGCCCACCGCATCACCTTGCGTCATCACGGGGACTTAGCGATACCCTCGGCCCGGCCCGGCCCGGCCAGGTCCTGCTCGGCCTCAGCGCGAGGAGCTAGGATTTCGTCCTTCGAGTGCCCCGCCCCGCCTCGCCCCGCCCCGCCGCATTCGCCACTCTTCCCCACTCGTCCCAAGACGCACCACGGATAGAAAGCGCGGTGCGGATAAGCCTAGCGAGCCCTTGGTCCTGGGACCCCGTCCCGCCCCGCCCGTCCCGCCCGCCGCCGGCCCTGTCCACCACTTGCCCTGCTTGTCCCGCCGGAGCTGCTAATCCGGGGCGCCCCGCCCCGCCCCGCCCTGCCCTCCAGTCCGGCAGGAATGTCATTCTCCAGAGCGTTCGTGAAAGTAATGGCAAGAGGAGAATAGGGGTGGTGGGGGTGCACCATGGCGGGGGGTGGATGGTGGCGCGTGAGCTGCCCGAGGAGTGTAGGCCCGGGAGGAATCAATTAATCCCAAGCCTTGTCCTCCCCGCCCCGCCCCGCCCCGCCCTCGCCTCCATTGTGCGTCCCTTATCAGGGGGCGGGGTGGGGCGGGCTCCTTATCTCTCCCGGCTCATAAACAAGGCGCAGGGCGCAGGGCCGCTGACCCGCTGCAACCTCCTCTAACTTAACCCCCGGCTGGGCGCGGCCCAGGGCCCGGGGCGGACCTGAGGAGCACGCTCCTGCCCGCGCCGCGCCGCACCGCGCCGTGGTCTCGCTGCGAGGGGCGGCCAGGACGGGCTGTCCAGACTGCTGCTGTGCATGCTGTGGAGGGGCACCACGCCCCGCCCCGCCCCGCCCCGCCCCACCGCCTGCGCACTGCGCACCTATTGAGGCGTCTCTAGGCGGCCGGGGCGGAACGGGGCGCGCGCGGCGCGCGGCGGCCTGGAGATTGGAAAGGCATAGCGCCGAAAATTGCTGCAGACAAGGAATTGATAAGATTCTCCACCTTCCCACTGCCTCCTCCCGCCCGCCTCGCTCCTCCACCTCCTCCTCTCCCCGCCCCGCGGCGCGCGCGCGCGCCCTTCTGCTGTGTTTCTCTCGATCCGCCTGCCGCCGCTGCCCCCTCTTTCCCTCTCTGGGGAAATTCAAACGCTTCGCTCTGCCCTTCGATCCTCTGCGGCAGATAAGTGTGGGGATTAATTTTTCATCCCGAGGTGATGGGTCGGGTCTGGCCTGAGCCCCGCCGCCCCGCCCGCCCCGCCCTCTCCCTGCTGCCGACAGGTGCGTCAGCGGGGACCACAAGGCGAGTGCCCCCCCCCCCCTCCCTCCACCCTCCCGATGTCCCCCCGCCCTGCTTAACATTTCAAACGGCGTTAGTGGGGACACAATCGAACACGCCGGACCTGGGCGCGCCGATCCCACCTCCCCTCCCCCTCCCCCACCCCGCTGCATCACAGAACCACGTGACGCCCCGTGCAGCCTCCCCTTCCGGGCGCGTACAGGACCACGGGCTGCACAGCCACGCCGGAATGAGGACTTGGAATTCAGAGTCTAACGCTCACTTGCATTGTGTTTGCAAATATCATAGATATGTGTTACAAAAAAATAGGCGGTGGAAAAAAAAAGACCTCTCCCCTTCAGTCCTACCTTCTCCGAGGGATTAGCCGAAATGAAGCGGACGGGGAGGCTACGCTGGGCCGGCCGCGCTAGCCTCGGCGCCAACCCCAGCAGGCTGGTCGAGCTGGTCATTGCGGGGGCTTGTCGGGGTGGGCTGGGTTTGTTTGCGAACCACAAAACGAATTAACTCTGCGAAAATAAAAAGGAGAGGGAGAGCGGCTCGGCCCGGCCCGGCCCGGCCCGGCCCGGCCGCGCACTTCCAATTTAAGAAGAGTGCTGTGTCCCATTCGCAACTCCCTGAAGGGGTGGCGCGCCCTGGCGGCCCCCTCCGCAGCCAGGGCCAGGGGCAGGTAGGCAAACCGCGTGCTTATTGGCGTGGCGTGGCGTGGCGTGGCGTGGCGTGGCGTGGCGTGGCGTGGCGTGGCGTGGCGCGGGCCGAGCGATAACGCGGCGTGGCACTTGCTATACACAGCCGCCGCCCCTCCAGACCCGTTAAGCCCCAAGTCCCGTGGGCCTTTCTAGAGGCAGATTTACTGAGGCAGCGGTTCGGTAATGCCCATTGACTGGACGGGGCTGGGTGGAGTCTGGGGTCGCCAGCCGCGCTCTGGAGGCTGGAGGGCAGTGTAGGGGCCGGGCGCCCGGGCACCGCCAGAAAAGCGTCTTCGTGTATCATGCGCAATGTACTTGTGAAACATACTTGATAATTTCAAGTACCATTGTACTTGCGTGTTTGGGCTCGAATGAACCCAAATTCGTTCTCAAACTATTGCCCTTAGTTCTTGGTTGAAGGCTAGGCTTGGATTGAGCCCCAATGCAGCCCATGTGAAGAGGTTGACGAAAAATGCAAATTTTTGCCCTATTTTGTGGGTCATGGTTGTTTTAATCATAACTCATAACTTTTCCTATTTACAAAATTTTGTAGAAAAATAGTTAAAAATTGTTTTTTTATCGTAGTTTCAATAAGACATTGTGCCCGACTTTTGCCCGATGATCTGGCTTGACTCTATACGTGTTAGCCCGGTTGGTCCAATAGTCGAAATTACTTTATTGCGAGGCCATGGTTATTGTTTCGTTATTCAACAACCTCACTTGCTTGCCATTCTACCAGATCTGTGAAATCGCGGCACGTGGGAGGCCGCAGAGACAGAGCGGCGCCGGCGAGTTAGGCAACCCATCGTGCATCAGTAGCACCGGTCACGCACGCTGCCCTCGCTTAGATAAACATACCGCAGTAGCGCGCGCCGCCCCGCGAGGACTGATTTTAGCTATTAGCGGCCATGACGAGGCGGTCTCGGTACGAAATCTCAAGACAACGATGACAGGGCAAAGACGGGCAAAACTCTGTATTTTTGTCTGCGCTATTCGTGGACTCATCGGATTGGATGTCTGCAAGGCGTTTTAATTCTCGAGATGATACGATACGGAGTAGGAGAAGCACATTTCAGTGGCGCTCTACTAGCGCCGACCATCTATAAAGTTCAGGTACAACTGGCCAATCACTTGTCACGCAAGGCGTCTCTCACCTGTGAAGTGGATTCACGAAAATAGACTCCTTCACAAGAGAGTCCTTACGTTGTATATATCTACGTGGACGTGCTTGTGGACGTGCCCGTGGACGAGCTCCGGCGCGTCGGCCGTGGCCTGTCTGTCCTTGGCTTGCTCGCTGTGACCTTCAGTCTTGGTACACACAGTCCGGAGCTCGGCGCGCTCTTGTTGGCCTTGAGGGCGCCGGCCGGCCGTGCCCACGTGCGCTCCTGCAGCAGGCTGGCGGGCACCGGCGGGCTGCTGTCGTTGGGCTGCGTGGCGTGGGCGGGGCGGCCGTGCAGTGTCAGTCCGCCTTGGCGCGCTGGGAGCGGGGCCGTGGTGCGCGGGGCGCGCGCGCGGCGCGGCCGAGCAGCCAGAGCGCCAGGCTGGCGGCGGCCAGCGCGGCGGCCAGCACGTCCAGCATCCAGAGCTGGTACCAGCGCAGGCGCAGCGCGGGCGAGCGCAGGTGGGGCGCGCCGCCGGTGCGCGCCACCATCTCCACGTACCAGGCGGCGCGCTCCACCGGCCGCTCCTTCTGGTCGCGCAGCGCCCGCCGCACCACCTGCATGTTCTCGCGGTACCTGCACAGCACAGGGCGCGCGGCCAGGGCGGGCGTCACGTCACGTGACGTCACGCGTGCTGGAGTGAGTGCACGGGTACACTTACCTGGGGTTGTCGACCACGTCGCGGAGCGCCTCAAGGAAGCTCTCCTCGGTGAGGGTGCGGTACACCACCTTGCGCCCGATGCCGATCCTCTCCAGCTTGGCGGCGTACGCCAGCTGGTCGTCGTAGAACGGCACGCCCAGGATGGGCACGCCGTGGTAGCTCGCCTCCTGGGTGCTGAGCGCGCCGTTGTGGGACACGAAGCAGCGGATGTTGGGGTGGCCTGCGGGGCAGAGCACGCGCGTGAGCAGAGGGCTCGGGGCAGGTGGGCTGTGGCGGGGCAGAGCACGCGCGTGAGCAGAGGGCTCGGGGCAGGTGGGCTGTGGCGGGGCAGAGCACGCGCGTGAGCAGAGGGCTCGGGGCAGGTGGGCTGTGGCGGGGCAGAGCACGCGCGTGAGCAGAGGGCTCGGGGCAGGTGGGCTGTGGCGGGGCAGAGCACGCGCGTGAGCAGAGGGCTCGGGGCAGGTGGGCTGTGGCGGGGCGGCTGTGCTCGCACCGAGGATGTCGTTCTGCGGCGCCCACTTGACGACTCGCACGTTGGGGGGCAGCTTGTCCAGGATGTCGTCCTCCTCGTACTTCCACAGCACGCGCTGCTGGAGGCGGCCGAACGCGCGCAGGATGGCGTCCCGCCGGTCCTTCCGCAGGGCGGCGGACCTGGGCATGGCACGACGCCAGGCAGGACGTTAGACTGTGCGGCGCGCCGCGGCCGTTGCGGACCCTGGCCTGGCGCCGCCGCCGCCCTCCTCTTACCTGACGTTGGACCCGAAGGACATGTACACGAAGCCGTGGGGCGCGGCCTGCTCGCCCAGCCAGGCCAGCAGGTCGGCGGGCAGGGGCCCGGCGGGCCGCGCCTGCATGGCGCCCACCTCCACGATGCCGGGCACCAGCGGCACGGCGCCGTGCAGCGCGGGGTTGGTGTTGACCAGCGTCACGGCCACGTCCTTCTCCAGCTCCGCCAGCGGCGGCGCCCCGGGGAAGTGCTGGGAGGGAGGGGCGTCTAGGTATAAGCACTTGAGGCGAGGAGAAACAGCTCTGAATTTAAATGACTAAATGACGGAAATTTTTCTCATTTTTTATAAAATAATTTTGCGTTGAAATTTTCCTCGACCTTAATAAAATTTTTGATTTTTCAATTAAATTTTTCATATATTGTTTGGGTGGCGTGCCAAATATTTCGGACTGTTAACCCCACGACTGGGGTTGCTTTAAGCTGCGGGGGTGGTGGTCACCTCGGCGATCATCCGGTCCACCGCGGGCCGGTACGACCACTCGATGTAGGCGCGGGTGACGAGCCAGTCCAGCAGGCTCCTGGCGCGCTCGGCGAACGTGAGCGGCTCACCGCCGTGCGCGCCCACGCCGCCGTACGGGAGGAGCGAGGGGAAGTACGGGCTGCCCATGAGCTGCAGCACGTCCTCCGGCAGGTTGAAGGCCGTCATGGCCACCAGCGGACGGCGGCCGATCTCGTGGTTGATCTGCGACACGAGGGAGGCCCCGCCCCGTCCCGTACTCGGTCCCGGACTGGTCCCGGCCCAGACCACGAGCTTGCACTCGAAACCCAAGTGTTTCAACATCGCAGACTTAGGAGTGTGAATTTTCCATTTCCACTTGAATGAGGAAAGGTGTTAATGTTCTGATGAATTCCTCACAACTGTAGTAACGAGTGTGCGAATGGAAATTCACCCTCCTTCGAAAAATAA
Organism: Frankliniella intonsa; assembly: GCA_033675135.1. NCBI lineage: Eukaryota > Metazoa > Arthropoda > Insecta > Thysanoptera > Thripidae > Frankliniella > Frankliniella intonsa. The sequence goes on from CM066253.1 coordinate 14,140,522, forward strand.
GCTACATTTACACACTTGGGTTTCCAGTGTGTGCCAGCAGAACAACGGATGGTTGTCTCACCCCGATCAACGCCTCATTCAGCTTGTAGTCCAAGACTAGGATGTCGTAATTTGGCTTGTTCTGGCGAATGTGCTGAACGAGATCGTTAAATGCTTTAGACTGGAACACAATGTTGGAAGAGTCTTTGCAAAACCCGTACAAAAATCCTATCGTTTCAAATAGATTGTAGTCGTGCGTTTCCTCCAGATCGAATCCCTGAAACAGAAGTCATTGCTTGTCACTTGGCATTCCCTGATTTACCATGGCGCGCCGCTCGCGGAGACAGACACCCGGTTTCACCCAGGAAAAAGTGCAATATAATACGATAATTTACAATAGATTAAAGCTAGTCAACAAATTGAGTTTTTTTTTTATTTTTATTTTTTAAAGATAAAGCCTTGTGAAAGCAGACTCGAATTTTTTTCTGGTGGCAGCACACTTGCTCACTAACGTACCTTGTCCTCGGCGAACGTCTTGCCCTGGATGACAAAGCTGGTGCGGTTGGGGTGCGGCGTGGCGGGTGACCGGATGACCAGCTCGGTGACGTGGTGGCCGCGCTGCAGCAGCTCGCCGGCCAGCGCCGTCGTGAAGATGTGGTGGCTGGGCGAGGAGACGGTGCTGACGAACAGGATGTTGAGGGGCGACGCCCCGCCCGGCGCGGCCAGCGCGGCCAGCGCGGCCAGCGCGCTCAGCAGCAACATGCTGAGCGAGAGGAGCGTCAGCGACAGATAGCCGCTCTTATAGACGAACAGAGTTGACAGCGACCACGCGGCGCGTGCTGGTGTGAGAGAGATGCCGCCATGATGCTCTGGCCGCGTAAATATATATTGGTTGTCCCGATAAGGCGGCTCGGCTCTAACGACCGATTCTCGAGAGGTTACATAAGAGTAGGGATGGCAACCCCGGAAAAAAACCGGAAAAATACCGGGAAAAATACCGGTATTTTTCGTATTTTTTAAAGGCTTAAAATGGAAAAAAACGGAAAAAAACGATTTTTTGCTCTTTGATGACTTATTTTACAATATAATCATTAAAATGCGTGTTTGGCACTCTAGGTGCACGTTTGCTGGCGTTGGCAATTTGTTAGGGTTGTTAATTTATGTTAAACTAGGCTGAGCCGCCGAAGCAGAGCGCCTGTTTAGGTAGGCAGCCCGCTGGCACGAGTACGTGGCGGGCTAGCCTAGCCTACCCCTGGCTGCATGGCATGACCGACAGGCTGCACCATCGCCAAACGCCTCGCCGTACCGTCTTCTCTCTCCCTCACCCTTATACCCTTCTACCCTCTGAGAAATCCGTTGCGCAGAGTGTTACTCATTGAAATGACATCTCCAGTAGAACGTCACAAGCCTCTGCAAACTCTGCAGCTCGGACTTCTCCTTAAAAAAAAACTATGTTTTGCATAAATGAAGGCTAGAGGTATTCAAAATTAATTTAATTCTAAAATTTCGTCGAAAAATCGTTTTTTCCCTCAATTTTGGTTTTTTTCCGAAAAATACCGGAAAAAAACAGGTTTTTTTCCGCCGTTTTAAAAATACCGGTATTTTTCCATCCCTACATAAGAGCCATCGAGTCTGGGAAAGGCCGTGTCATGGTGGCATTAGTACTAGTGGCAGCACAGATTGGATGGATGGTCACCGAACTCCATTGAAATTAGGTTACGTTTACACTTACACGGTCACTCTGCCACCACAGCTATGCGCACTGTACATTCTAGTTCCAGCGCACGTGTCTGGCGAATACAGTACACAGCATACAGCGCACAGAAAGGTGTACAGTTTATGTATCCCCACTTTAACCCGTACTGGGTAATACACCAAAGTGAGTATAAATGTCATGGCCACCGCTGATAATGCATGCGCTCGTTGTGTCTGTATGAGCATGCGGTATGGGGACAAGAGAAGTTCCCATGTTTAGGGCATTTTAATGCCAGCTGAGAATCATATGACAACTGAAATCGTTCTCACTGCTATGTATACGACACCCTACCCCTGTTTTATCGGAAAGAGTGTGGATCAAATTGGTGACTCACTTGGGCGGTACGTGTGCTGGGTGCTCGGGCCGGCCGCTCGACGCTAACAGCCACTGGTATAATTTCTGGCTCCGCAGGTCGTCTCCCCCTCCTTCAAACTCCCAGGCCATCCCCCTCCTTTCTCTCTCACTTTTCTCCTACACTGTTAAAAATTTTTGGAGAGATTTTACAGAAAAAGTCTGGGTATACCAGTTGCCAATATAAAGTCTTGTAAAATTACCATAGTCTGTAAAATTACAGAACACTTGTAAAAATAAGTTCTGAGACCATCTGTAAAAAATGTTACAATAGTTCTCTAGAAAAATATTCACAGACCTCTAATTGTAAATTCCTTGAACAAAGTACAAAGACAATACTAAATTTGGTAAAAAAAAAAAAGGAATCCTGAGGGTATTTGAACCCTCGACCTTTGGTTTCGGAACCCGATGCGTTGACCATTGCGCTACAGCGCGCTTCGTGTTGGAGTCGTGCACGTTCTCGATCCCTTTCTAGACCCGTACCTGGTGACGATTCTTTAATGCTCGTTCCGAGGTATACCTCTTTTTAGAGATTTGTATGGTTTTCCTTCCACTAACACCGAATTTAATTTAGTGTTTGGTTTTTGACGCGTCAATGTTCAACATTGAACAAAATATGTACAAAAATTGAACGACGTCGAAAATTACACACATATTCTGCAAATTAAGAATACAGAAAATCTGTAATTTTACAGAATTCTGTAAAATTACAAGAAAACTTTGGGAATTTCGCATAGGCTAGTAAATATGCCATACTACTTCATGTAAAAATACCAAGTTTCTGTAATTTTACTGTCAGTTGTAATTTTACTATACAAAACGTGTAATATTGACATATTCTGTAAAATTACAACACAATTTCTGTACTAAAACACCGAAATAATCTGTAAAATCACTAATTTTTTTAACAGTGTACTCGCGCGGGTGGAGAGAGAGGCAGTGTGAGGTGGGGAGGGAGGGGTGGGGGGTTTGTTCGCGAGCAGACACTGGCTTCAGGACAGAGGCGTCAGCGCTCGGTACAGACAGTTTAGTTGCGTTAAGGCGACCAGGCGCGAATACAGGGAGGGCGGAGGCAAAGGGGTTTCTGCCCTCCTCCCCTATGGCACCTAGATGGCCGCCTCACATGTAGGCAAAAGGCTATACTTTATGAACCTGTGAGTAGGCAAGAAGTTCCACTTCGCCCCTCCCCCCCTAAAGGCTGCCTCTGGATCCGCCACTGAAGGCGACGCGCCATCGCATATGCATAGCAACGAGGCGTGCGTGGGGGGAGTGGGGGGGGGGGGTACTCAGCAGTTGCACCTCAGAATGTGTCGCGCACATTACGCACCGCGGGGCGGGGCGGGGCGGGGCGGAGGAATCGCAGGACGCGATCCAAGGTAACGAGGTGCCTTCGATGCCCGCGTTATTGTGCAGCGTTATCGGAGCCGCCTGTGCACTGAACTGTTTCATTCGTCAAGACAGTTCTGCATGAAGTTCTACGCACAGTTCTGAGTGCAGGAAAAAAGAAACTGCATGTTAATGGGTATGACCACCCGCGTAAGGGTTCATTACGAAACCCCGCCCGCCCCCGCCCCGCGCCACAATTACATGGTCGCCCCTCTTCTCGTTAGCCGGAAAACAACATCAACAACAAAAATTACTTGGAGGATGATAGCATGAGGAGCTTTACAGAACGGGGCGCGGGCGGGGGGCACAAAGGAAAAGTTCTTCGGGCCGAGCTGAATTAGGGTGGTGTCCTTTTTTGAGCGTGCCCGTCCAATAAAGGGACGGAATTATTCTGCGCTAGGGAGGGCTGGGGGCGCGTGGGGGTGCGGGCGGAGGGGGGATGACCAACCGCGCACACTGTGAAACCAAGTGTTCAACTGTTCAACACTTGTAAGTGTGCAACTTCCAGTATAACAGGTGCAAGTGCGCCACTCGGTATTTGTGCAATTGGAAATGTCACTACAACTAGCCAGTCGTATACTTGTAAGTGTTTAACTCGACAGTTGTGCACTTGCAAGTGTTCCACAAGGGAAATGTTGCACGGGGCAGTTGAACACATGCAAGTGCTCAAATTTCGAGTTAATCACTTACAAGTGTACAAAGTTTGACACTTGGAATTGCACAAATACCGAGTTGTACATCACTTGGATGTGTAAGACTGGAAGTTGCACACATTCATGTGTTGAACAGTTGCACACTTGGTTTAACAGTGCAGGCGTAATCATCTGAAGTAGTCAGGCATCGAACTGCAGGCCAGGCAGACTGCTGTCTATGGCCCTCGCCGTGTAGTCACTTATTGTGCAGGGGCCATCGTGTCCGATCGTGTCGCTAGTTTGGTCGCTGGTCCTCCGGTGAAGGGGCGGGGCGGTCAGTGTCTCAGAGCGGGATGTGTGACAGGGTGAGGTTAGCGGCCGCGCCCACCGGCTGTGAGAGGGAGGGACGGTGGGGCGGAGAGACGAGAGAGAGGGAGAGGGAGAGGGAGAGGGAGAGGGAGAGGGAGACGGGGAGTGAATGGGTACGGAGAGAGGAAGGACAGTGAGGGAGGAAAGTGTACTTCGGTTCGAACTATAGTGGCGCCAGTTCGCCAAGGTAAATTAAGCCGGTTTAATAGAGTCTTCCAGTACTGTATTTGTATATGCTAATATGAGTTGAATAATTATCGTTTCTCTTTTAACGTTTTATTCTCGTACAGCGCACAAATTAGAAACACACCACACACGCCTGTGGTGACCCCTCCAAAAGGCCCGCAAAAGCCACCAGCAGGAGGTGGAGATTCCCGCCCGCCCCCGCCGTCCATCTTCTCTGCTCCAACAGATTCTCTGACTCTCCGGGCGAGGTGAGGTGCAGAGGTGGGGTGGAAGGAAGTAGTAAACTTAGATTGGGCAATGAAACGGCAGCACGGTGCCATTAAGGGCGGGCCCGGGCGAGGGGCTGGGCTGGGCTGCCAAGAGTCACACACGGGGACAACACCGCGCCGCGCCGCCACCGGAACCGGAAACGGCTCATCCACCTTGAAATTTAAAATAAGAGATCATTGCCGCGAATGGCGAAAGACGCCAAACGTCGTCGGAAAACAATAAGGAAAGGAGTGGATGTCTGGGCTGGGGTGTTGATGGCGGGTGGGGGTGGGGGTGGGAAACAGAGGGGGCAAGTGGATTTGAGCCGGTCGATTGCTTGGCCCGTCTCTTTGATTAGCACCATTCTTACTCTCCTCTCATCCTCTCTCTCTCTCTCTCTCTCTCGCTCTCTCTCTCTCTCTCTCTCTCTCTCTCTCTCTCTCTCTCTCTCTCTCTCTCTCTCTCTCTCTCCGTTGCTCTCTCTTCTCTTTCCCCTCTCGACTAATCAAGTCTTGCTAGCTTGACTCGCCGCGCCGCTGCGCTCCTGATTAGTATCGGATTTCATTCGACGAGGTGGGCGTGGGCGGCCGGGCCGGGCCGGGCAGGGCCGGGCGGCAGGGTGCAGAGCAGTAATGGCCGGAGACCCTATCGCTCGCTCGGAAAGTGGAGAGGAAATGTGTAGAGGAACTACAGAAACAAGGAATAGCATCTGGGATCTAGGTATTCAAAAATATACCAAATACTAATTCGCTATCGAGAGTTAAAGCTAGCTGACACCTTTTTATTGATACTAATTAACTCTAGATATTTTAAGCATCAAAGGTATCATCTGCTAAAAAATAAGAGCAACGAATAAGCAGAGCAAATCACAACCCACTCCCTATAAATCGCGCCCCACCCCTCGGAACTACACGCGTGCAGGCCAGGCAGGGCACAGAGGCCCGAAACATCCTGCGGCGCGGCGGGCCCCGTGACCTCGCCCCGCCCCGCCCCGCCCCGCCCGGCCCCGCCGTGGCGTGGCGTGGCGCGGCGCGGCGCGCTCTACTCGGGATTTAAAACGAAAACAAACACCGGTGTTAATTACAAGTTGCTCTGTGCATCTTGCTTTATTTACTCTCCTGATATTGTTGAGCGAGGCGAGCTCCTTGCGGCCGGGGCGGCGCGGCGCGGGGGGAGCGGAGCGGGGCGGAGAGTCGCCGGAACAACAATACGCAAAAGATGTATTGTGTGGCGCGGGGCGGGGCGGGGCGGGGCGGGGCGGGGTGGGGCGCAGTGGGGCGGGGCGGGGGTGGGTGACTCCATCTGCCTCTCAACCAGTTTAGTGTGTTCGCTGGTCATCGCAATTACACGCCGCTGTGTGTCGCGCCCAGCACGGACCAGCCTGGGTCGGCTGCCCTGTAATTTATTTGCAAATAATTTTAATTAGGAAATAAAAATAATGACGCGGTGCGGTCCCATTCGCTGCGAGCCTGCTCCCCCCCCTCTCTCTCTCTCTCTCTCTCACTCTCTCTCTCTCTCTCTCTCTCTCTCTCTCTCTCTCTCTCTCTCTCTCTCTCTCTCTCAGCCTTCCCTTTCCCTCTAATTTTCCGCAATAATTATTGCGCCTGGTCCTGGAGGCGGAAATTAACATCCAGTTGTGTGTCGCGAATCTTCTTTAAAAGAGATAAAAACCATTAGAAAAAAAATAGGGTAGTGTAAAATGTTGCCAGTTTTACTTACAGTAATTTTGCATATTTTTCTTTTCATCATTTGTCACCAAAATATTTTTTTTTCATTTGATCTCACTGGGCTGGGCAACGATAAGAGCGCAGGACGTGGCGTCACCTCCTCGTCCCCCGCCTCCCACTGTTAAAAAAATGTTGTAAATTAACAACACATGCGTAGTTAAGTTTGTTAGCAACACATGTTGTTCTCCAACAACAATGTTGTAATCCAACAATATTCCTGAAAATTTTTGAAACTTATTTCCCTCTCAAAATAGTGAGTTTCTGGATCCTCCTTCAAAACAAAAATTGTGACATTAAAAATTTGTTGTTTTAGAACGATATATGTTGCTATCAAACTTAACTACCATTTTGTTGTAGACTAACAACATGGTGATGATAAGTAGTTGTTCCTGTAATGAGCCACTATGTGTAAAATAGAACGACTTTTGTCAGAACATCAAGGAATACAAGTAATGTTGTTTGCAAACAACACTCTCATCATGGAGAGTGTCATCAGCCAACAACGTTTTCTAACAGTGCCCCGGTGGACCACGTGTTCACTGCTTCCGCGACGCGTCCGCGCGCCGGGCCCGGCACCGGCAGGAAGATCAGCAAACAGATACAGCTTCAAAGGGCCGGGCCGGGCCGGGCTAGGCCGGGCGACATCACGTTAGCATGTCCATTACGCTGGAACCCCTCTGTTTGCCGAAAAGGTTATTTAAGTGGGGCGTTGGAGCTGGGGTGGCGGGGCCTGGCGGCGGCGGCGCGGGGCTGAGGAGGAGAGCGCAGTCTTGAGGGGGAAAAAGTACCGCGTACAGCGGGCCAGCGGGCGTAATTGGGAGAGCGCTATGTGCATTCCTTGCAGTGCCGCGTGGCGCATAAGTGCCCCCCCCCCCCCCCCACGCGATCGAAGCTCCCCAAATCCTGTAGGCACAGAGATTTTCATTCGGCGCCGTGTGTTTGTTTTCTCCCGCGAACACAGACACGCAAATACACTCACCGGATGCGGGAGCTTTTATTTTCCGTTCCACTCCGATTTCTCCCCATTCTCTCTCCTCTCTGTTTTCGTTTCCAACCCGCCCCTCCTCCTCCTCTTCACTCACTCTCTTTTAACCGCCCCAGCCATCTCTCTCTCCCTCTCTCCCTCCCTCTCTCTCTCGTTGTCCCTGTCTCCTCCGCCCTGGAAAGGAGATAAGGGCTGAGCAAACACACAACACGGAGCCTCTTATTCACCGTGGTGTGCTGGACGTACTGCAGGCCCAAAGCCCCGCCCCGCCCCGCCCCGCCCCGCCCCGCCCAGTTGTGCATCGCGCAATCATTGATTCATTCATGCCTGCGTGTTTGCCTGGCGGATTTGTCGCGCCGCTGCTGGGGCGGGGTGGTTGCGTCGTGTCGCTTCTCTCTCTCTCTCTCTCTCTCTCTCTCTCTCTCTCTCTCTCTCTCTCTCTCTCTCTCTCTCTCTCTCTCTCTCTCTCTGTAAAGCTCACCACCTGCTGCCTCTCCCAGCTCTCAGCTCGTAACGAAAGAATATCGACGACTGGTACAAATCATTAAAGCGGCCCTGGGCATTAAGGAAACAAGACTTCATTTAGGGCCAACAGCAAAAAAAATCGCTCTCTTTTGGGAGATCTGTAATATGCTGGTCACCATGACGTCTCACGCACGTACAAGTTTGTCATTGTATATTTTGTTCATTCATTACCTTACGGCTATAGCCGTATACTTATAGCATATAACGTATACGTTAATTGGAATTGAAAATGATGATGCTTATATGGTAATTTATATTTAGGAAAACTATTTTTTGGAGAGAGGGGTAGGTAGTAGGTTCTCCATAACGCAGCAGACCCAGACCCTCGTGGCCGCGGCGCGCCGGCGCTTAGAAGGGCGCAGCTCTAGCAGGGAGGTGGGCCGGGCCACGGCCAAGCGGGGGCGGGCCAGGGCCAGGGCCTTCATAGAAAACGGTATACTAAGAGATTGGATTGTGGGTAGGGACGGAGGCGGTACCGGGGGGAGGGAGAGAGCGGTGAATTTGGGGGGGACGGAGGGGTCACGAGATTTGGAGAGAAAGCAAGGCAAGGAGAATAGAGAATATGGAGACAACGGATGAGGGCGGGGCGGGGGGAGGGGGCAGATTCGTACCACCCAGAACGTGATAGCCAACGTGAATGTTGACCTTAGATGTTCCCCTTCCACTTTGTACGGCGAAAAAGCAAAGAGATTCGGCCCTAGCGGCCCCCACGGTCGCCCCAGTTGGCCTCGGTCACTGCCTGCACAGTCCTGCACTAGCACTCTGGATAGGTTTTTCTTTCGGGTATGCTTGGTGAACGGGCTTTTTGCTGTTGCACCTAATGTATTTTTCAAATGTTTGGGGGGGAAAAATCTTATACCGTGTTTCTGCTGACTGAAGTGATCTTGCCCAAAGACATTGAGACATCTCAGACATCTACTATTTTGAGAGAGAGAGAGAGAGAGAGAGAGAGAGAGAGAGAGAGAGGGAGAGAGAGAGAGAGAGAGAGAGAGAGGGTGGGTGAGGGGGTAGCTGCGGAACGGTGGGGGAGAAGGCAGACCGTGCTCTGCTCCGGGGTTTATATGTCGCTGTTCGTCCAATTACGAAAGATGGGGGAGGAATCGCCGGAAGAACTAACCCTAAGTCGCCTTGTTATTTCAGCCGCGTCGCATCGCGACCCGCTCTGCCGGGCCGTGCCGGGCCGTGCCGGGCCGTGCCGGGCCGTGCCGGGCCGTGCCCGCGGTGTGCTCCAGAGGGGCCCAGCGAGCCAGTGAGCCCAGCCCCCGGAGGTGAGGCTCACTTTCCTTTTAACGTCGTTCGACATGTGACTGCAATGTGAAACCAAGTGTTCAACTGTTCAACACTTGTAAGAGTGCAACTTCCAGTATAGCAGGTGCAAGTGCGCCACTCGGTATTTGTGCAATTGGAAACGTCACTACAATTAGCCAGTCGTAAACTTGTAAGTGTTTCACTCGACAGTTGTGCACTTGCAAGTGTTCAACAAGGGAAATGTTGCACGGGGCAGTTGAACACATGCAAGTGCTCAAATTTCGAGTTAATCACTTACAAGTGTACAACTGCCAAGTTTGACACTTGGAATTGCACAAATACTGAGTTGTACACTTGGACGTGGAAAACTGGAAGCTGCACACATTCAAGTGTTGAACAGTTGCAGACTTGGTTTAACAGTGTGGGCAGCGCCCTGACTAGTGTGAAAGACTGCATATGAATTGATCGACTTCTCTGATGTCGGTTGTCGGTTTTCCGATGGCTCGGCGATGCTGTGGGCCCAGTGCGCCTGTGGTTCCCCGGGTAGGCAAGCCCGCAGCACAGGCCTGCTCGGCAGCTCGGCCTACCGCGCAGGCGCCCGGCCTGCAGTGCTGGTGTGGAGTGAGCTCCGATGTCGTTCCCTGCAGGAATAAGGTTCGCGGGACTCCGTGCCTTATCAGGCCGGAGCGGAAATATTGCTGGGTTTATGAGTGGTGACAGGCGGGAGCCGCGGGGCGGGGCGGGGCGGGGCGGGGCGGAGCGGGGCCCTGCCTGGTTTAAGAAACTCCTCGGGGATGCGCTCGCCGCCGCACGCCGTCACGACCCCTGCCTGTAAGCGCGTTCGTTGCGCTTTCCTTATTTGGCGCCCAGCAAGCACCATAAAGCCCTGGCACGCGTAAGGGGGCAACACGGGAGTTATCTGGATATGCATGAGAAAAAAATCCTCCCTTTATTTACTGCTGCGACAAGGTACAGTACTACTAATCGAGGGACCGCGAGGAGACTCCATAAGGTAATCTTCCTACTATTTTGACGGTGAAATAAGAAGTGAATGTCAGTAATCTCCAACGTGACATGTGACATGCTAAGTGGTGTAGTATGCCCCTGGCTACCGCACTAGGGCAGGCGCCGTACAACACGATCCCCACATACCTCCGTGTGTGTGTGTGTGTGTGTGTGTGTGTGTGTGTGTGTGTGTGTGTGTGTGTGTGTGCGCCCTCGGCCTCGGCCTCGGCCGCGCCATCACATTTAAATGAAGCTTTTACCCTGAAACAAAGCCATAATTATAGTGCAAATGGGTTCCAGTAAGGCTGGCGGGGCGGGGTGTGCCGCGGGGGCCCTCTTGCGGCCCGGCAGCTAGCCGCTGGTAGCCACTCCACTCCGGAGGGGCTTAACTACTGCCACCCACTACCAGGGCGTATAAATGACCAATTCAACTCAACATGGTTAGCTCGCCGTAAAAGGCATAATCGTCTAGTTGCGTGAAGATGGCTGGCCGTCCCCGCCGGGCTGGGGTGCTCGGCTCGGCCGGCTCGCACTACACGGCGTCCAACGCGCTCAACGAGCGCGGAGAGGAGAGGGGAGGGGAGTAAGGAACTCGCTGTTTAGTTTAGTCATATGCCTCGTTTGTTATGGTACCCGCTTCCTCCTCCAGGCCTCCCGTTAAACTTCGACCTATATTATGTAACAGAACATCCTTCCTTGATGTATGCGTTATTTCTGGATGGCACACGTCGCGGCCTCTTTTGCAACAATCCTCCACTAACAGGTGAGCGTGGCTTGCATATTCTAGTCCCGCGCCTCTGCCGCCTCCGCCTGCGCAGGTGAATGGAGGGCCGTGATTAGGTCTAGGCGCTGCGGGCGCGGGGCGGGGCGGGGCGGGGTGGGGCGGGCCGGGGGCTGAGGCTGCTGCTGGCGCCACGTGGTGCCGCGCCCCGCCGCTAGATGGCGCCGGCTGCGCTGGCCGCTGCGGCTGGGCCGAGCCCTTCCCTTCATGTCTGTGATGAGCGTATGCGCGTGCTGTCCCCAGCCCAGCCCAGCCCAGAGGCCTGGCCGCGTCCTGGTCCTGTTGGAGCCGGGTCAGCAGCAGCAGGACCCCGAGGGCAAGCAGGCTCCGGCCTCAGAGCCTGGACTCTTTCACTTTTGCTGTTTGCAAAACTCGCGGTCACCATGGAATCAGCCGTATCTGTTTGCCGCAGTACTCTGGAAGAACTATAGGGAAACCAGCCTAACGTCAGACTTTTCAAAGCACAGGCTAGCCCAAGCTGTAGCATAGGAGTTTACAGGCGAGAGGGGGTGCGGAGAAGCGTATGACCTTGGGCTGGTCTGCCAATAAGTTAGAAAATTCTTACTGTGGTGGAAAAGGGAGAAAAGGCGTGCAGAACGCGTGTTTATCAGTGTCTTACAGCCGTAGCCAATTTACTTTAAAGGGGTTTCGTCGAACAATCATACCCGGTGTATCGGGTATTGCTGGATTGTATCTGGAATGCGCGAATGTCGCTCTCGGGGCCTGGCACAGCGAGTTTGGGGCGAACGGTCTGATACGATACAAAGAAGAAATAAAAAAAAATGAATCCTAAAAGTCCCATTACGAGCCGGCGCGGCGGCGGGCGCTGTGCGGCCTGTTGCGGTGTGAACAAAAGACTTTCATTAACTCTTTTATTTCGCGCTCACCTCATCGTGTGTTTCACGTGCCACCAAGCCGGGCGTGGTGACGCTTGCCCTCAAAATACAAGAGCAATGCCAGTGGGAAAAGGTTCGCGATAAATTGTGCCGATGCTGATAAGTTTAGTGTGACATACTTGAAATTAACCCGGAATATGCTGCTGGGTTTATGTTTTCCCGTTTTTTTTTTTGTTTTTTTTAATTTTGCCTATCAGAAATTCAAAGAAAATTTACTGCGACAGTTTATGTCCTACATCAATCTTGTGTGAGATTTGCAACAGGTTGTGTGTATTGGCTGAGAGCTATCCGAGCATCTCGAGGCTCCCTTTCCTGGAATGAATGACCTGTTGAAGTCGCTCGCTGAGTAGGGCATGGAGAGGGTCGGCGTGAAGGAGAGAAGGGGTGGGGGGAGTCTGAAGCACGCTGCGTGTGTGTGTGTGAGCGCGCAGCTCTCCGGAAACTATGGAGGCAATCTCCAAGGTGCAAGCTTGCCTATTGAACGGCTGTGCCCCGCCCCGCCCCGCCCTGCCCCGCCCCGCCCCGCCCCGCCCCGCCCCGCCCCGCCCCGCCTCGCCCCAGACACTCCACCGCGCCGCTCTCCACTACGCGCTCTATTGCTACAACAGTTCGGCCCGCCCCGCCCCGCCCCGCCCCGCCCCGCTGATTTATAAAGCAATATACGAGACAACTTCCGCCCGGGGCTGCCGGCTGCTCTGCTTGGCCCGCTGCAGGCTAGACTCGCTCCGCGCCTAGCCCCGTCTTAACCCCTTTTCGCTCACCAACCTCTCACCAGACCCCTCCACCCCGCCCCCCTCCTTCCTCCCTCGCATCTATCTCTAGGGCCCCCTCCGCCCCCCTCCCCTCCCCTCCCCTTGTCTTTCTCTATCGCTGTCTCTGGTCTACTAAATTTGTGCGCGGTGCGGTCGGTTTGCGGCCCGGCCCGGCCCGGCCCGGCCCGGCGCTCTGCTCCTGACGGCTCTACTACTTTCCGATGAGTCAGATGTCCCGTTTTGGCCGGCGCGTGCAGCGCAGCGTGCCATCGTGAGAGCAAATTTATTTAAGAAAAGCAGGACCTTACCTCGACCCCCTTCGATTCTGACGATATTTGGTGGGCAGGTTGCCTCCCTAGGTGGGAGTCTCCAGCCAAAATTTGAGACCGAAAAAAATTTATTGGCTGAGCTGTAGGGAATTTTTGTTTTTTTTTCACTTCATTTTGGGTATTTTGAATAACGTCCAGGTTTTTAGTGCCAGGTGGTTGAAACTTGGGTCCCTCAGGTAAAATTGACCGAGGAACAAGAATATGGCCATGGATTTGAGCCCTCGGTCGTGCACGACGAATAAATTCGAAATTGTGCCCCCAAAACCTCTAAATTTGTAACAAAATACCCAAATCTTGGGTATTTGAACTTTTTTGGGGAATTTCGACATTTTTCCGACATCATCTTGTAGGAAAAGAGCCAAGGAATCCAATGAGCTTGGTCCCATATTTTTAGGACAAGCCGTTTAGGAGCTACAGCGCTGCAAAGTTGGACATTGTCTAGTGGGATCTCAAGTTGCCCCACACTGAACTCTTCGGGAAGTGACGGCACGAAAATTTGGGTAACAGGAGTTCAATTCCTGCTTCCACCTGCGCTTGGGCTCCCCGGGTAGGCCACCACCTTCACACAAGTGCTTGGCGGGTTGGCCTATCCAGTGTGTCACAGGCGCTCCCATTAGCACCGCCTCGGTAACGTGTAAAAGCGCCATAAAAAAGCAGGTTTTGGCGAGGCGTTCTTTACAAAAAAAAATCAGTGTACACCCTTAAAAAATGAGTAAAAAATCAGTAAAAACATAAAAAAAAACGGAAAAAAATAAATATTTAAAAAAAATTAGAAAGAAAATCAGAAAAATGAAGGGGAAAAAAAATCTGGAGCATCTTCGGTTGCCTACCTACGAGGCGTCCTGAGGGGTTCCGTGCAGGTTTGAGGCTACCAATTCGTGGCCCGTTTTCCGCCTTCGTTGGCTCCGAGCTACTGATGCGGGAGGCAGAGAGCAGGCCTGTAGGGAGTGTATCGCCCCAGGAGGCCCAAAACCCGAGACGTCCTTCACTATAAATTCAAGCGTCCACAGACTTATCGGTGATTGTCCTTGATTTTTTCTTAATTTTTTTTCCTAATTTTTCCTGATTTTTTCTTGTTTTTTTTCCCTTCATTTTGAGATGGCATCGTTTCATATAGATACGTTTGATCAAAACTGTAATTGTATTAAAATACATTTATTTTAATAGTTATTAAATACAGATTCTACAAACAGCACAATTGGTCAAAATTTATCATAATTAATTAAAATAAGATTTTCATTATTATTAAAATGTAATTAATTATTTTTGAATTAATTTGTAATTAATTACTTTTTAAAAAATAAATATTTATTTTAAATTAAATATTATATTTAACGGCTTATCCGCGGGGCATGCGTGACCTCGCGGAGGACCCTCCTCTCTCGCGGGGGCAGGTCGCGCATCCCCCGCAGGGGGCCCGCGACACCGCGAGGGGCACGTCGCGGCTCCGCGGGGCGCTCTCCAGGGCCGGCTGTCTCCTACCACCGCACCCACTCCCCCCCTCGCACTACAGCGCCTGCGGCCAGTGTAGGCAACCCAACTGACTGCCCTGTGTTCTCTGGGTCACCCCGTACTAGATGGCTATGGTGGACGGCAGAGACCTTAAACGGTCGAGTCGGCCGACTCGAAATCCGTTCGAATGCGACGCGTGCGAGTGAGACACACCGGCAAGCTGCGCTCGCTCTCGCTCCCACTCACCGCTTTCGAACGCATTTCGGGTCTGGCTGACTCAACCGTTGCAGGTCTCTGGTGGACGGAGTCTAAATAATTTTAATTTAATTAATTTACCAAATAATATTATTATTTACGAATAATTTAAAAATTATTATTGTTATTAAATAAAAATTATATTAATTTTACTTCAAATAACTTAATGTAACGTGATATATTATTTTAACTATTTCTATCTTTTTTTTATCATGACTACACATTTGATCAAAAACACAAAATACATATTAAAAATACTTTTGATCAAACGTATCTATATGAAACGAGCCACTCCCTTCATTTTCTGATTTTCTTTCTAATTTTTTTTTTTAATTTTTTTCCTATTTTTTTTTATGTTTTTACTGATTTTTTACTCATTTTTTTAAGGGTGTACACTGATTTTTTTTTTGTAAAGAACGCCTCGCCAAAACCTGCTTTTTTATGGCGCTTTTACACGTTACCGAGGCGGTGCTAATGGGAGCGCCTGTGACACACTGGATAGGCCAACCCGCCAAGCACTTGTGTGAAGGTGGTGGCCTACCCGGGGAGCCCAAGCGCAGGTGGAAGCAGGAATTGAACTCCTGTTACCCAAATTTTCGTGCCGTCACTTCCCGAAGAGTTCAGTGTGGGGCAACTTGAGATCCCACTAGACAATGTCCAACTTTGCAGCGCTGTAGCTCCTAAACGGTTTGTCCTAAAAATATGGGACCAAGCTCATTGGATTCCTTGGCTCTTTTCCTACAAGATGATGTCGGAAAAATGTCGAAATTCCCCCAAAAAGTTCAAATACCCAAGATTTGGGTATTTTGTTACAAATTTAGAGGTTTGGGGGGCAAAATTTCGAATTTATTCGTCGTGCACGACCGAGGGCTCAAATCCATGGCCATATTCTTGTTCCTCGGTCAATTTTACATGAGGGACCCAAGTTTCAACCACCTGGCACTAAAAACCTGGACGTTATTCAAAATACCCAAAATGAAGTGAAAAAAAAACAAAAATTCCCTACAGCTCGGCCAATAAATTTTTTTTCGGTCTCAAATTTTGGCTGGAGACTCCCACCTAGGGAGGCAACCTGCCCACCAAATATCGTCAGAATCGAAGGGGGTCGAGGTAAGGTCCTGCTTTTCTTAAATAAATTTGCTCTGAACGATCAGAGGGCTTATACCGTGTAGATGTAAAAATTATTTTGGAAATATCGGGGGATCATGGAAACCACATTCGAGCTCATTTTCATGATATGAGTGCTATGCTGACTGATTGCATAAGGATGCCGTTGTCGAAGTTTAGCCGACACCGTAATAACAGTGCAACGGAAGGTTTTAAGGTATTACCTTCCAAAATATACCAGATTTACTGAGCGCTTGGGGGGAAGGCAAGCAAGGTGACGGCACTTCGTGCTCCACTCGGAGATGGTCCGCCAGGCCCGCCCCCCTCCCCTCCCTGTGCATCCTACAGGCGCGGCTCATCTCACGGCGCGTGGCCCCGACCGGACCGCCGGCCCTCGCCCTCGCCCTCGCCCTCGCCATGCAAATACGGCAAGTTCCATAAAGGCAACACAATTACAACACGTCATTTCCAGCGAGGCTCGGGGTGACTGGTGGCACCTCGCCCACCCCTTGGGCCGTACACGTTCACTCTCGTTTCCTTGGTATCTCTAAGTTGCGGAGAATATTGTGCAAGCGCAATATGCTTAGACGCTTGCCCAAAATTCTCCGTAAGCGCGTCTTTAAAGAAATAACAGTGTACCGGGTGTTTCTTTGAATGCGTAACTGTGTTGCGGGTTTGCCTACCCTATTCACCCGTAAGGCGCCATGGCCCCTGCAGCGCTGGAGAGTGTGCAATCCCGCATCACTGTTACGCATTCAAAGGAACACCCGGTACTCGGCTGAGGCCGTGCCCCGTGGGTTGCCTACATACAGGGGTTTTGTAGCCCATGGTGCCTACCTTTCAGGCGGCCCACTCGAGCCCGAGATGAGGGGCGATCGCCCCCCCCCCCCTTTAAATCGCGCCTGGTCATGCCAAGGAGAGCGAGTGCGTGCGCCCACAGATCCCCGAAATAAGCATTTAATGGCTTGCGGCCATTTCTCGTCGTGTTGCTGGCCGCGTCCCGCCCCGCCCCGCCCCGCCCCGCCCCGCCCCGCCCGGGGCCTCAGCCCTTTAGCCCATCCCCTCACAAAAGGCCACCTAGGCCACAGTCGGGCAGGGCAGCCGAGCCGAGCCGCGCCGCGCCTCGGCCCCGCGTAACTTCACATCTATTCGGGCAACATTTACATGGCAAAGGTCGGCAGGACAGGACAGCCACAGGGGCATGCGGCCGTGACCACCTGTCAGGGGGAAGGAGCACCAGCCGCCCCGCCCCGCCCCGCCCCGCCCCGTCTCGTCCAACCCCATCCCGTCACCCTTTATTCTGCCTCAACCTCGCACAGTTAACATGGTTAAAATGTGCACTAGAACAAAGTCGTGGTTTCCAAATTTTCCGTAACCTTTTTTGATTTGATAAACCAACTACTGGTTTTGTGGGTGAAGATCCCACTTGTATTACAAAAGTTTTTGATAGCACCTCGAGGTCTTACGTGCAGCAGGCACACTGTAAAATGCTTGCAAAGAATTGGTTCGTATTGCAAACTATTTTCTTTGTAAGCTGCAAAGAATTTTGAAGCATTGTATTACGAACTAATTCTTTGTAAGCTTACCAACTATTTCTTTGCAATACAAACAAATAGTTTTTAAGCATTCTAATAGCTTGCAAAGAAGTTCTTTGCAATACGAACAAAGTCTTCGTAATATGAATATTAAAAATTCTTCGCAACGTTGCAAAGAATTTAGTTTGCAAGCATTTTACAGTGCAGGGGCTGGCGGGCGTGAAGACGGGCCGAGTTTCTTGCCGTGACGACGTTATCCAATTATGTGAAATGTCATCGCCCCGGCCACGGCGGGGCGCCAGCCAAGGTGCCGCAGCGCAGCGCAGCGCCTGCCAAAGTCTTACCTGTCGTCTGCGCAGCCTGGGGCAGGGCAGGGCAGGGCAGGGCAGGGCAGGGCAGGGCAGGGCAGGGCAGGGCAGGGCAGGGCAGAGCAGAGCAGGCCGCCGACAAGAGGCCCTCTCTCCGCCCCGGTAGGCATGTGCGGGGTGCGGGCCTGTGTAAGTCTGCGTGAAGCGCTCTCTCACCCTCTCTCTCTCTCTCTGTCTCTCTCCCTTTCTCTCTCTGTCTCTCTCTGTCTCTGTATCTCTCTCTCTTTCTCTCTTTCTCTCTCTCTCTCTCTCTCTCTCTCTCTCTCTGTCTCTCTCTCTGTCTCTCTTTCTCTCTGTCTGTCTGTCTGTCTGTCTGCATCTCTCTCTCTCTCTCTCTCTCTCTCTCTCTCTCTCTCTGTCAAAGAGGGCGAGCGAGCGTTGCGTCCGCTGGCGCATCCGATCCTTGTCCAACGTTTCTTACGTTATTTGATGGGAACGACCGAAAGGCTTGGCTGGGTCTGGTCTGGCCTGCGGGGCGGGGCGGGGCGGGGCGGGGCGGGGCTCAGGACCTTGCCAGCCCAGCCAGCGTGTAGTAAAGGATATGCCAAGGCCCGACACGCCCCCGGCCCGGCCCCTGTCCCTCTCTGCTACCCAAGGCAATACAGGGCGGGGCGCCCCTCTCCCTCACATGCAGATACAAAGAGCCTCGCAGGGCTCGCTCTCAGAGCGACCTCGGCCCCGCCCCGCCCCGCCCCGCCCGCCAGCTCTGTCTGTCCGGCCCCGGGGCGGGGCAGAGGCAGCAGGGACTGCTTGATCAGGAATGGCCAAGGCCCTCATTTCCAGCATTCTCTTCGCCACGCGCGACAGAAAACCGTTCCTTTTCCTCTTTTCTCTTTTCGCCCTTTTCCCCCTTGCAGGGAAAGCATTGCGGACCTGGCCCGGAGGGGGGGGGGGCATGGTTATGCCCATGCAAATTGCAGTTTCGCAAACGCAGGGGAAAATATTGTTTAAATTGCTAATGGTGCGTTATCCTTTGCCTCAAGCCGTCACAGTGCGCCCCGGAGCTGAGCCGAGCCGAGGCACGCGAGCCGAGCGGAGCCGGTCTGTGAAAAAAAACACAAAGGGAAAATAGAAGGAAGCTGTGTTCTTTAAGGGCGGCGAATGTTCTTGACTCAACCGCAAGGGGGCTCGCAACAAGCGATGTTCACCTCTCTCTTTTTTTCCCCCTTTTTTTTTCTTCTTTTTTTTTTCTTCAAATAAGATTTTGTGTCAAGCCGTATGCTGACGAAAGACCGTTCTTCTCTGCTAAAACTCGTACTGCTTTCATACTACTCCACATTTTCATGCATTTGTTTTGTACTGTTGTCTCACAACGCTGTAATAAGCAGCTACAGTTTATAACGCTTTATAAGAAGAAAAAATACTGATCTTGAAGATATTCGAAATTTCCCAGATGCTCTTCTCTTCTCTCGTCGCAGGTAACAGCGCTGGAACACCCTAGCGCACGGCACCGGAGTATCATCGCGCGCATATCTAAAGTTTACGAGGACTCTAAAATGATGTCGAGGACGGTCGTTAACGGAGAGAGTAGGAGGGGGAGCTAGAGAGGAAGAGGTGCAGGGGAGGGGAAGAGGGAGGGGGGCATGGTGTAAACGAAGATGGGTAGCGCCGTGCCAGCGGGCTGTTGGAACAATGAAACGAAAAACAACCACTGCATATTTGCGAGAAATACGGCGTTCGCAGCCCTTTACCTTGGAAGCCCTCACACCTGCCGAATCATTTTTTTAATTTGCTAATATTGTGGATAGGTTATAGCGCCGCCTGCCGCCCTACCCCATGAATAGAATAGGCAGGGTTTCCCTCCATGGCCTGGTCTCACTTGCCTCCCAACACCAACTGCCTTGGACACCTTACTTTAAGAATCAGGCCGAGCGAGCCACCACTCTGTTGACGGGTGTACACAGGATTACAAGATCACATGGATTACACATGATTATATACCTGGTTTTACGTGCTAAGTAATTAAATTTTATTATATTTTTAAAATTTTGCTTACTTTGACGAAGGATTAGAGAGAGATTACACGTGGGTTACAGGCTAATGTGTACACAGGATTACAGGAGTGGTATGGCCCCCTCGAATCAGGCCACATCCTTTTTTCCCCCTCAGATCCACATCCCACAACTTGCGTGCGCGTTTTCCGTCTCGTGTAGCTGTAAACACAAAACACGCCTGCGTGCCCTGAGCGGGGCTGGGCCGGGCCCCTACGAGCGTGGGGGGGCGCGCGGGGCGGGGGGACGGGCCGGGCCCCTACGAGCGGCCAAGGGGCCTATCTTCGATTACGCCCCGCTGAGCAAGGATCTTCCGCGCCATTGGACCTCCGGATCGGGCGACTTCCACGCGGACAAACGCCCTGCGCACCCCCCCCCCCCCCCACCCCTCCACCCCGTCCCTTGGTTTGGCCTGTCACCGAGGCGAGGACCGTCCACGCCCGAGTGCTACTCGCCGCCACTCAGAACTGCCTGGGCCTTGAGGCACAGGACAGGACATGGGGTTAAACCTCAGGTTTTTCACCTGCAAATGGATTGGTTATCTGCAGAACTTGTGCTCGTTTCGTTCAATCCCTGTCGTGTCGTGACCCGGCCCACGCCACCAAACCCCGTATCGACTTGGAATTCATGGACAAAAGAGAGAGGGCGGTCGTAAATTTCAAACATAATTTTTAAATAGTAGTTCACAAACTATCTTGCAAATCCATGATAATATTTTCCGCAGTTTACACCCTTCCTGCCTGGCCCACGAGGACACTGCCCTCAATAACCCCCGTCCCACCCCGCCCCGCCACGCCCCGCCCCGCCTCGCCCCGCCCCGCCTCGCCCCGCCCCGCCTCGCCCCGCCCTCCCCCTGCCCGCAGTGCGCCAGTGCCAGTAGTTCACGCGATATACACTCAAACGGAATTCCGAATGGCATGCCGAAGTGCAAAAGGGCACAGTTCGCCCCGGCCCCGGCCCTGCCTGGCCCCCCGGGGGTGGAGTAGGGGGCGGGGGCGGGCCCAGTGCTTCGGATGACAGTTGTCGCCCTGCGCCCGCCCTGCCCCGCCCGGCCTGCCTCCACCTGTTTGAGCGTCTTGCGCTGCGCTGCGCTGCTCGTTCAATGGCCAATGCCGTTGATGAATAACAAGGGCGGAGCCTTGAGCGCAAATGGGGTGGCCATTAGCAGCTTCTCTTCATTCAGAAACTTTCTGTTTTTGTGTATTTTGTGTGCTTTTACATGTTCTGGTCAGGCCGAAATAATGTTTAGAACTGCATAATTCGTTATATAATTTTTTTAAATCTTGTCTTTTGTAGGAATGAGCTGGGACTTCACTTTTGCGGTGCGGCACTGGTACCACTCTCTTGCGCTACTTTTGTCCATCAGCAGGACCTGCTTGTAGAGGTCAGTAGAATTCTCAACTTACTTCGCAGAGGTAGTGTTATCTTATTATGAGAATTTGTACACCCCGCATACAGTTCTAAATTTGAGTCTGAGCAAAGTGCATTCTGACCGGAGGAATGTGTATTCGACTGTTTCCTCGAGCTCTCCTCTCGAGTCCTTGTCTGGACTCAGGTTTCTCCTTCCATGTGATTTTCAGAGTTTTACCAAGCATAGGAGAGACGCTAGGAGCGATAATGTGAATTTTCGTCGAGTTTTGAACGATTTCTCGAACGCAACTTTTTTCCATTGCTGGGTAAAACTTTAAATTATGTTTTTTCGTCTTCAGGACATCAAGATACACCTTCCATGTGATTTTCAGAGTTTTACCCAGCATAGGAGAGACGGACGTGGGTCACAAGCGCTACAGATCACAACCGCTACAGGTCACAAGCGCTACAGCTCGCTAACGTTACGGGTCGCAAGCGCTACGAGTCGCAAGCGCTACAGCTCTGTAGCGCTACGGGTCACAAGCGCTACAGCGAGAATCCGCGCGTTAGGCGGAGCCGAGCCGAGCCGAGCTAAACCTTGAAAAATTACGCACGTGGCGTGAAAACATGGAAAATTTTTGCGACAGTAAACCTCCCGAAGGAGGTTGCGGTTCCCGCCAGGCACAGGGCTTTTACCCCCCGTGGCAGCCAACTACTTCGGTGTTCTTATGGGAACCGGTGCTTTTCTGGCCGCGATCCTGTCGCGCAATTCGACAGATTTGATCCCCGTACTGTCAGATTTAGTCGTACGGTGGTTAACCGAACTGCCCTGTCCCCAGAGCATGGAATAGCTATTTTTGGAGCCAGATTCTAGGACTTATGACCCCACGACCGACCACCAGTCGTGGGCATGGGACGGAACTTCCTGGCAACCCGCTGTCGCTACCAGTGAAGAACCTACCTGGGTTTGAACCAGGCCCCATGTGCCGAGTCTCACAGACACCCCACGGCTTTCGCGGCACCACTAGACCACTAGACCGTCGGCTATTCCACGAGGGAGCTCGGTTGAAATGGGGGGCTTGAATTCCACTCTCCAAATTGTTGTCCTCAGAAAAATTAAATGTTTCGGTAAGATTCGAACCTCCGTCCTGCGACTCTCCGCGCGGACACTATGCCGGCACGGCTACGACGCCACGGTACCAGGTGCCGGACCACTAGGAGTCATGCTGCGCGAGAAGCCACAGTCACCGAAGAAACGAACCCGGTGTCATGAGTGCGCCTGCTCTCCGGCCAGTGCTGGGCCGGCCGCGTCGCGTCATTGGTATCGACGCTACTTATAGCACTAGGTGGGCAGTGGTTTCTTAGAGGTAAAACGTATAATCTTTTTAGAGGTAATCGCGGTTCAATATGAATTTACCTCACTGTGAAAAATATGTCTGTAAGTTTACGACTTTTTTCGTAATTTGTGATTCACAAATGGTGTTGTAAATTTACAATCGAAATCGTAAATTTACGAACGCTTATTTGTGCTCGTTTAAGAATTACAAGTCGATACGAAGTGTCCTTAAAATTTTGTAACTTTATAATTTGATATCGTAACTTTACGACATTTCTCATGGAAAATTTTCCCGAAACTCTTACGAATATTTTTCACAGTGCTCTAAAACCTTAGAGTTAATTTTCATTGAGGTAAAAACACCATTATTTTTGGAGATGTAAATTTCTTAGAGGTAAATCAACATTGCGAATGGTTGTAGAGGTCTTTCCCTTAGAGTTACCGGACCCATCCCGCGACGCCCCCCGCGCGTCATAATTTTCTCTTGTTTGTATGAACGTCGCCGTCATACTCCCGTGCCCTCCACCTCTACCCCCGGCCGCACCGCACGTATTTCCTTATTCGCTTTTACCCTCACCCTACTCCTCTCTCTCTCTCTCTCTCTCTCTCTCTCTCTCTCTCTCTCTCTCTCTCTCTCTCTCTCTCTCTCTCTCTCTCGCTCTCTCGCTCTCTCTCTTTCTCGGAGATGCCGGCCCAATTTGGCAGCCCTTCTCGCGGCCAACGGATCCCCTCGTTTGCTCACGGAGGGCCCCGCCGCCCCGCCCGCCCCGCCCGCCCCGCCCGCCCGGTGATAAGGCGCGGGCCGTTATATGCAGGAGTTGGGTTGGGTTGGGGGGGGGGGGGGTGACGAGATGCCAGGGCAGGTGAGATAAGGCGGGGGGCGCGGGCAGGTGCACCGGGAGGAGGAGAGGGGCAGGGGAGAGAGACTAGGCGCTTGTTTGTCTTGCGAAACGGCTTTCGCGCAAAGTAGCGAAATTTGGACCTTATCATCACCATAGGCAAACTACCTAAGCCATAGGGATGGACTTTTTCCTTAAAAAATTTCCACGCTAAGCTTATCTTGGTCTTTGTGTGTGAGGCTACGCGCGCCCGCGTAAAGCAGGTGCTGCCAGAACGGGCGCAGTACAGTATGGCGAATTTCCAGAGAACCCGCCCGCCGCCCGGCCCATGGGTTGCACGGCTCGTATTTTTATTAGAGCATGCAAAAAAATTAAACAAAATGGTGCTGTTAGTGGCGCCAATATTTCAAAGCCTTTCTCATAATGACGCGAGCGCGTGCGTGTGCCCAGCCCGGCGGCTGGAGCGGAGCGGTCAGGCCGCTGCTCACCTGCAGGCGGCGGGGCGGGGCGGGGCGGGGCGGGGCGGGGCGGGGCGCTCACCTTACGGGGTAGAGGACGGCGGTTAATTTGAGGTGGGACGTAATAAATGCGAAATTACAGGAGGTATTTCGTGGTGACGCATAAAATGGCTGTGGAGGGGAGGGAAGAGGCAGAGGGTGCCGCCCGGCCCGGCCCGGCCCGGCGCTGCGACCCCACTTGCGTAATAGTACTTTGTGCCGCGAGCCCACTCCACATGAAACGCATTTTCCTCTCTTTTTTCCGCGTATCCTCTCTCTCTCTCTCTCTCTCTCTCTCTCTCTCTCTCTCTCTCTCTCTCTCTCTCTCTCTCTCTCTCTCTCTCTCTCTCTCTCTCTCACTCACTCACTCACTCACTCTCTCCTCTCTCTTCTGACTCTTTTTCACACATCCGATGCCCCTACCACCTCGCCCCCGCGGGCCGGGCGGCGCGGTAGCTGTGACATTCCTGGTGTAAAGCGGAGAGGAGTGTGGGAGGGGGAGGCTGCGGTCCCGTGAAAATGTGGGCTGCTGGTGGAGTAGCGGGGTGGGGCGGGGCGGGGCGGGGCGGGGCGGAGGGTGCGAATAAATGGCCCTCATCAAGGCCCTTGAATATAGGACTGGTAAGGCCACTGATGAATAGGGGGACCGGTTCGGTGGGCGCCAAGGCTCGGGACAGGGACAGGGACAGCGACAGGACGTCTAGGACCTCGTTTTATGTGCACGCGTGGAGCGCGCCAAGATGACATTTGGTTTAGCATGACACGAAGTTGCGACTGGACGTTACACGTGGTCTGGTTATGTTAGGCCTAGTAATAAAAAAAAAGTGGCACTCTACTTTTTTGTGTTATTTTTTTAAAAGTACTGCAGCGCATTTCTGAATGGAATTAAGTTGCCCCGGACATTACATACGCATTAGCAGCAGCGCCAGCGCTAGGGCGCCTCTCTCCTCAATAAACCTGCCGGCCCGGCCCGGCCCGGCCCGGGCGAGATGCGTCTTTGATGCCCCTGGCCGGCCCGGCCCAGCTCCTCTGGGAGGGGTGACGATCTGTCTCCATCCCCCCTCGCAGGAAACGGCCTATTCGATGCAGCACACATTTTAAATGAAAGTTGCGCCGGCTCTTCGCCGATGACCTTCCAAAAGACATAACTTAATCAGCAGCCGTCATGCTGACCTTTGGACACGGCGCGGCGCGGCGGGCGCTGTGATAGACGAACACGTGGGACACGTGTACCCCCAGCCCAGCCCAGCCCAGCGCGGTGCCCTCCCTCATTTTTCACCAGCCATGTCGTCGCACGTCAATATAACGCTGTCCGCTGCGGCGGCGGGGGCCCGCCCCGCCCCACCGCACCCCACCGCACCCCGCCCCGCCCCGCCGTGCCCCGCCGCGCCCCGCCGCGCCCGGGCGTGTCCGGCTGGGCTGCCCGCCCCCTCACCCCTAGGCCATTCCTCACACGCCGCGCCCGCCGAGGTGTCACGTGCCGTGCTGTGCGCTCCCTCCCTAACCTGACGCAACTTTCTCCTTGACGCCGTGTCTGTGTGCGCGCCTTTTGGTTTTTCGGGAGCTGATTTATGATATGCGATCGGCTTGGCTGATTTAAGGCAGCGGCCGGCGGCGGAGGCCGGCACGGTGTCGCTGCGACCCGTGGGCTAACGACCTCGATGCTCAAAGAAGAGGAGGGTTCGTCTATTTCCGTGCCAAGTGTGGTGCAGGTAACACGGGGGGGAGGGAGTCTAGGCGCACTGGACGGCGTGGGGGCTGGGAATGGGCGGGGCTGTTTGAAACGATGAGGCAGTCGATGCCCCACCCTGCGCCCCGCCCTGCGCCCCGCCACGCCCTGCCACGCCCCGCCACGCCCGGGCGCGCCCTCGTCGCGCGGCCCCCTCGTGCAGCCCTACCAGATACTGATACGGTCGGAGATAGGGGCGCGGCGCACTTCCATGATGCGCTCGTTTTTCGCCCTCGTTCACGGGCGGGGCCGGGCGGGGCGCGGCGCCGACACGATGTGCTCGTGGGGGAGCAGCACGAGCAGGACCGCTTGGTGCTCCGCTCTGCTCCGCTCGCTAACTGCGCCCGCTTTCACGTGCACAACATGACATCGCATCGGAGGCGCGGCGGCGAGACCTGTGCAGACCAAAGAACCGCTCGGGTCGCTAAGGGCCAGCCCGGCCCAGCCCGGCCCCGGCCCGCTCTTTGGTATTGCAGCGCGGTGTGAATGCAGCCCGCCTGCCTACAGGTGCGCCCCGCCCCGCCCCGCCCCGCCCCGCCTCTCATGCACAGAGCTCGTGTCTGCCGCGCCGCGCCGCGGGTCTACCCGCCTCAGCGAGTTGTGTCACATGCCGTGCCATGTCTACAGCGCGCGGGGTAGTCACGCTAGCAGCGGTGTGTACATCCCAGCAGCCAGGACCTAGCGGGCGGGGCGGGGCGGGGCGGGGCGGGGCGGGGCGCGCCGACTATTTGATGATTTGTTTGCAGGGCGCATGCGGGTGCCCTGAGGGGGTGCGCCGTGCGCCCTACCCCACCCCACCCCACCCCGCCCGCTATGGCACAGGTCTCTCACCCCGGCGCTGGCGCGCCCGCCGCTGCCTGCAGCCCACCCCCGCCCCGCCCCGCCCCGCCCCGCCCCGCCCCACCACGCTGGCCCCACCCCGCCCGCTGGCGCGCAGCGCTACGCTGCACGGGTGCATCGAACCCCGCCGACAATACTACCCTGTCCTACCTGATGGTACAGCCACTGCCCATTTCGAGCTGTTTGTATTTTGAGAGAAAGGATAAAGGCTGCGTATTGTTTTGGCATTTATGTTGTGTCTGCCAAAGCAGACAGACTGCGCAAAAAAAATAAATGATACTACCACCCAAGTCGAGCTTATTATATTTTTTGGTAACGCCGATGGGCCAGAGTTGTGGTCAATCTGGCCCAGTAATCGTTTCTCGAATCGTCCCTCAGCCCGTGGCCTTGTCGGGGCCCCCCAGCCCCCCTCCCCCGCCCCAGTCGGTAATGACCCACCCCCACCCCCCGGCGCGGCGCGGCGCGGCGGGGCGCGGCAGGGCCCTGCTTGCACCTGATGAGGAACTTTTCCATTTTATATGTTGTTTGTTCCAACTTCTTCATCCCGCTTTGCCTGAATGGCAACCCCTCTGTCTTCCTGCCAGGGCATCGGTTGCGGCGGGGCGGGGCGGGCGGGGCGGCGCGGGGCGGGGAATAGAGTAACTCTGCGAAAACAATGGGCGCTCTGCTGCTCCGCCGCTGTGCTCAGCTCCGTTATGCGGGCTGTCACATGCCGGTGCCAGTCCGCTAATTCCGCTCGCCCCGCCCCGCCCCACCCCGCCCCGCCGCTGCAATCTGTCCGGGCCGGGGACCTGGCCCCCTCATCCCCTCGGACACACAGACCCACTAAAGTCCAAGCCACCCGCCCTTTCTGTCCCCGTGCAGCAACCCCCCCTCCCCCTCCCCCTCGCTTTGCATCTGATAGGCCGGTTGGAAACTCGTAAGCTGAGGATGGCGTCCCCAGGGCGAGGCGCGGCGCGGACAGGGCGGGACCGGACCGGCGGGACCCTGCTGCCCTGCTCTCCCTCCGCGGGGGCGTGCAGCGGGGCGGGGCGGGGCGGGGCGAGGTGGGGCCACCCGGCACAGTTTGTTAACTCGGCCAAAGCTTTGGCAGCGATCTCCACCGCCCTGCCCTGCCCTGCCCTGCCCTGCCCTGCCCTGCCCTGCCCGCGCTGGTATGGCCGGGTGTGTCCCTTGGAAATCTCTTGCTCTCCCAGGAGGAGTCGCTCCGCTGCCCTGTTCCAAAAGCCACCTCGTCTACTGATGCCACTTTCCGTGCACTCTTGCATTGATGCTTTCCGGGTGACTGGAGCATTCACAGGGACCGGCTAAGCAACCGGCGAGGCGGGGCGAGGCGGGGCGGGGCGAGGCGGGGCGGGGCGCAGCGGGGCGGGCCACTCCACTTCCCCCGCGACCTTACCTCCCTCTTAAAGCTGCCGCGTCACTTTTTTCCTTGTCCGTCATCCCCCTCTCCGTCTCTCTCTCTCTCTCTCTCTCTCTCTCTCTCTCTCTCTCTCTCTCTCTCTCTCTCTCTCTCTCTCTCTCTCTCTCTTTCTCTCTCTCCCCCTCTCCCTCTCAGGTAGGTCGGCAGGCTGACGGCCCGTTTGTCAACAAGAAGGCGGTGAGACGAGGCCAGGGAGGGGCCAGGCTCGAGGGCGGAGTTGTGCGAGGTTAATTTTTTCATAAGGTGCAGAGCTTTGCGGGCGGGGCTCAGCGAGCGCGGAGACGAGACGCAAATAACGAGGAAAGAAGAGTGCAGTGATTGTCGGGGAGCTCAGGCGTAGAGCCGGTGGGAGGGAGGGCCGCTGCTCGCCACTCGCGCGAGGCCCACGAGGCAAAAAGAACGAGTTATGTTTCAAGTCCAAAGGGCTTGCATCAAGTGTCAATTGACCTTAACGAGTCCGCCCCTCCGCCCCCGCCGGTGCACTGAACTGCGCGCCGCCCGGATGCGCCGCCCCCACGCCGCCCCTACGCCGCCCCCCGCCCCGGTGCGCCACCCCACCCACGTCCGACACACCTGTGCACTTCCCAATATCGCTCATGTAAAAAGCAGTCGGCCTGGCGTTACGCCCGCCCTGCCCCGCCCCGCCGCACCCCGCCCCGCCCCGCCCCGCCGCTGTGCGACATCCCGACAGGCCGCGTCAGTGGGGTGGGGCGGGGCGGGGTAGGGACCTCCTTGCGTGCTGTGCCACTGACAAAAAGAAGGAATCCTAGTAAACAATGCAACTCTTCACATCGCGGCGGCTTGTAAAGCCAATATTGTGGTGTCCCAGAGGATGATGCCTTAAGTTTAAAGGTCTACATGGTAGCGAA
This sequence comes from Frankliniella intonsa, assembly GCA_033675135.1. NCBI lineage: Eukaryota > Metazoa > Arthropoda > Insecta > Thysanoptera > Thripidae > Frankliniella > Frankliniella intonsa. The sequence continues at coordinate 14,169,269 of CM066253.1, forward strand.
AGTTAATTATTTTCCGGTATTTTTTTTTCTCTCATTATGACAAATAAAAAAAAAACACTCAAACACACGTCCTGAACTTGGTCGGATTTTCTTGTGGTAAAATAATGAACCACGGCGGAAGGGGTGTGGGGGGGGGGGGTGCGGACGAGTGGGGCGAACACAAAGGCACAGTGAAAGGGGAGAGGTGGGGGGGGGGAGGGGGTGCTCCGCAGGAGGCAAGGAGCCACCAAACAAACGGAAAGAGCCGGAACACTCGGTGCTCACCCCATTACTGCTAATGATTCTTATTAGCATGTCAGCGCCAGAGGGGGCGGCGCGGGGGCGGGGGCGGCGCTGGGGTGGGGGCGGCGTGTGTAACAGCCCCGCTCTTACTTTCACGACGACACATATCCGCGTGTCATGTGTATTGCCGCGCGCGGGGCGGGGCGGGGCGGGGCGGGGCGGGGCGGGGCGGGGCGGCACGTCGTGCTTCTTCATCACACCCTTGTCGCGCACCTCGAGATTACATTAGCGAGAGGGCGGAGGGGTGCGCTGGGGTGGGAGGAGGGAGCGGCGCGGCGGGGGCGGGGCGGGGCGGGGCGGCGTATAGCGCCCCTCACCATCATAGTGTCTGTCCTGTCGGCGTCCCGGTAACGACTTCAACAAATATCGGAGCGCGCTCGGCCCGGCTCGGCTCGGCTCGGCTCGGCTCGGCTCGGCCCAGCTCGGCTCCTGATGCGGAAGGAAAGGACCGCGGCCGCGGCGCACATACAGGGAGTAGTGACGCGCGGGGAGGGGAGGAGGGGAGGGGTAGCGTTAAACTATTGACCGTGTGGGACGGGACGGGACGGGCAGAGCTCGGCGCGCGGCTCGGAACGCAATCACAGGCCGGGGCGGGGCGGGGCGGGGCGGGGCGGGGCGGACCCACCTCGCCGGTGTGGCGGGGAAATAGGCATAATCAGTCAGAACACATAGCGGGGGAAAACAGGAGGGATGGGAGTGCTTCGCCTTACCGCTGTCTGTCAGACTGCTGGCGCTGCTCTCGGCAGCTGTTCGGAAAGCGTGAGCTGAGGCGGCCCGCGAGCCCTGAGAGAGGGACTCGCGCCCCGCCCGCCCTACCCCGCCCCGCCCCGCCCCGCCGCGTGCGGTGGGTGCACCTTCCTTCTCCGGACCCCACCCTACTCCTCCGCTAGGGGAAATTACCCCTATTCCCTCCGCCCCACTGTACAGTCCCCCCCCCCCCTCCCATCCCCCACCACCCGCGCTACTTTGATAGTTTAAAGTCGCGCAACTTATCTGCACCAGCGCGCGCGAGCAGCCAAAGGCAGCGGGGCGGGGCGGGGCGGGGCGGGACGGAGCGGAGCGGGGCGGGGCGGGGCGGTGCGGGCGACAACGAAAAGGGCTCGTGCGCCCCTTGAGAGGCGCGTAGCGTAGAGTGTGACAGCGTAATCATGTCTTTGTTGCGAACCCTTCTGTGTGCGCCGGAGCGTGGCGTGGTGCGGCGGGGCGTGGTGGGGCGGGGCGGGGCGTGGTGCGGTGGGGCGTGGTGGGGCGGGGCGTGGTGGGGCGGGGCGGTACACCTCGCCCAACCTGCTGGCGCCTCGTCAGTTTCCAATGCCAAACCCAACCACATGAGTAATTGGCGGTGTTCCCCGCCCCGCCCCGCCCCGCCCCGCCCCGCCTTTACTCTCTCAGGGTACTCAAGTGCAGGTGTACACCGGTGCCTTACAGCCATCCCTGAAGTGTAAAGGTGCGACCACTTTGATGACAGTTATTGTAATGAACACAGCATTGTACAACCTGGCCTTGAAAGCGGAACGGAATAAGCTTCCACGACACTTGTGTTACCGTTCGGGTTGCAGTGAACACTACCACCTCGCGACAGGCAGGAGCGGAGGGAGGCCTTTGTTTGGAATGTAAAAAGGAACAGTCTGCGACAGGCTCGTCGCCACCGCGCCTCGGTGGCCCCCGCTCCTGCCCGCCCCGCCCCGCCCCGCCCTGCAGGCGTCACGAGTGGACTCCTTGACTCGCTGCTCAGTGGCTCAGGGGGAGGGGGCGGCGCCGCGCCGCGCCCTCGAGTGTGAAGCACGAAGACACGCCGCCAGGATATTACCATTCCGGGCTGCGGGCGGGGGTGGGGCCGGGGCCGAGGGTGGGGCCCAGCCCAGCCCAGCCCAGCCGTTGTGCTGGCCTGGCTAACGCTGCAGGCTGCCTGCCGGCTCTCAACCTGTATTAATTTTAAATTGCCACACTATTTCTTCAGTGCTCTGACAGCCCGTTTTATTTCCCAGTACGAGTGGCGCCGGTCATCGGATGGGAATCAATTCCAGTCCTGACAGCTAAATACCTATAGAAATCCACCCCGACACTCGCTATAGAAAAGATTTAATCAAGTACGAAGCGTAACAGTCAAATGTTATTTTTTTTACAGGTGAAAACGACTGGCGGTGCGGTCCAAAGCGATGACTGCCAGACCCCACTTCTACGTCGACACTTTTACGAGACGACATGGAATGCGCGAGTTTTCTCTATATTTTGCAAGGTGAGTTTTTTTTTCTTTTTACGGTACCGTCACGGCTCCCCGAGAACCCACTCCGGACGAGGCGCGGCGCGGGGGTACGGAAAGTAGTTAAGGGTGTAGCTCGTCGTGGCGGGGCGTGGCGTGGCGGAGCGGTCCCGCGCGATCTGAATTTATCGGGCGGCTGCTGCCTTGCCTGCCAGCCTTCTCTCTGCCGCAGACGCGACGCGCCGCTCGCCGCGTAAAAGTGTAATGAAGTTTGGCAAAGTTCATAAGCGCAAGCGTGCGGAAAAATCGAACGGCCCCCACCGCGACGCCAACAGGCACCGGAGAGGTCCTGTAAAACAAGCAAATATTGCCCCGCCACGCCCCGCCACGCCACGACATGGCCTCGCGGTGGCGGGGCGGAGACGACGGCGCTCCCCAGCGTCGATCAGCCTGGGATGCCTTCGGGCTGACTTTGGTGGCGCCGGGCCGGGCCGGGCCGGGCGGCGGAGACGCTTGTCTCGAGGACGCCATCTGTTGCCACCTGCAGGTGGTGCGGCGGGCCGGGCGGCAGGGGGTGGGGGATCCGCTCGGCACACGCGATGGAAATGCCAAGAAGAGAGCCGCGCTCGCGACGCTTTTGCAAGAATTATGAGCAGTAGGGCACTAGCAAGGAAAAACGGGGAAAAACTTACTTTTTAAAATTCTTAAGGATGCTTTTTTCTGTGCAAAGGGTATTAAGGGGATAAGTCGATTTAACTAGGAGCTCTTTTTACAAATTACTATATCTCTCATCCTATGGGAGATATACCCAAACCATGGTTATGGCCAGAAGCGGACTCAAATGTACTTCATCGTACCATACGTAACTCAGTTTGGGAGGAGAAGTTACTTATCCCCCTTGTCGTCACAACTCAATTTGTTTGGCATTCTTACGCGAACATTATCATTCAAAAACTCGGAAAACTCCAGCAATCATTCTAAGGCCCATGAGCGGTGTGAACGCCGGCTACTCAAGGAGAGCATGCGCGGTGTGGAGTAGGTCGCGCTGCCACGGGTTACGGGTTGGGTATTTACCAGGTGCGGCAGCGGCACTGGAGGAGTGTGAGTCGGCTAACCCGATTTCATCTGAAACTTTTTCCTAAGACGTGTCGCGCCTCCTATCCTCGCCTCTCGTCCTCCTTTCCCATTACGTTTCCTACTTTCCTCCGCCCCGAGAAAAACTTTCTCTCCGCGCAGGAATTCCCAACAGCATCTGCTGCCACCGGAGAGCACCTGAAATAACCCTCACGCGACTGTATACCTCTTAAAACCACGCGGCTCTGTTATTTTCCGGTCCCCTTGTTGCATCATTTGGAACAAAAAGCACGCATAATTGGAACATCGTGTCTCATTTTCAATATGTTGTATTCAAAGTACAAGGCGATAAATGCCAATTTAAAAGTAAAAACATTTTTCCTTACACGAAAAAATCATTTTTCAAATTCGTTTTTATTTCTTATTGCCTCCCTCAGTTGGCCGCACGCCCAGGGTCGACCACGCTCCCTGACCAGGGACATCCAGGCAGGAGGCTCGGTAGCTCCGAGGAATGCCCTCCAGATAATGCCCTCACCCGCACCGCTCGGCCCGGTGCACGGCATCCCTGATGCGGCGCCACGAGAACTGACGAGCCCCGGGCGGGGTGGGGCGGGGCGGGGCGGGGCGGGGGGAGACAAAGGCCTTTGTGAGGGGCGCGGATGAGCGTGCCAATCGCCTCTTGGTCCAGCGGGAAGCTGAGATAAAGCAGAGCAAATTCTTTCTGACGGAGATGGAATGCGTCTTTCTCGGGTTGTCACTAGAGGGAGAGAGAGAGAGGGAGAGAGAGGGAGAGAGAGAGAGAGAGAGGGAGAGAGAGAGAGAGAGAGAGAGAGATGGAAAGCTTGAAAGAGTGGGGTGGAGACTGTAAGAATTTCGACAATGAAGTGGAAAAAACACCACTTAAATTTGCGGAATTTCAATTTTTGAATAAGCTTGTTTTTCTGCTTGTGAAAATGGAAGGAAAAGCGTCGGTGGCGCTTGCGCGCATTAAGCAGCACAGCATCAAACGCCGTGTCGATGCTGCCTTGCCACCCTTCCCTTCCGTCTTTGCCGGGCCGGGCCGGGCCGGGCCGGGTCAGGCGGCTTGGGCCAGCTCAAGGGGTACCAGACCAGACCAGACCAGGGCGCTCGGCCCCGCCCCGCCCCGGCCCGGCCCGCCCGGCGCCTCGCTTAGCTCAAAGCAGAGGGTGCTGCTGGTGAGAGGCCCGGGCCGGCGCGGCCGTGAGGAGAGGAGGCCAGGGAGGAGGCGCTCTTTATTGCTCGAGGCTTGAGGGCCGCGCCGGGGCCGGGGCCTTCTAGACGTACGGAGCAAGCCCGGCCGAGCTGGACGAAATTTATTCATTTTTTTTTTAGAGAGAGAGAGAGAGAGAGAGAGAGAGAGAGAGAGAGAGAGAGAGAGAGAGAGAGAGAGGTTATTTTTTGCCGTGTTGCTGCGCCGGGGCTCACCCCGCCCTCCCCTCCCGCCCTCGCCATGGCGACGCGGTCGAGCAGCAGCAGCCACTCAGCCTCCACGACCACCTCCGCGATTTGTGTGCAGCTCAGGCAGGCAGGCAGGCAGGCAGGCGCCCTGGAGGCGCTCCTCGAGGCGCAGCTCCGCTCCAGGCCCGCTGGCCGCAGCCCCCACCCCGCCCCGCCCCGCCCCGCAGACTGTCCTGGAATGCGCGCTCTACAACCCCCGGCCAAGGAACCCAAATTACCTCAATAAGCTTTTCCTTTTTGAGATAAAATTGTATTAGCCGCGCGGCGCGAGGCGAGCCGGGCCGGGCTGCCTAGCCGCCCCGGAAACGGGGGAAGTAGTGTGAAAGCTTCGACCGGACCGGACCGGGCCGGGCGGGAGCCGGATGCAAATTAGGTTCCGGAGAGGGAGGTTTCCTTCGAATAGTGCTGTGGGGAGGGCAGGGGCAGGGCTGTTCGCTGTTCCTCAAGGACAAGCCGAGTCCGGCTGCTCTTGTGTGCTTATCGTGCGACGCCCGGCCCGGCGCGTTTCAGTCGCAACTGCTGCAAGTCAAGCCCAAATCACACTAGCGGGTCTCGGCGCGGTTGGCGGGTGCGTGCGCGGGCGCGGGTGGCGGGTGTCCCTATCACACACGGGCGGGTGGCTCGGCGGGCGGCGCTCGGAAATGCATGCGTCACCACGCGTCCAGCCCTGTCCCCTGGGCAACATAACCTCTTTCGCTCTCACTTATTTCAACTGAAATATGTTACGTTTCATATTATTTCCTTAGGATAGCGCGTATTCGTTTCGGAAACTCGAGAGCGACCTGCGAACCCTAATTTCTATATTCCAAATTAAATTTTTATTTTATTTTATAAAATATTGTGATCATTTCGGTTTGAGCTCGGAGTTCACATTCACTATAAAATATATTCCTTCGTCTCTTGTCAGCACAAATTATTATATTTTTTATTTATTTAGTGAATGTACCTGATTTATTTGCGATAGCTAAGCGACTAGTCTTCGCGTGTACCCGGGTTTCTGTCGCAAACCAGTTTTTGCAGGTCACTTGCCGGAATTCAGCACCTCTCATTGGCTGGCGGGTGCGAGCGGGTGCGAGCGGGTGCGGGTAAAATAGACGGTCGGCTATCTCGAGACCCGCTCACGCTCACGCCCGTTGCTGCGCTCCCATTGGTCCAGACGATACACGCACCCGCACACGCACCCGCCAACCGCGCCGAGACCCGCTAGTGTGATTTGGGCTTAAAGCAGTGCAGGCGCCGTGGGGGCCACAACTCCTGAAATCACGTGTTCACACGTGAATCCTGTGCATCATAAACCATTAAAATCTTCCGCAATCTTCCGCAATCTCGCGTTTTTAAGACGCGGTATCGGATGATGTCCTGACCATGGTTATGACTGTTTTAAATGTGACTACTTTCGTCTACTATCGATCTATTAACGACTAGTATAATTTATTTTCTTATGCACTGTTGCGGGCTGGTCTACTTCACATCGGTGCGCCGGTGGATTTCGCCGCCAGTATTGGAGGCATATTCGCAAACTGGTTGAGTCTGCTTGCGTGTGCCTGTGAATGTGCGTGTGTGTGTGGGGGTGGGGGTGGGGGGCCGACGCACGTGGGTCACACGTGGGAGAGGCTCCTTAATTAGGCGCAATCAGGGCCACAAAGACGCGTGCTGTACAAACGGGCAGGTGCAGGTCAGGTCGGCCTGGACTGCAAGCTGATTGCTACGCCGTTCAGACGTCGGGCGTCGGACCACGGGGACAGAATAGCGGCATTCGATTCTGTCATTATTTCTCACATTTCCCGCAAAATCTCCCCACGCGGCCCGTTCCCTCCGGCCAGAGCCCGCCCCGCCCCGCCCCCGCGCCGCGCGCAGCCAACAGAGCCTGCCAACATCCACGGCAGCCCCCCCACCCCCAAACCCCTTCTCCCTCTGCAGCCGTCGTACTAGGAGTACCACTGCTGTGTTGTTGACACAAAGTTTCAGCCCCCTTGCTCAGCCCCCGCCCCCTCCCCCCACAGCCCGCACCCCGTCCCCCGCCCCCCGCCACGCCAACACTGCCAGTGAGATAAGCGACTACGCCCGCCGACTACTAAAACTCTCTCGCTCTCTCCGGCTAGCTCTCGCGGCGGGGCGGGGCGGGGCGGTGAACTAAAGCTGCAGCCGAGTAGCGGTGGCGGCGGCAGGCCGGCCCGAGCTGTGTGCTTCACAGGGTGCGGCGCGAACGCTACGCCGCCCCACGCCCCGCCCCGCCACGCCCTCGCTCGAACGTCGAACGGCGGAAAAGTTGGACGGGTGCGGGTGTAAGAAGAGTCCCAACAGCGGCACGGCACGGCACGGCACGGCACGGCAGCCCATCGGGCGCCCCAGACACACCACACCAGCGCCGCCCCGCCCGCCCCGCCCCGCCAATGCCATTCGAGCCGCGCATACATCAGCAGGGCTAACGGCGGCACGTGACGCGGCAGGGCGGGGTGGGGCGGGGCGGGGCGGGGCGGGGCGGGGCGGGGCGGTCCGCACCTGGGGCGCATGGCGATAGGTGTGTTGAGACGTGCCGGCCGCACTCGGCTCACGTCCTCGACATATCGACTCGACTCTCGACGTACTTTCCCACATGAAAAGGGAGGAAAGAGGAAAAAGAACCTTACCGTGCACTCCAGACCAACACCGCCGTTCCTCGCACATTTTATCCCTATATGCTCCCCATGCGTATACAGACCGATAGAGTGGCCAGTAATCGCTGCAGTAATAGTAACGCCCCGAACGTGTGCGGAATGTGTTTATGCCTTCTTGTGCCATTGTGAAGGCGTGACGCTTTCTCCATGCCTTAAAAGACGCCAGGACCTACCTTACATGTTTCCAAGTTGAGAATGTCACATTCGTTTGCGCACGGCTTCACGGTGAGACAAGTTTGGTCTCTGTGAGTGTTCGAGGCAAAGCCGCAATACTCCGAGGGGGCGACCGAGGTCCGTCGCGTGGTGTTCGCACCGCGGAGTGGCGGGGCGGGGCGGGGCGGGGTGGGGCGTGGGGGTGTGGGGTTGCGTTCGAAGGATGAATGGGAAGCACTTGAGCCGAGGCGAGGCGGCGTGCCCCCTAGCAGCGCGTGTGACTCACCCAGATTGGAAGAGCCCCTAATATCAGTTTCAAGTTTGGCGCGCAAATTGGTTGCGTAGGAGTTGGTGGGAAGGCGTAGCGTGGCGTGGCACGGCGAGGCGGGCTGCGTGCTCGCTGTTTGCAAATGTGTGAGCCCTGGGTAGGTGGATGTGGGGGGGTCGGGACGGATCTCAGAGACGAGCAGGCTGAGAGGAATGGAGGGGAGGGGGGGGAATTGCTGTGTTTAAGACGACGTCGTCATGCCGCTGCCGTCCCGCCCGGCCCGGCGCGCCCCGCAGAGCAGAGCCGGTGGCGCTGTGCGGCTGTGCGCGGGCGGACACACATGCGCCCCTGCGGACCCCCGGGGGAGGGGCGGGGCGGGGCGGGGCGGGGCCGCGCGGACATAGGCGGCGACCGAAGAATGGGTGTTCCGTGGCAGGGTGCGGTGGGCGGGGCGGGGCAGGGCGGGGCGGGGTGGGGTCGTGATTCGGCAGACATCAGATACATGAGTCGGTGTGAGCGGGGCGGACGCAGTAGGGCGAGGTCTTGGTGAGGAAGCAGGCTCCTTGAAAGCAACGAGGAGATGGCGGGAGGCAGGTCAGCAGGTGGACTGGACTGCGCTGTGCTTGCGGTGGTGAAGCGTCGGGCTAGAGCTGGGGCGGGGCCTGCCGCGAGGCTAGGTCCGGGCCGGGCCGACCGCTCAGCCCCTTGCGGCCCGCCACTGCCCCGCCCCGCCCGCGCCCCTGCCCCGCCCCTGCCCCGCCCCTGCCCCGCCCCTGCCCGTCGCGCCGGGCTCCCACTGAGGGGTTCAGGTGACCGCCGAGGCGCGCCGAGAGCAGCCGTGAAAGCAGCATTCTAAGCACCCCATTCCTGGAAGGTGGCACGGCGTGGCGGCGGTTGTGAGGGCCGGGGGCGGGCCGGGGGCGGGCCGGGGGCGGGCCGGGGGCGGGTGAGGGTGCGAGCGAGCTGCCCCCGCCCGCAGGCGCGGCTGTAGCCACCTGACCCACTAGCCGCTATGGCGGCCCCCTGCAAGATGTCCTCCTAGGGCATGGGGGAGAGCCGCGTGAGGTGACGCCGGGCCGGCCGGGCAGCGCGGTACAGGCACAGGCGCAGGCGCAGGCGTCTGGGGGATGTGCTCCTGGAATCGGACCAAAAGTGGTTTGGCCCAATTCAGTGCGTAGGCCTATGCCCCCCGGCCCGCCGCTCCTGCGCCGCCCCTGCCGCCCCCGCCGCCCCCTCCGCGGTGGCCTAGACAGCATTGCATTACCTTACACAGCTAATGGTTAATTCATTGCGAGTCCTCGGGCTGGCCGGCCGGGAGGGGCGGGGGAGGGAAGGGGGAGGGGAGCGCCGCGCAGCGTCTTAGGGCGTTCCGCCCCGCCCCGCCCCGCGCCGCGCCGCGCGCACGCTGCGCACTACTGTCCTCCTTTTCCTACACAGCCGAGCCAAAACCAGCGGCAGCCACCACCACCATGGCCGAAGGGGCGGGTGTGGTGGGGGTGGAGGGGGGGTAAAAGGGGGTCGAGCCGCACAGCCGGGCCTGCCATTGACCCAGAAGCGGCGGTGGTGGTAGTGGGGAGGGGGGGGCTGATGCTCCCGGACGAGGAAGCTCCGTGCGTCTGGACCGCGTGCCCCCCCTCCCCCCCCCCCCTCCGCCCCCGGCGTGTGCGTCACTGCGCCTGCGGGCGGAGAGCGACGCTATTGTGGGCTCCGCTAATAATGGCCGCTGTGTGTCGCGTCCCACGCCCGTGCCCGTGCCTCCCCGCTCAATCAATTAGTTGACGCGCATATCCCTCCGGTTCCGTCGCAGAAATAATGGCGAGTCGCAGGGCCGCGACGCCGCAAGAGTGCGCTGGCGTCGGACAATCTGCGGATGAGGGAGACTGTCTCTGCACGGTAAAAACGGTTCCTTGATGTCCAAGGACCATCGGACCAAATCAAGGACGGTCTCATGCTCTTTTCTCCACATCGTCCTTGAATCGGTCCGATGGTCCTTGGATACATCAAGGAACAGTTTTTACCGTGTCTAAAGCGCCCCTTATTGTATTAACGTTTTCGCGTGGCAAGTCACCAGTCACCTCCACAACGTTAGCTTTGCGTTACAGAAGTTAAGTTATGGCCGGGAGACGCGCGCACAGGAGTTGGCTTCCCTTTTCGCTCGCGCGCACCTTTTGCAAGTGTCACGGCCCGGCGCGGCCCGGCCGGGGACGGGTGACTTTACAAGAGAACACGGGAAACAGGCGGCGCGAGTCACGGGGAGAGAAAACGTTGTTACGTGAAAATGTGGACGGTCTTCGGGTCGGGTAGCCGGCAGAGGCAGCCGAGCGGGCCAGCGGCAGCCGAGCGGCCGCGAAGTGAATACGTGATCAGCTGGTTGACAACGGTGTTGCCGCCCCGCCCCGCCCCGCCCCGCCCCGCCCCGCCCCGCCCCGCCCCGCCCGCTCAAAGAATAAACAACGTAAGCGCAGAGCAGGTCAAGTCCTGCTGGATAGTATAGCCGGCAGAGGGAGGAGCGAGCGGGATAAAGGGGAGAGGGGGTGGGGGGAGGGCGAGAGGAACAAAAGAAAACGAGGAGGGCGGATTAACGCGAGGAGGAAGGGGCAAGAGGGAGAGAAGGAGAAAAGAAAGGAAGGGGTCTTGTGAATGACTGAGACAGGGAAAAGTAGATTGGGAAAGGGTCAGGAAAAAGAAGGAGGCGGGAGTGAGATAGGTAAAGGACCCAGGAGGAGAGAGAGAGAGAGAGAGAGAGAGAGAGAGAGAGAGAGAGAGAGAGAGAGAAAGAGAGAGAGAGAGAGAGGAGGAGGAGGAGATGGTAAAAAAAGTACAAGAACAGGGTGGAGAAGAAGAATGGGAGTCGAGCAGAAGAGTCGTGCGTAAAAACGAATTGCTGCTACAACAAGGTTAGCGAGGAGGGGCAGTGAATTGCAGATGAAATGCCTTGCTAGCGGCAGCAGGCGGCAGCAGGCGGCAGCAGGCGGCAGCAGGCGGCAGGCAGGCGTAGCGGGCGCGGCCGCGGGGGCGGCGGTAGTGTGGCCAGTGTGGCCAGTGTGGCCAGTGGCCGCGGGGTCGTCATGTATCACCAACACCAATTGTGTTTGCATCGCTACTTTCCTAGGACAAATTCTACAACCATGATAGGATAAAAGTACAAATTGAGTACAAATTTTTGGTGTGTCGTACAATTTTCTAGCGCTATTGGGCGGTGCGTATTTTGAACTGTTTCAATTCTCCCAATAATATAATCGAAGAGTACAAATTCTTCCGGTAAGAATGCACTTCTTCTCAAAGCGCTATGCACGGTAAAACTTCGTCCAGTTTTCCAAGCAGCCAGGATTTTCTTATGGAGAAAATACACTGTCACGTTTTTCCAAAACAGCTTGAAAACCTGGTTGTAGTTTTTACCGTGTGGGAATTGGGCGGTGGAAATGGCAAGCACGCAACGCACAGCTTAATATCGGTTTGCGTTAGCATCGCTACTACCTATGTACAGCTGCTAAAACTACGATAGGGTGAAAGTACAATTTGAGTACAAATGTTTGGCGTGTAGTACAAATTTTGACCGGCACTGGGCGTAGCGTGCTTGACGGCGCTAGAGGGCCCGCTCTGAGCAAGCGCCTGCTAGGTAGGCCAGCCCGCCCAACTCGGGGGTACGGCGGGCTCGCCTAACCAAGGCTTCGCAGGCGGACAGACAGTATTCCACGCCTGCACGATGGTCTCGGCCGAAGCGGACTGGAACGGACCGGGGGGCTCACACGGGCGAGGAGGGGAGGGGAGGGGGGAGCAGCCCTCCGCGTGTGTATCCTGGCACTCTGAGGGGGGGGGGGGGGAGGCGGGGGGGGCACAGGCGCCGTGCGGACTATGGAGGATGTGCCAACTCACAACAAGGCTTGTGTTCGGAGAGAAGTGGAGCTTGGCGGGCGTGGCGTGGCGGGCGCGGCGTGGCGGGCACGCGGAAGGAACCCGCTACTCCCCCGCCCTCCCTCTCTCGACACCAGCCGCCTTGGCGTGAGAAACTCCTGTGTGAAGTTGGAGCCGCTCCGCTCTCGTGCGACTGACGCAAAGCAAAGGAGAGGCCTGTCGAGGCGGGTCGGGCCGGGCCGGGGTGGGTCTGGGCCGGGAGCAAATCTCCCCCCGCAGCCCCGTGCATATTCAAATGCCGGCGGGCGCGCGGTACAATAACTTCGCGTCCGAAATTCGGCGGTGAGGTGACAGCCTGCCCCGGGGCGGGGCGAGGCGGGGCGGGGCGGGGCGGGGTGGGGCGGGGGCCGCACCGAGCCGAGCGTCCGCTGTTCTCAAACGCAGACGTGTTCGGTCGGCGACGCTGTCGGCACTCGGCCAGCGCCGATAGGCCACCGCACCTACGCAGCCTACCTACGCACGAGTATTCGTACTCGCCTCTTTTATTTCTCCGCGCACGGATCGACGTGGCGAGTGCAGTCGCAGTCCTGGAGACGGAGTGAGAGTTGCTGTAGGAGAGAGAGAGAGGGGGGGGGGGCTGTTGCAGCGAGAGGGGCCAGCCCCTAGCTCCCCTTCGGCTAGACGGCCGAAGTAGTATATCACGATAAATCCAAGCGGCCGACACCAGCCGCGCGGCACCAGCGCGGCACCCGCCGCGCCAAAGTAAATAGCTCCTTAAAGGAGCGCTCACCCCGAGTACTGCCACCCCGCCCCGCCCCGCCCCGCCTCACCCGCCCGACCACGCGAGGGGCGGGGGGGGGCGGAGATCAGCCTCGGGAGGGGGGGAGGGGCAAAGGCTGCGAGGGCGCTGGCCCGGCGGTCAGGGCGGCCCCTTTATTGCCACACATTCGGTACTGCTGCACGGCAGGGTGAGCGACAGAAAGCGGGCGTGAGAGAGAGAGAGGGAGGGAGAGAGGGGGGGGGGAGGTGTGCGTGAGTGTGTGCTGGAGAGCTCGGAGGCGGCGGTGGGAGTGCTGTTGCCGCCACCGCCCGCCCGTGATTCTCTGATGAAATTGTCGGACGAGTCTCAGCAGCTTTTCTTTACCCGTTCGATTCAATTCCGCCGCTCCAATCCCGAAAAAAAAAATAGAACCGGGCGGGTGCGAGGCGACCGGCGTCCCTATAAGTTTAAAGCTGCAGCATGACTAAATCTTCAGGAATCAACAAAAATGAGGAGCTGCGCGGTGCGAACCGGCCGTCCGGTCCCCGCCCGCGCGACCTGTAGTTGAACCACCGCACTGTATTGAACCTGCACTGGATTAGGACGACCAATCGAAACCTCATCAAGACATCTTTCCTCCTCTTTTCCTATCTCCCTAACAGAAACTTAAGGCGGGCGTGGAGGCGCTTCTCTGTGCGCCAGTTTACCGGCTGGAAATATCGTTGGCGTTATATCGAGAGGAGCTGAGCTGAGCCGGGTCCGGCCCGGCCCGGCGCAGCGGCGGCTGCCTGGCCTGGCCTGCGCTCTGGAGGGAGGGGCTGGCTAATTCTGGCATCCGAGCTATTTTCAACCGACGGGGCGGGGCGGTGGCGGCGTGTTACATGCCATCGCGTCACAGCGTTAGATATCAGAAGTACACCTGCGCAGCCCAGCTGCGTCTGAGCGTCATCGAGCAGAGAGGGAAAATTAATGTTATTGTAGCGCCCTTTAACGTTGCTCTGTTTCAAAAAGCCAAAGCTGCTCACTGAACCTCCACAAATTTAATTTTTTTGTCAGGTTGTAATTTGTGCTTGCTACCCTCATTACACGAGGTGGGGCGGGGTAGGGGGAGGGGGATGGCCGCTTTGTGTTGGCGTCCCCATGAATATTTGACGCGCGCTGCATCGTCGAGAATTCCAATTTTTGCAGCGGAAGAGAGAATAGGGAGAGTGAGAGAAGCAGAGCGAGCGGCTGTCCGCGCAATGCGGGAAAAGGAAACCTTTTCCCGGAATAAAAAGTAGTTTTCAAGATAAAATAATAACAATTCTATCAACCGCCTTGTATATCGTCTATGTTTACCGACCCACAAGAGCATCAAAATTGTAGGAGTGGCTCGCAAGCGCTACAGATCACAACCGCTACAGGTCACAAGCGCTACAGCTCGCTAACGCTACGGGTCGCAAGCGCTACGAGTCACAAGCGCTACAGCTCGGTAGCGCTACGGGTCACAAGCGCTACAGCGAGAATCCGCGCGTTAGGCGGAGCCGAGCCGAGCCGAGCCGAGCTAAACCTTGAAAAATTACGCACGTGGCGTGAAAACATGGAAAATTTTTGCGACAGTAAACCTCCCGAGGGAGGTTGCGGTTCCCGCCAGGCACAGGGCTTTTACCCCCCGTGGCGGCCAACTACTTCGGTGTTCTTATGGGAACCGGTGCTTTTCTGGCCGCGATCCTGTCGCGCAATTCGACAGATTTGATCCCCGTACTGTCAGATTTAGTCGTACGGTGGTTAACCGAACTGCCCTGTCCCCAGAGCATGGAATAGCTATTTTTGGAGCCAGATTCTAGGACTTATGACCCCACGACCGACCACCAGTCGTGGGCATGGGACGGAACTTCCTGGCAACCCGCTGTCGCTACCAGTGAAGAACCTACCTGGGTTTGAACCAGGCCCCATGTGCCGAGTCTCACAGACACCCCACGGCTTTCGCGGCACCACTAGACCACTAGACCGTCGGCTATTCCACGAGGGAGCTCGGTTGAAATGGGGGGCTTGAATTCCACTCTTTAAATTGTTGTCCTCAGAAAAATTAAATGTGTTGGTAAGATTCGAACCTCCGTCCTGCGACTCTCCGCGCGGACACTATGCCGGCACGGCTACGACGCCACGGTACCAGAAGCCGGACCACTAGGAGTCATGCTGCGAGGAAGCCACAGTCACCGAAGAAACGAACCCGGTGTCATGCAGTACGCCTGCTCTGTGGGCGGTGCTGGGCCGGCACTTAGCGTCATTGGTATCGACGCTGCTCATAAAAGGCACTGGGCGGGATGTGGTTCAAAACCACGTAAGTTTTTTCTTTTAATAATTTTTTTTTTTGTTCGGACCAACTGCTTTTTTTGCAGTTGCCCAAGTCACAAGGACGGTATCCCAGGCAGCTGGAAAGAGCACTTGTTCCGGAACAAAAAAAAAAAAATAATAAAAAGAAAAAATACTTACGCGGTTTTGAACCACATCGCCCGGTGCTATGAGCAGCGTCGATACCAATGACGCTACGCGGCCATGGCCCAGCACCGCCCACAGAGCAGGCGCACTCATGACACCGGGTTCGTTTCTTCGGTGACTGTGGCTTTCGCAGCATGACTCCTAGTGGTCCGGCATCTGGGTACGTACCGTGGCGTCGTAGCCGTGCCGCTGCATAGTGTCCGCGCGGAGAGTCGCAGGACGGAGGTTCGAATCTTACCAAAACATTTAATTTTTTCCGAGGACAACAATTTAAAGAGTGTAATTCAAGCCCCCCATTTCAACCGAGCTCCCTCGTGAATAGCCGACGGTCTAGTGGTCTAGTGGTGCCGCGAAAGCCGTGGGGTGTCTGTGAGACTCGGCACATGGGGCCTGGTTCAAACCCAGGTAGGTTCTTCACTGGTAGCGACAGCGGAAGTTGCCAGGAAGTTCCGTCCCATGCCCACGACTGGTGGTCGGTCGTGGGGTCATAAGTCCCAGAATCTGGCTCCAAAAATAGCTATTCCATGCTCTGGGGACAGGGCAGTTCGGTTAACCACCGTACGACTAAATCTGACAGTACGGGGATCAAATCTGTCGAATTGCGCGACAGGATCGCGGCCAGAAAAGCACCGGTTCCCCATAAGAACACCGAAGTAGTTGGCTGCCACGGGGGGTAAAAAGCCCTGTGCCTGGCGGAACCGCAACCTCCCTCGGGGAGGTTTACTGTCGCAGAAAATTTTTCCATGTTTTCACGCCACGTGCGTAATTTTTCAAGGATTTAGCTCGGCTCGCTCCGCCTAACGCGCGGATTCTCGCTGTAGCGCTACCGAGCTGTAGCGCTTGTGACTCGTAGCGCTTGCGACCCGTAGCGTTAGCGAGCTGTAGCGCTTGTGACCTGTAGCGGTTGTGATCTGTAGCGCTTGTGACCTACGTCCAAAATTGTCTCAAGACAAATTTGCCTGCTACCAGTGACATAAAGGTGGGTCGGGCACATGTCTTTATTTCTGTTGCTTCGGTCGTCAGCAGAAACAGCGAAGTTAAAGCTTTGCTCAAGAGATTGGCAGGGAAGAAGGGCAAGCAGGAAAGTACGAGAAGGCCAGAGGGCGGGGTGGCGAGGGGCGCGCCCGGGCCGCGCGGGGCGGGGCGAAGTTGGTGCACTGCACGGTGTCTGCATGTGTCACCATGGCAACCACTTGTGTCCACACACACGTTGCTCTCACGCCTGGGTGGCAAACGTCGGCCCGCGACACGAAGGATCCTCTTCTTCTCTGTAGGGCAAACATGTAGCACTGCAAAGGAGAGATGGGGGGAGATAGGGAGAAAGAGAGAGAGAGAGAGGGGGGAAGGGGGGGGGGGAGGAAGAAAAAGGTGACGGTACATAGAAAGGAGACACTGGGAGAAAACGAGACACAGAAAGGCAGCTACAGAAAGCACTCTCCGAACGCCCACCAGGGCGGAGGGGAGCGGCTTAGCGGGGAACCCAGAGCCAGTGCCGGCGAAGGGCTTGGGGAGGCAGGGGCGGGGGGCTGAGGGCCTCGGCACGGGGATAAACGTGTAGCGGGGTACCTCTCGCTGCTGCAGAGGAAGGAGGGGGGGGGGGGGCACGGCAACGGAATTGGAAGGGGCCCGGAGAGTGGCGTCAGTCTCGATATGAATGATGACGATGATGTCGGTGTGCGGGGCGGGGCGGAGCGGGGCGGAGCGGGGCGGGGCGGGGCGGGGAGGGCCGAGCACGTGCGTGCCCCGTGCTGGCCGAGGCGCGTGGCGATTCGGGGCGTAACAGACGGAGCCGCGCCTATCGCACCACGCCAGATTTCCTCATGCCACTGGCCATTCATATCGTGTGTATATGTGCCACCCCCCCCCCTCCGCTCCTCATCACTACGTTACCGTATGTTACTGTACAGCGAGCTACCGGCTTAGCGCCGCTGGCGCCGCTCGCAATACCTGCCTTCAGAGGAAACAGTACAGCGGGTCTGCCTACCCAAGGGGCAACAGCGCCTCACGGCTGGAGCAGGTAGGCAGACCCGCATACTGCAACAAGTGCTCTGAAACACCCGGTGCGTTTTTGATATTTTAAGTGACAGTACAACTAATGCGATATTCTTTTTCTGCAGGTCCCGTTCCACTCCGTTCTACCTCAGGAGGCGGTTTGAACCATAATGGGGTAAGTTCTGCAAACCATTTTTTTTTCGCCAGTAGAATGGTATGAATGTTCCCCGTTTATGCGCCCGCAGCCCCACCTTAACGGATAGCGGAGAAGAGCGGCAAAACCGTTAATTTGCTGGCGGTGCTGGTAGCTGTTGCGGGGCGTGGCCGGACGGGGTGGGGCAGAGGTGCGGTGGGGCGGAGCGGGGCGGGGTGGGGCGGGGCGGGGTGGGGCGAGGCGGGGCGGGGCGGGGCGGGACGGAGCAGCGGGGTGCTTCTTGCCCGTCTGGCCGCGAGGCGAGTTTCATGACGCTACGCGGCGCCGTGGAGCCTCCCCGCCCCGCCCCGCGCGGCCCCGCCCCGCCCCGCCCCGCCCCGCCCCGCCCCGCCCCGCGCCGGGTCAGGTCGGGCCGAGCTGAGCGCCCCGCCCCATTCACTCGTCGGCGCGAACAAGAAGTGAATACCGTCTGGCCACGCCAGACCAGGCAGCGCTGCGCAGCGCCGTCAGGAGTCATATTTATAGGAAAATAAACACGGATAAGGTTTTTTTCGACGTAAAATTGGAAGTTTTGAGAAAGTCGGAAAAATGTTGGAAGGCCACGTGGCACATGGGGTGCCTCACTTTTTTGTTTGGAGCGCGCCCGAACGGTTTGTGTGAACTCCCGCCAGCATCCACTCGATAGTTCTCATCCCTCTCCCTGCCACCCCCTCCCCCCCACCTACCCCAGAGATTTCTATTCTGTAGTAATCTCGGCATGGTCCAGCCACTCATCGGGCTTTAGTTTTAGAACGGGGCGGGGCACCTCCATGTGAAAAAGCCCCCCCTCCCTCCCCGCCCCTCCCCGCGCAACCACTTCCGCCTCCCCTCCGCTTCGGGAAAATATCACCCCACCGGATTTCACCTCATGCGCTTCTGCTCCCCTTTATCTACAAGCTCTTCATCCCCCCCCCCCTTCTCTCTCCACGCCGCTGCAAAGCACCACGACCAAAAATAATCCAAACCTCCTCTCTGTGTTCTCTCCATCGCACTCCCTCATTTCGTCGTCCGCCAAAATATTACATGTTCGTCGAGAATCCCACGCACGCACGCGCGCCCCGCCCCGCCCCGCCCCGCCCCGCCCCGCCCCGCCCCGCCACACCTCGACGAGTCGTGCAGGCGGCTCCACTGATTAAGGAACTTTCCCGCCAAGTCATAAGAGGCAACCTGATTTCGCTTGCCATTTGCTAAGGTAGCGGTCGTGGTCGTGGTGGCGATGGTGGGGGAGGGTGAGGGGAAGAGGGAGCAGCTCGGCGAGAAGTAAAGGGAGGGGGAGGGGGAAAACAAGCGAAGCAAGCCGATGGTTTCAAAAGAAGGAAACTGAAAACTTTTAACTTTTCAATAAAATATGGCCAGTATAACATATGAACTTCCGCCTTATCGGGAGGAAATATCTGATGAACACTGAACGATTGCGAAGCTTATCACAGCTTGCTATCTGCAAAACTTTTCTTGCCTGTCTGTCTCTGACAACACGCGATAACTTGAGAATGGGCTGAGGCAGAGTGTTTCCTCTCTTTGGGGTAGCTTTCCCAGCTCTCAAAAGTTCCTGAATTGGATCACTATAGTTTAAAACTGTGTTATCCATTGACAGTCTTTCTTTTTTTTGTCCCACGCCGAACTTGTTTCAGATATCACTGCTTCCCGCCGACTGAAGGCGAGAGGGGGTAGAGGGTCAGCGCTCCGGCCGTTCGTCATGGCACTGTCAATCCGGTATGCAGCGCGACCACGTGTCCCGCCCGGGGCGGGGCGGGGCCGGGCGGGTGCGACTCTGGTCGCCGAGCGTTCATCTTTTGCCGAGCGTGCCGATAGAAAGGTCGTAAACAAAAGGGGGACGTCCTTTCGCCTGTCGTGCGAATTGGTTCCAATTTGTTAGAAGGTCACGCCGCGCCGGGCGGCCGCCAGGGGCCGCGCCGCCTCCAGCGCGCAGCTCCTCCCCTCCCCGGCCCTGATCCTGATCCCGCTCACGACAAAGAAGGCCCCGCCGCTGCCTGACACACGCCCGCCCGCCCGTCTCGTTTGCCGCGCCAATGGCACAAGTGCGCCTGCGCGGCGCGACTGCCGCGGGGAGACACTCGCGCCGAGGATAAAAGTGGAATCCTGACGGTCGGGAAAACAAAGGGTGGGGAAAATAGCTAAGAGATGTGACAATATGCAGAGGCTTTTCGCAACGCGCCATTTCACGTCCATTGCCAAAACACGAAATAGTGAGCTTTCAGTAGGAAAGATGTCATGTCCGTGCGGCCTTATGGGGCCTGATCGACCGCGCGGAGGGCAGGGAGGGCAGGGCAGACAGACAGCCAGCCGGGGCTCTAGCCTCTTTTCTTTATTCATTAAACTCCGTCCAAGAAGTACGGCTGCAGCTAATCTGCGGCGGGTTGGCCGGCAGGCCGAGAGCTAGGCGTGCCAAACCTCACCCTCCCCCCATCCCCCTACCCGAAAAGGGCGGGCATTCGACTGGAGGGCCGTTGAACGCTAATTAACTCTTGATATGCTTTTCATGGGGGCCTAGCGTGAGCCTGCCGGCCGGGCCGGCGGGCAGGTCCAGCCGTGCCGGAGCGGAGCCGGAGCGCCCTTTAGCGAGGCCAATCCGTTCCCCTAGAGGAAAAAGAGGGCTCCGAAATTGGACTGCCCTTGAAAACTGGGTTAAAAAAGAAGGCTAATTACACGATATGGCATCATCAGCCTTTCTTGTCATACTCTCACCTGTTTACTTTTCTCCTCGTGTCGTCTGATTGTACTTGGCGTCAATCGATGCGGCCATTTTGGGTGAATTTGCATTTTTGAATGTATCGAGTTCGGTCTCTCTCTCTCTCTCTTTTTCGCTCCCCTGAAGCTCGTTACAGACGGAGCGTCACGTGACACGTCCGCCGTCACGCCCCCGCCCCGCCCCGCCATGCAACGCCGCCATCGCAGGTCCCAACTTCAGTGATATCACTTTCCCTCTCTCATCAATCACTACACACACCGAGCTCCGTAGCGCTTTACGTCCCGCCTGCGGCTACCGGCCCTTTTTTACGCAGCGTCCACCCCCTCTCCCTCCCTTCACCTCCCTCCCCCTCCCTCCGTCGTTCTGCCCCACTCCCCTTTCTTGTGTTTCTTTCTAGTACTGCCTATTGAAGAAGAGCCGCAACGTTTTCTTTGCGTCACCAAAATAAACCTTCTTACGTGACATATCGCACGACATCGCATTGTAATGGAAAGAGCACCATCACGGGATCTGTACTGAGAATTTGTGCTGCCCGGTAGAGACTATGGGGGTACAAGATCAAACCCGAGATTTTGTACCACCCTGCAACAGGGGAGTAGGTTGATATACTCAGAAAACGCTTCGCTAGAACCCACAGAAAGATTGGCTTCTATATTTTAAAGGATTTTCTTTTTATTACTTCAGTAAAAACATCGTGGCATACAATCGATTTTTATGGTTCAATAGAATTTTCTTTGAAATATCTGCAAATATTTCTTTGAAATACAGAAACTTATATTAACAGAAACAAAGCTCGGCAAGTTCAACGGAAGCGTTTTCTCAGTGTACCGACTCTTTATAAGAGTACCGACGACTTTATAATATATTTTTAAAAAACCCTTGCTCTGAACCCTAGAACACAGAACTGAAAATGGGAAATGATTTCGAATCGGGCCATCTCGTTAATTTCATTGCAGATATTCACACCTATCCGCTTATATCGGAGCACTTTTCCCCACCAAAGTCTCCGGCCATTTCTTTCCCCCGGTCCCTTTCCTCTCGCTGCTGCTCGCACCCCTCTCCTCCCCGCACAAGAGTGTGTGTGAGCGCGCGCGCGCCCGGCGGTATCGGCTGGGCTGCCTTGAGGACAGCTCTCCACGCCTAGCACGGTCTCGCCTCGCCTCGCCTGTTTTTATGGCGCGCCTCTTCCCTTCTCTCCTCCCCGTATATTTATCAGCCGCCCTGGCCTGGCCGCGCCGTGCGGCTACGTGTTTTTTCCCTCCTCTGTCGCCCCCCCCCCCCCTGCAGCAGCGGGCCGGGCCCCTACGCCCCAGACACAGCAGCGGAGCGTCTTTTGCCGTCGTCAAAGAACAAAAACTTTTAGAAACGACGCAAAACTAATTATTATTAAGCTCGGCCTGGGCGACGGTCTGCCTGCTGCGCCTCCTTTCTGAATTCCTAACGGGAAACGGAGAGTTTCTCTGTACACAAAACTGCTGACTTCGCTCAGTGCCGTTTTGCGGTACCCTATACAACCCGTACCCGAGGGGGTTTTCACTCGCGTAATACCAGCGTAATACCACCGAAATCTCACCGCAATACCACTGTAATACCGCGTAATGCAGTGTAATACCACGTAATACCAAAAATCACGTGCCTAATACCGCGTTATGGCGTAATATCGTGCACACGAAGAAACCGAGTGCCACCCCCTCGCCCGCACCACCAATACCTATTCAAAGTGTCTCTGGGACTCTAAGTGTAATAATTGACACACTTAGGTTTCCCGTGCTTCTAACACTGTTCGAAATGTTTGTAAGAGTTACGGGAAAATACTTCATGAGAAATATCGTAAAGTTACGATATCACATTGTACAATTACAAAATTATAAGGACACTCGGTATGGACTTGTGATTCTCAAACGAGCACAAATAGGCTTTCGTAAATTTACGATTTCGATCGTAAAGTTACAACACCGTTTGTAAATCACAAATTACGAGAAAGGTCGTAAATTTACAAAGATATTTTTCACAGTGAATGTGAAAAGTGTTTAACAAGTGTAAAACAGTGTTACATGTTCGCGTGAACCGTGAAGTCGTCATGTGGGAGACGGGAGAGCGGGACGGGCTGATGATCAGCTGAGGGAGATACCCGCAGAGATCCGTCTTTGTCTTCGGGAGCATGCCCCCCCCCCTCCTCAATGACAGAGTGGCCCGGGCCGCGCGCGTGCCACTCGCTCTCTGAGGAGAGGAGAGGAGAGGAGAGGCGGCTCTTCCTGTCAGGGAGGCTGTTGGCAGTAATGATTCTGTCGGTCTGGGCCGCAAGTAACTCTCCTCCCGCCGGCCTCTTTTATCTTGTGACGGCGGAGCGGTAACGATTTCCGATGTCGGACGTCGCGTCGTGACGCGCGCTGTAACGCGCGCTGTGACGCGGCGCGCCGGCCGCGCGCGCAGCGGAGGTCATAATGTGACAAACGGTCGGTGGGAGAGCGGGGCGGGCCGCGGAGAGGAGCGAGCGCCTGCAGACCAGAGGGTAGGCAAGCCCGGCGCACACCGCTGTCCGCCGGGCCGGGCCGGGCAGTTCGCGCCGCGCCGTGGGCCGTCTTACTTCAGCCTACACGCGCAGAGAGAAATGTTCTCCCCACCAAACCAAAGCACAAAACTACACAAACACAGAACTTCAACCTTCTATCAGCTACTTCGTAGGACCTGGACTGGAATGGGCCAGCCATTATTAACGTTCCGCCGTAATATTTTGCAGACCATACCGGCACCGGCGCGCCGCGCCGCCCTACGCCGCCTCGTGCCGCCCCGCGCCGCCACGTCATCCACAGTATAATACCATAGCGCCCAGCCCACGGTCCGCCCGGCCTGCCCGGCCCAAGCCGCTCGCCCTTGAGTGAAGGGTGCGCAAGTCCCCCCTACCTCCTCCTCCCTCCTCCCCTCCCTCCCTTCCTCCATCCCTCCCTTTTTCCTACCCGTATTGAGTCGTATACTGCTGCTGCAGATTAATGAGACTGCTAAATAAATAATGGGCGCAAGCCCTGCGCCAATTACCAGAGGGGCCGGTGGAGTAGCCACTCTGCTTCCTCCTCAGGAAGTCCCCTCCCCTCCCCCTCCAATCCCACCTGCCTCCTCTTTCCCATCCTCTCTCCCGCCACTTCATCCGGCCTTTGCTGCCAAAGCTTTCGCTGAGCCTGCCTGGCCTGCGCCGCTGCCGCCCGCCCCACCCCACCCCGCCCCGCTCCGCCCCGCCCCGCCCGGCCTGATGGCAAGACCAGGCCAATCCCGACGAGCAATACTCCTTCAACTCCCGTGCCAGTACCCCACAAATCGTCGTCAAGACTTGCGGAAAGGGTGCTTCTGACGGCGCTTCTCGCGCCCCCCAGACCTACCGTGCGGCCGAGCCAGGGCCAGCGTGAGGGCCCCGTCCAGTCCGGCATGGGGATTGAACCCTGCTTTACTTTATTGTTTGTTGGTATACACAATACACAATCTGCAGTGGGAAGGGACTGTTTTTCTGAGGAAGGACGCAAATTCGTGCTGCGTGGATGGTTATGGAAGGACAATTTGCATCCTAGCTGAGACCAACCGTCACAGCGTAATGTCACAAATGTGTACCCGCATACATACCTACGTACAGCTGAGGTTAGGAATCTGTTTTTGGATGAGTTTTATGTACCCCGCTCTCCTTAATGTACCCAGATATTATATGTACTGTCTCTTACGCACACCAAAAAGGCCCCTACTCCCTACCCCTATAGCGGGGCCATCCGATAAAACGGTTCCGCCGCTATTTTCCTTGTGAAAAGGCCCTGTCACCGGCGATATCACGTGATCTTTTGGCTTCATAAAATGGCGCGGGTCGGGTAGGGCACGCGGCGGCCCCGTGGCCCCGCGGCCCTGCGCGCGGCGCGCCCGAAACCAGGGTGCGGCCGACCCTTGTCAGTCTTAAGTGACAGCGTGATATCGAGACCGCCCTATTCAACCGTCTTTTTTTTTTAAACCTTAACCTCGAAGGAGATGTGAGAAAAAAGAGGAAGACTGAGGACTATTTGAAAAACAAAATATTAAGGAGTTTTTTTTTGTTAGGAAACCGTTGGTACATAGGTTTACCGCCAAACGAGAGACCTGTAAACCTCCAACAATATTGAATAAGGTAATGCCAAGGAGGAGAGGGGCGCGGGAGCAAAAAAAATAAAAAAATAGAGCATGTTTGTATTGGCGTTTACCTCTGAGGCCAATTAAGTCCGAGTCCGAAAACATAGCCCTCCGTCCCGCTGTAAATATTTGAACGGCCAAATGCACGGCACCTTGTGCTGCCCCCTGAGGGGCCCCCGCCCCGCCACGCCCCGCCACGCCCTCTCTGCTCTCTTGACGGGGAAGCCTTCATCTCTCTCCGGCCCGGCCCGGCCTTACACTCTTTCGCCCGGACTTCCACCCTCGCGCCGGCGCACATTTCGCGGAAGTCCTGGTAAAAAGGCTGCAGCCTTGAGGGAAGTGTTATTGTTTGCTATTTTCTATCCGACGTCATTGCGGCAGAGCTGAGCGTGGGCAGTGCATTAGCTCCGCCCAGCCCCGCCTGTCCCGCCCCGTCCGCCGCGCCGCTCTCTTAATGAATGGATGCTGGCTGCAGGAGTGCGGGCCGGGCCGGACAGTGCTAATAATAATCAAGTTATTAAGACTGAGCCAGCAAGTCTAGCTCTGGTTAAAATGGATGGCAAAACTTTTTATCCCCCGGGGCGACGCGGCGGTGAGATTTCCATTGATTTGGGTTTGGATGTGTTTCAGCCGGCCGGGCCGGGCCTGGCCCCGGGCCCCACCCGACCCGGGAGGAACCCGCCAATCCAGTCTTCTGTTCCGCACGGTCCAGTCTGTTCCCAGTGCAGTCAGCACGCTAGTCGCGCGGCGCTCTGCGTCACGTCACAAGTTGTTATTTATACTCCTCTTCTGCCTGACGAGTATTCAGAACATTACCTTAAATCCTTTCACTCGAGGATTTATTTCCTCCTATTTCAGGCTTCCACCACTATCAGCTCGTTTAGCAAAAATTTTCCTGGACACTCCCCTCTCTCCCATACGCGTGTCTGTCTGTCTGTCTGTCTGTCTGTCTGTCTGTCTGTCTGTCTGTCTGTCTCTCTCTCTCTCTCTCTCTCTCTCTCTCTCTCTCTCTCTCTCTCTCTCTCTCTCTCTCTCTCTCTCTCTCTCTCTCTCTCTCTCTCCCCTTTTCTCAGTCCGTCCGCCGTGCCGCTTTTATGAGGGGCACTAGACTATCCGGAAATAAATTGTGACGATTTGCCGTCCTCCTCAAGTGCCCCATCTCTCACCCGAGTGTAGCGGCCGGCGCGGCCCGGCCCGGCCCGGCCCGAAGAAATCCTGGCGACCTGCGCCCCCTGCAGCGCCGCGCCCTGCCGCGCCCTGCCGCCATGGACCCTCCCTTCCCACCTTCATGACTTGCATGAGAGACGAACCCCCTATGTCACGGCACGCTCGGCGCCCGGCCCGGAAAAAGAGAACTCGGAGAGGAGAACGGGGATGACTTCTTACCTCCTCGGAAATGATGCGCGTTGGCCGTGTTTCCCGAACCAGGGGTGTGGCCATGACGCGGCCATCGACAGCAGATACGTTACTGGCTGACCACATTTTCCTGGAAACGGAAAAAAAGATACTTGAAAGATTACCACCATGATATTTTACAATCATCGCTGTTCGATCCGTACTCGATCGCTAAACAATGACGTTTGACTAAGGTAATGAAAGATCAGAGTTATTCGGTTTTTCCTTTTTCAGGCTGACTGTTTGGAACGTGACGAAAGGATTCCCTGCTGCTGCACCGTACACAAGTGAGTACCACCCATTTTTCGCCAAAGTGCCAAAGTCGTTGAATTTTACGAGGATCGAATTGCGCACGCCGCTCTCTGCTGTGGAAAGGGCATAAGGAAGAGGCGAGCATGGCCCGGTGTGTGGGGCTAGCCAGGTGCAATGGAGCACCACACTGACTGGCTTTCAAATCAGTCCCGCCCCCCCCCCTCATCCTGTGCGGTCAAGTTAACCGTGGACGGGCCGGTGTGCGGGACGGGGTGGGGTGGCGCGGTGGGCAGGGTTAAGTGCTCACTTGCAGCTGCCGCCCCCGCCACGCCCGCCACGCCCCCGCCACGGCCCCCCCCCCCCTCCTGAACGCCCGCCGTATTTCGCACTTGTATTTCCTCCTCCCCTTCCCCGGCCGCGGGCGGCCCACCTGTTCGCAGACTAACCTTACATCTTACGAGCGTCGATCCAAGACGGGCTTTTCGTGGCCTTTTCTCTCTTTTTTTAATCCCCCGGCGGGGCGCGCACTGCCGCCGCGCAGCCAACGCAAAACTTCTCATCCTTTTATCCAAATAGCTCATCGCCCCATTTACCCACGGCCGGGCCGGGCCGGGCCGGGCCCGAGATAAACAAGGGGCGCCGCCGGAGGAATTCGCCGCCCAGCGCCTTTGATAAACACAAACCAACTTAGCGCCACTTCCAGCGGCCGGAAATATTTGCACATCATACGCAAAACTGTAAAGCCTTCATTTGTAATTCAGCCGCTCCATGCCGCTCGGGCCGGGCCGGGCCGCGCTGTGCCGCGCTGTGCTGCAGTTGTCGGAGCGCCGCCGCCGTCTCCAGCAGCTCCACGGTCGCCCGCCCCGCCCCGCCCCACCCCGCCCCGCCCCACCCCACCCCACCCAGCCTGCGCAACCGAGCGCTCCCCTTTCCGTTCGATAATCCCCAGAGGATTTTCCCTTTTGTTACTTTTTTATACGCCTCGCCGCCGCGTCTCCTAAGATGTTATAATTTTGCGTTGCGGTATTCATCTTTGGGCACTAATCCCCTCGGCTCAGTTGGGGGGAGGGGGGGGACCAGCGCCGCGTGGAAAATACCCGGTACCCACGCGCCTCGGCGTATCGTCATGTTTACATAGGCAGGGCAGTTCTGTTTCTTCTTTTACAATGTTCCTCGTCGAGTGCTATTTTGTAACGTCGTGTCTCTCAAGTATCGGTTTTTACAGAAACACGTAACAGTATGCGAGTCCTCTGCATTGCAGCCGTCAGGCGCATGAGTAAACGGTACTCGCAGTACTTGTTTCAGGACAAGGCCTAGAATATCGTCCTCCAGACCGGAGGTCGCCCCTCACCCTCACGCCTCGCAGTGGAAGCTCCCATTCCTGTTGGTGTTGTCCGGCCTCCACCCTCCACCCCAGCCCAGACGTCCATCTGAAGGTCGAGTCAGCGTCGAATCGACAACCCGCACTTCCCCGCCCCGCCCCGCCCCGCCCCGCCCCGCCCCGCCCCCGACCCGACCTCAGCGGCGACCGAGCGGGCGCGGGGGGCGGCGCGGGGGCCGTGTCGGGAGGGGCCCGGCGGAGCTGGCCCGGGAAGCCCTATACTCTCTCTCTCTCCCTCTCCATTCAATGCAATTCGAACGGATGGCTCTCTGCGGCCTCCACGCCGTACCACGCCGCTCCGCGCCCCGCCCCGCCCCGCCCCGCCCCGCCCAAGGCCGGTGTCGTCCTCACTCACCGCCCCACTTCGTCTCGCCGCGCACTGTGTGTTGCTGTCGCCGTAACCAGCGCGCCCCGCCACGCTCCGCCACGCCCCGCCCCGCCCCGCCACGCCCCGCCCCGCCACGCCCCACTCCGCCCCACTCCGCCCCACTGCGCCCCACTCCGCCCTGCTCAGGGATCGGGATCACCAGCCGGCCCGAGAACCGCACGCTCCCCGCTGCAGAGCAGGGATCACCCCGCCCTCGCCCCACCCCCCGCCCCCGCCCCCCCCCCCCCCCCGCCCCCGCCCTCCCCCTACCGTCGCCCCTCCTTTCGAGCACTCAATTCATCAAATTCAGCGGGGCTGGTGCCATGGCCAAAGGCCCGGGCCGTTTCTCCCGCTGCCATTTTCTTTGTCTCTGCCGGTCTTTCTCCTCCCGCCCCGCCCCGCCCCGCCCCGCCGACCTGTCAGAAGTCTGTCGCCCGCCCCGTTCCTCAATAATAGTGCCTGGCCTACAGTCGCCCCTGGAGGCTGAAGGCGTTGGTGCGGCCCGCAGTGTAAAAGAGACCAGCGAAAACAAAACCCACGCGGAACAGCAAGACAGTATTACAGCTGTGCCGAGCGTATGCCTAACCTGTGGGGCCGGGGCAGAACACCCGCATGCCTGTGAGACCGGGTGCGCTATGGGTCGTCGTGGAGCAGAGAGCATCAAACTGGAAGATGCAGCGGCCTGGCCGGGCCGGGCCGCCTCCAGCCGCGCCGCGCCGCCCCACGCCACGCCACGCCACGCCACGCAACGCCACGCCACGCCCTTCCCCTCGCCTCCATCCACACCGGCCTTTAATTCCTCGCGACGGATATAAATGGATTGGGACCGCGCTGGTCTGGCTGGTAGGCGGCGGCGCCCCGCCCCGCCCCGCCCCGCCCCGCCCCGCCCCGCCACGCCACGCCCCGCGCCGGGCCGGGTTGGGCTGGGGTCCTGGCGGTGTCCGTGCGTGCGCAGTCCTCATCGCGCCGGCCCCGCCCCTACCGGCCCCGCCCCGCCCCGCCCCGCCCCGCCCCGCCCCGCCCCGCCCCGCCCCGCCCCGCCCGCTTGTCGTGGTCGATCAGATCCTCTCGCAATGATCCGCAATTAGAGTCGTGTCCTCTTAGCGAACTGAGAGGGGGGAACACCGTTAGGCACTTTAACAAATTAACAATCATTTAGAGACTTTTTGTTCTCGCATCATTTTGGCGCGTCGTTTTCACCATTCCGCGATTAATTGTTATTGCGTGTCTATGGTGATGTCCGATTGAAGAATATCTGAAATCACAAAAGTTACTAACCGGGTGCCGCCGACTTTATTTCTTGTTATACCCAACACAATTTTGGCAGAATCTCGAGACGTGTTTGCTGCGTCTACTGTATAGCTCCCCGAGGCACTTAGATCACTAATCCCTGCTGTCTTATTTCATATCTCTTTCGCTCTCTGTCCCTCTCCAAGTCGAACAAAAGACAAAATTATGATCAGAAGGCGGATACAAGGGGGAATTGGATAGTAAAGGCTGTGTGTACGCGGGTGAGGGAGGGAGGGAGGGAGAGAGAGGGAGAGAGCGAGAGAGAGGGAGAGAGCGAGCGAGAGAGAGAAAGAGAGAGCGGTGGGAGGGGTGGGGGAGAGACAGGGAGGGCGACGCTCTGGCGAAGGAGAGGCAGGGAAGGGGACTCGGATGAAGTCCGCCACCCAGGAAACTCGTTCCAACTTTTGTGGCACGCTTTTCAATTCGCCGATTCGCCCATTCGCCGCAGCACCCGCCCAGCCAGACGTCTCCACCCTGTTTCCTCCCCCCCCCCCCCCCCCTCCGGCTCGCTGTCTTGTTCGACTGAGAATGCGCGGCTGATCGCTACTGGCTGCCCTTCACGCGTTTAGGTGACCTCTAGATGCTCTCAATATGCTGCTATCGCGTTAATGAAATTTTTAGTTACAAGTTTGACAATGCACGTGAGTGAGAATTGGAAAAGGGAGAACTGAATTTCAGATGATTAATACCCTTTAAAAAGTGGTTCGCTCACTCTGGAGGGTCTTGCTGGTTGTTGCACTCTTATTCTTTATTTAAGAGTTTGCAGAAGGTCCGGCTGCCTAGCAGCGCCCCTTTAACTTTGGGGACCAAGAATAAAAAGTTGTCGTGCAAATTAAAGTGCATACGGACTGAGTACAGTATGATGGAGCTCCTTAATTCCAATTACTCTGGCCTGCGTGGCCGTCTACCTGGGGTCTCTGAGCGCGTCGGTCAGTACAAGTAGCGATGGTGCCAGCGCACAGCCAGAGCGAACACTCGCAGTCCACAGGCTGTTAACAAGTGTTCAATGACACTCACTGGTATTCAGTGATAGTGTATCATGTTACACCAGGTTCCACTGCGAGTTGTTGCTTCCGTTCCCCCCGAGCGGTGTGGCACTCGGTTTCCTTGTGTACACGGTATTACGCTGTAATGTGGTATTGCGCACGTAAGTTTTGGTATTACGTGGTATTACACTGTATTACGCGGTATTACAGTGGTATTACAGTGGTATTACGGTGAGATTTCGGTGGTATTACGCCGGTATTACGTTGGTATTAGGCGACACCGCGCACATGGTATTACGCGAGTGAAAACCCCTTCGGTTTCCCCGGTGTCTTGTGCAGCTCCAGCCGGCCTGCAGCCCGCGCCGCGCCCAGTGGCGCCCCCTGCCTGCGTGGCTCCGGCCCGAAGGGATGTTCCGCTTTAAGTAGTCCGGCCGGCCCGGCCGGCGGGGCCTCGCCTCGCCTGTGTGGGTGATAATGTCGCATGCAGCGGCCCGCCCCGCCCCGCCCCGCCCCGCCCCGCCCCGCCCCGCGGTACAGACACAGTGCTGCCGGGCCGTGCAGGACCAGGACGTCATCCACCCATCAGTGTTAGAGCGTCTGTCTAGCGACGTAACCGCGTAGTGCAAAGGTAGGCTTTCCTTTTATTGTCGGGTCGGGTCGGGGAGCGTCCTAGATATACTCCACGCACACATGTTAACCGATCAAGTTTTGACGTTTCCCTCGCATTGACGTCCGCAGTGCAGCTATTAGGATTATAGTTAGGCGAAACTTACTCACCGTAAAAATAAAACGTTATGTACAGTTGATAAAAATACGATTTTACGCGATTTTACTAGTCGGGGTGTTATTTTCTTCTATCGCTGCGTGGCGTTCCAGCGAAGCAATTTTTTTAAGCGTAAAGCATGCTACTCTGCCCTGAGTTTACGTCCCAGGCTCACGCACAGAATGAATTTTACTCGATTCATTTTCCAAAGCGTGCGCCTTCAACTTAGGCAACACGGGTAATCCATCACCGTGGGGGCGAAGATGGCGGCGGTGGATGGGGTGCTGGGGCCGCGGTGAGGGAGACCGGCCGCGAGAGAGGCTGCCTGCAGGCGCTCTGCCCTGCCCGTGGTACTCGCATGCAGGGCCTACGAGAGGAGTGTGCGTAAGAGCGAGAGAGGGAGAGAGGGAGGGAGAGCGCCTAGCCCACTTCGTTTCCCCCGTCTATCAGGCCCCATGTTGATCAATTAATCAACACCTGTGCCCTAAGCCCACCCCACCCCACCCCACCTCACCCCACCCCACCCCACCCCACCCCCTCTCAGCCCTGCGCCTGTGTGGCGTGCATCCCACTCCCCTACATTATTCCCGTTTCGTGCGACGTGAGTCTCGATCGCAAAAAATAATACAGCCCAGCAGCTTCAGACAATACGTGCTCTGCTGATTTACACACATAGCCATATAATTTTCGGCCGGCTTACGTCACCACCAGTGGTCACAGCGAAAACTGGTCAACAGTTTGACGGCTATCCTCATGCGAACTCACTGTGAAAAATATTCGTAAGAGTTACGGGAAAATTTTCCATGAGAAATGTCGTAAAGTTACGATATCAAATTGTAAAATTACAAAATTTTAAGGACACGACTTGGGATTCTTCAACGAGCACAAATAGGCTTTCATAAATTTACGATTTCGATTGTAAAGTTACAACACCGTTTGTAAATCACAAATTACGAAAAAAGTCGTAAACTTAGAGAGATATTTTTCACAGTGACTAAGGCTAGACTTTAACAGCCTTCATAGGGACCAACATTCCTAATATTCCTTTAAAGAGAACCCGGAAAATTGCACAGGGTAACCCACATGCCCCCCATTTTTTCTTGTCATCCAGCCAACTGCGGACCAGTGGTCTAAAGTCGATAATGTTTCCTGTGTTTAGGACGATGTTATCCGTAACGCGGCCAGCGAACCAACAGGCTCTGGAGACGGATCCGCGGGAAGCCCGGCCCGGCCCGGACCCCGGTCCTCCCCGTGAGACGGGTATTTGCGCTCATCATCCGTTTCCATGGCAACGCGGTGCAGTGGCGCGTCGTGGGCGAGCAGGCGGTAAGTCTTGGGGCGCTTGGAGCAGCATAGGGGGCGACCGGGGGAGGGGGGGCGTTCGCGCGCGCGGGGTAAGTTCGTTACTATCCGCGCGAGGTACCCGCCGGGCCCCGCCCCACCCCACCCCGCCCCGCCCCGCCCCGCCCGCCCCGGGCTGCCGCGGTCATGTTCACTCCACCCCCCCCCCTCTCTGTCGCACCGGAAAAAAAGTAAGACTGGGAGCGAGGCGGGGGCCAGCCGGGACCAGCCGGGACCAGCCGGGACCAGCCCGCGGGGCTGGGGCAGAGGACAGCAAAGGAGAAGTGACGAGACTTTTAATTTAGCAAGCGACTCTTTCCCTTCCTTTTTTTTTATTTCTCTCTTCTGGTGCGCGGGCCGGGCCATGTAGGGCTGGGCGGAGCAGGCGGACGTTCCTGCCCTGCAGTGGTTCTGTTCCCTCACGTACAAGTGCCTGCGTAGAATGAGCGTGAGAGAGAGAGAGAGAGAGAGAGAGAGAGAGAGAGAGAGAGAGAGAGAGAGAGAGAGAGAGAGAGAGAGCGAGCGTGTGAAGCCCCTGGAGGGGGCGGGCCATTTTCTCTACGCGCTCACTGGCGGGGCGGGGGCTCTTCCGTGGCGACTTAACGCGCTCAAATGCTGGCGCGGAACTTAATTTTAGTCGAGTTATCCCCGGGGCTCGGACTCCATGGTCGCCGGCCGGCGAGTGGCGCTGCAAAAGGTTCCAGCGGGGGAGTGGGGCGCGGCTGGGCGGGGCGGAGCGAAGGGAGAGGGTTAAACGTGCGACGATGCCGCCCGACAGACTGCGTCCAAAGTCGAGTTATTCTCGTGTTTTATCCACTTATTTTCATAAAGTTCTGAGCAGAGCTCCCCAAACAAGCTTTTGCTTCCATGAGCTCGAGAGAGAGAGAAAGAGAGCGAGAGCGAGAGCGCGAGGGCAGAGAGAGTAGGAGAGGGAGGGGCTCGGTAAGAAGTAAGAAGGCTGGAAAGGCACATGTCATAGTTGCAATTCACGCAAACCACGCTTCGAGCCACGCTCCCTCGCGCATCTAAAAGAAACGGGATTTTTTTATGGCCTACTTGTATGCCGTATTGTTCTGTTTCTTCTACGGATACTTTTCTTTAAGCCAGCAATTGGCGGGGAAAAAGCCGAAATTTGGCACTTAAAAAGTGAGCGCCATTGGCAGGCGAACAAGCTGAAGCAGAGCTTGCAGTTTATGGATGTTTATCTTTGCGCTGCTATGATGAGCACTACAGGACGTGTGCCTTGGGTATGTTGCACGCATTTATGCGGCCTGCGATGCGCGGTGCGCGCCTCCCTGACCCTCCGCACAGCGCGGCCCCTCCACATGCACCGCACGTCCCAACCGGGCCTGCTGCATGGCGTCCTTGTCGGGGGCGGGGCGGGGCGGGGCGGGGCAGGCCTGTGTGCGCCCGGCCCGCCGCACCCCCACCCCTTCCCGCTGCCGCACCGCTGTGACCTGGATTCCTGCTTTAACAGAATAAACATATCTGCTTTCCTGTCTGCGTCTGGGGCACGTGGACATTTGGAGCGTTTAAAGCCGCGGCAACATGGTGAACGTGGCCATAATACTGCCTCCGATATGGTTAATTTTCTCTAACGTGCAGAGATTCCACAAATATTTAGATAAAGAAAGCGGTGCCTTTATTTCAAGTGTGGTTTAAATGCCATTTGACACCGTGGGTCCGTGGGTGAGATTATGCTTGCAAAGAATGCCAGCACGTTCAGTTGTCTTCAGACTACTTAGGGTAGTTTCCGTGCGAAAACTGAAATAATTCCATTCCAAATACCCTGCTGTAACCTAGTGCTCTGAATTGAAGAAGAGTTTCTAGAACTTAAAAAAAAAGTGAAGTGAATTTTTTTCTCTGCGGCTTGGGCTAGCCCCGTGACCCGAAGCGGACTAGGGCGGTTCTGAAGCGGCAGGGCTCGGGCCCGGAAAGGAGAAAAAAACGGGCGAGAACGTTGGCGGCACACTCTTTTCTCGCCGGGTCAGCAATCTCCTCTCATATCGCGAAGCTGTCTCCCGCCCCGCCTCCTCTCCTCTCCTCTCCTCCTCCGGCACACCCCGCCCCGCCCCGCCCCGCCCCGCCCCGCCCCGCCCCTATCTTCCACCCCCTACGCTGAAACACGCGCACACGTCTCACCCCCTTCCTCCGGCCAGCCCCCTTTTTTCACCCCTACTGCGTGGGCGTTATTTCGTAAAGGGGCCTAACTGCGCGCGTGTGTGTGTGTGCGCACGCGCGCGCAAGTGAGCGTCAGTGCGACAATGGGCCAGTGTGTGGCCGGGCCGCCCAGCCCAGCCCGCGCCGCGCGCGGCCCGGAGGCGCTTCACACCCAAAAGTTCTTGTTTTAAGTGCTTGAATCGAGTACCATTTGACCTTATCTGTCCGAGAACACTTTGGATCCCAATCTGAGTTCAAAGTGTTCTCAATCTCAATCGAAGAACCCCTTTCTCCAGTATTCGAGTGGAACGGACACTGTTCAAGCACGTTTGGAGAAAAATTTTTGCGTTATCCATGACCCGGCCCCCGGCCATACCGTTCGGGCTCTTTACTTTGTAATGTAATGGAACTACCGCGCACGGGTGGCAAACACTACACTAACACTAATGGCGCAGGATCCAGCCTTGTCACATTTGTCAAATGAAATGCGCGTCACTGTAACCCGGGGGGGGGGGGGGGGGAAGTAGGGCAACGAGACACTGGAAACATGCGGAATGTCTCATCTGCTGTCCGCGGCGGGGAGAGGAGAGAGGCCGGAGGATTCCAGCTCCAGCGCTTGCATCGCAGGCGCGGGGCGGGGCGGGGTGCGGGGGGGGGCGGCGGGGTGGGGCGCGGCGGGTTGGGGTGCGGCGGGTTGCATACTGGAACTGAACCTACTCGTTCCGGCGCTTTATTGCCTCTTGCGGAGCGGTGCTAGGTGGAGGAGGGCGCTGCGAGCAGGGGGGCGGGACCAGAGAGCGCCGGGGGGCCTCCGGGCGCGAAGACATGGTGGGTGGTCGGGTTATGGTTATGACTCTGGGAATCGTCCGCTACAGCCGTAGCCACTCCTGGTCTTCCCTCTTCGGAGGAAAGGTTGCTCCACCCTATAAAAACTTTTTTTTTTTTAAAGCAACCTATCTTGTAATTTTTCTTTGCGCCTGGGTATTGCTATTTAGTCACACTAAATTGACGTCTACGCGTCGAACGAAACGTTCATGTTTATATGATTGTATTAAGTATTTAAAAGATCGCGGGTCATCGGTAGTGATTTTTTCTTTGAATGATTGACGACGTATATAATCTCAGAATCATCGGTACTCGCGTAGCGAGTAGCGGGCACGGCGCGCGCAGAGGGCGCGGGGGACGCCCTGCCCCGCCCCGCCCCGCCGCCCCTCATCGAATCTACGTACGGCTCTGCCCGGGCTCCGGGCCTCGGCCGGGCCGGAGGGGAGCGGCTGGGCTGGAAACTTGCTGGAGAAATACCGTGCCAAGAGGCGGGGGGGGGGGGGGGGGGCTGCCGCCGGGGGCGAGGACGTGCAACTTCTTTTGGAGGATCACAGGACAGAGAAAGAAACATAGGGCGAGCGAGTGAGAGAGAGAGAGAGACAGGGAGGGAGCATAGAGACAGAGCGAGCGGGCCGCGGGTGGCCCCCAAAAGAGCGAAGGCTAAAAGGGGAAGGACGCGGGCTTATGTGTGAAGGAAACAAAAGTCTCATCCGACTTCATCCCTTTTTCTCCCCTAACTTCATCATAACAGCATCCCGAAAGGTACGCCGTGCCACGGCGAACAAAGGAGAAGGAACGGCGGCGGCCGCAGGTCCCGAATTTGGAGGCGCAGTGTCATAAGTGGGAAACTTTTGGAAAAAAGAAAAGAATAATAATAGAAAATTGAAAGAGTCATAGGTTTCAATCAGGCGTTCTTTTCGCAGAGACGCGCTGTTGTTCTGCTACTATTTATCTCCATAAAAAACGGCATGCACGGCGGGGCGGGGCGGGGCGGGCCTGCGGAGCCCCCAGACCCCATTGAATGGCTGCCGCTGTCCCCTCGACACTAATGTATGACCCGCCCCACCCCGCCTCGCCCCGCCCCGCCCCGCCCCGCCCTGCGCCGCGCCCCCGCCGCCGAGTAGTTTAAACATCCTCCAGAAAGATTCGGGCGTACGGGCGTACCAACCCTCTTCCGCGTGTCACCGCCCTCCCTCCGGCCCCGCCCCGCCCCGCCCCGCCCCCCTCGTCCCTCCTGGAGCCAGCCGTGTGTATACATAACCCAAAATTTACCGCCCGGAAAAGGAGAACAAGAGAAATGGGATGGAAAGTGGAGAGAGATAGAGAGCGGGACGATGTGGAAGAGAGAGAGAGAGAGAGGGGGGGGGGGAGGGTCTATCCGGTCGGGGGACTGGGATCGGTGTGAAAAGATGGAGAGCTTGTTTCGAGGGGAGGGAAGGGGAGCGGGGGCAGCGTGGGGGTAAATATGGGGGAACAGGGTGGTACGGTTTTCGCAGCTCCGGAAGTAACGGGTCAAATTTGCCAGATTCTCAAATGAATGAAACCGAACCATGACCTTTTCTATTGTGTAATGCGGGAGTGTGGGAGAGAGGCCTCCCTCCTCTCCCCTATCATCCCCTCCCCTCCCGTCCCCTCCGCGACGCGCTCAGCAGGAAGAGGCCAGCAGCGCGCCAACGGAAATTCACGTGAAAATTCGCCTCTGGGAAATAAGGAAAGCTGCCACCGTCGTCTGTGAAATATTGTTTCCCATCCCGCGGCGCGCAACAAGCCGGCGGGGCGCCGCCCTAGGACCGCGCTAGCTGTGTCGGGCGGAGCTGCATCCGCGGCGCGGCCGTAGCGGACCAGAAAGAAAAGCAATCATCGGCAAACGGAAAGGAGACTAGTCCAGTGGCCGACCATAAAGACGCGGAAAATAACCCCTGCTGCATGGTTATACCGCGTGTTAGAATTTACAGCTCTAATTGAGCGCGGTCCAAGTGGTATAGTACACCACGCATTCGTGGCGATAAACCTCACTCCCAAAGTTTTGCTGTGCGCGCTAGCAGTGTACGGTACTATTGCCCATAAACCCGACGCCGAGCCGCGCCGAGGCGTCGTAGGCAACTTACTTTACTTGGCAGTCCAGTTTAAGTGGGGGCGGGGCGGGGCGCGGCGGGTCGAGGGATGTACACGATCTCGCACGCCCCTTTCAACTGTTGTAAACTCACATGAGCTCGGCTCGGCTCGGCTCGGCCCGGCTCGGCTCGGCTCGGCTCGGCGTGTACGTCGCTGCGCTGCTGCGGCCACCGCAACGACGCGCCGCTCGTGGCGAGCTTGTTCTTGTGCAGGAAGTTGTCTGGCCGGGCCGGGCCGGGCCGGGCCTGCCGCTCCAGCGGGGTGGCCCGTTGTAAATGAGTTGTCTGGAGCGGTACGGGGTGAAATGCGAAAGATGACATAAGTAATACAGTTCTGCCGCAATCTGGATGTTCTGCGATGAGTGCTTGCCCAAAGAAGGAAAAGCACGCTCCCGCCTGTCCTGTCTGATCCTGCCTGCACGCCTATTGGCTGACCGCTACACGGACGTCACCGTCGGCCAATCAGCGTCCACCACGAAGAAACAGATCCGGCAGGTAAGCTCTTCCCTTTCGAGTTCCACTCTCCCTATTACAGCGGAAGACCCTATTGTCCAGCAGTCATTGTCACCTGTGGGCGGAGCGCATGTTGTAGGGCAGGGTGACCA
Source organism: Frankliniella intonsa (assembly GCA_033675135.1). Taxonomy (NCBI): domain Eukaryota; kingdom Metazoa; phylum Arthropoda; class Insecta; order Thysanoptera; family Thripidae; genus Frankliniella; species Frankliniella intonsa. Next base: position 14,206,995 of record CM066253.1, read on the forward strand.
CCCCATGCGCCCCGGTCGCCGTCCTGCTCCACGCACTCGTTGGCCTCGCAGCAGAGCGCGAACCGAATAGGGAAATACAGTATGTGTTTCTGTGGGGGTGTCTTTCGCCAGCCCTGGCGCCGGCGCCTGTGGGCGGAGCGGGACGGGATCGCGCGCATGTTGTAGGGCAGGGTGACCACCCCATGCGCCCCGGTCGCCGTCCTGCTCCACGCACTCGTTGGCCTGCAGCAGAGCGCGAATCGCAATGCAATGGAAGGCGGCTTCGGCTGGCCCTCCACAGTTTTATTTTCTTGTCTTTTCTCTACACCCCTTCCCCCCTGCCCAACCCCGGCGTCCACCCACTCACAATATCGCACGTCGGAAAAGTTTCCTACGACATAATCATTCTCTCTTCATCAGTCATCCCTCTCATGAAGCCCAATCTCTGCGGTGGTGGCACCGCCGATGATGGCCATGCACTTTGTTCCCCACGCGACTGCTGCACATTTTAGAGGCGTCATCATCACTACCCGCGGCGGCCTGGCGGGGTGGCGCGGGGCGGGGCGGGGCGCGGCGGAGGGGATGGGCAGGATGGGGTTGCGCTCGCGCCGCCGGGCCCGGCCCGGCCCGGCCCGGCCCGGCCCCTCGCGTCCCTGACAGCGCAGCGCCGCCAGGCGATGACGAGTAAGAAACGTCTCCGGGCCGAGGCCGAGACAGGGTGCAGGGAGGGCTAGGAGTGGCCTGCAGGCTCATGCTGATGCCGCCCTGCTCGGCCCCGCCCCACGTGCTCGCGGCCTGGCCCCGCCCCGCCCCGCCCCGCCCAGTGCGCCCCACGGCGCTGCGCTGCAGCCGCCCCGCTTCGGCCGATCCACAAAGCACCTAAGATCCTTATGTTATGTGCTTTGTGGGCCGATCTGCGCCCGACGACGTCGTGCTGCCCAGTGCCGCGCCCTGAGCGCCGTGCGCGGTGACTCAGCGCCGCGGGGCGGGCCGGGCCGGGCCGGGGGAGGACGGGGACGGGGCCTACCGGACCGGCCGTGCCGTCTGATTGATCCATCCGCAGCGCCGTGGGGCGGGGCGGGGCGGCGCGGGGGCGTCCCACGCACACCTGCCCTTCCCTGCCTCTCCCCGCCCTCCACTGCACTGCCGCGCCCGGGCCCGGCCCGGGAGGCGGGAGGTGCACATCCATCTCTGCCTCCGCCTTCACCCGCAATGCCCGTCCCGCAATCACTGTGGGGCGGGGCAGTGTGGGCATGCGCTACGTTAGAGGTCCGAGTTGGAATGTGTGGAGGACGGAAGGTGCCGATTTGTTCACCCCGCCGCCCTCAGCCCCTGACTGTCTGCGCGAAATCGTAAGGGATAATAGCAAGTTATCGGTCTGTCAGTCTATCGTCGCGTCACAGTCAAGGTCGAAGATCTTCATCGGTGTGCTGGAGAATTTTCCAATGCCTTAAGAAAGTAATAATTCCTCAGCCGACTTATCGATTTTCGTTGAATGATTGTGAGGTTTAGATCTTGTAATTTCCTTGCCAATACTCTTTTTTTGTAGAAGTGTTACTTGAAATATAAAATAGCTGACATAACATAACATCCAGAATAAATCTATACGTGATATGGTCGTCCCACCGAAAGAATAGGCTATCTCTCTCTCTCGCACTCATGGGAAATCGTATTCTTTTCACTCATTTGGTGTGCTAAACTCTTGGCGGAAGGACCATAGCTGAGCGCCATCTAGCGGCTGCGCGGCACAACGGCGGCCAGCCTGGCAGCAGCAACGTGCCTGTGCCTAGCCGAGCCGAGCCGGTCAGCCGGCCTTGACGGCCGCCTAGTTTCTTTATATTATCGTAATTTAAAATTAATATGTCAGTGGAACAAAAATACCCCAGTGAACTTTGTTTTTAAAGCAGTGGACGTCGCCACGCGAAGTTTTGAGTGTCGTGATTGTGATGAAGTGGAGAAAAGAGTGATTTTGCGGTCTTTTTTTTACGTGTTTGGATGCCAACTTTCTGAAGTTCGTTCTCAATAAACTTTTAATAGTGTTTTGAGTGGTGAAGTGAACTTCATGAACTTACTGATATTATATTTAGTGTCAACTTTTCTACAACGACGGTTCTCCTGACTTCTGGTCGCACCGTTTGGTAAGTAACCTAACCTTACAACAGCAACAGTGTCGTTTTCAAAGCAGCTGTGATACAGAATGGGAGATATCAGATTTGTATTTGAATTCCTTGACTCCATGTCTCAGGATCTAACTGTGAATTAATTTACTTTTATTGAGCACTCCCTTGTTATGAGCCGTAGCTTTGTGTGTCTGTGTTGCGATTCCTAATATACCTGTTTTATATGGTCAGCTAAACGTATTCCTTGATCTTTTGGTTGTGTTAATTTGAATCAGAGGAAGTGTGCTCTATATTGATATAATTGAGAGGAATTTATTTAATTTAGAAAACTTGTCTTTTTTTAAAGATTTTTTTCAATTTTAAAATTTTGCAGAACACAATTTACCGAAAATATTTTTTTCTACCATATTATGTATGCGGAAACCTCTTTTACTATCTGGCCGCATTAAAATAAAAAATATTATTGGTGTGGAGTCATATTATCACAGAAATGCAACAGGTGTTTTGAAGTGTGCCCATTATTTTAAACAATAGCTAGCATCAACACAGATGTGCCTCCTCGTTGTAAAGTGCTGGGTGCAAAGAGCTGGAGGGGGGGGGGGGGGCAGCAGCAAGCCTGGGGCAGGAGCTCTTGCTCGACATATGTGTGATGCACAGCACACTTGTCAGGCAGCTAGGCTAGGTGTGGAAGGTGGCGTTTCTTAGGGCCAGTTTTAGTAGCCATTATGCCCCTGTCGTTCATCTCACTGCGTGTTCACGACTTACGTTTTGGAGCGACCCAGAAGAGATGGTCAACTTGCGGACGCCTCAGCGGAGCGGCACCAATCGAACCCCTTGGTCGTCGTCCTGGTGCTTGGCCTCCAGCGCCCATGTCTTTGTGGGCCGCGACGGTGACGGGGCGGGGCGGGGCGGGGCGGGGCGGGGCGCGCGGGGCGCGCGGGTGAAAGGAACTTACTTTCCTCCGAGATGGCCTCAGCCGCCCAGGAGACATGGTGGGACGGACGGACAGGCCGCGGGAGATGGAGGGAAGATGTCTTGTTTGTGCGACAGAAACCCCACCCCCACCCCCACCCCTACCCCCACCCCTACCCCCACTACCCTACCCCCACCCCTACCCCCTCCCCCCTACCCCACTACCCTCCCCCCACTACCCTCCCGCGCCGGTTGACGTGTGAAAGGGTGACGTCCGTCCCTGATGAGGGAGGCTTGCTGCTGCCGCTGCCGCCCCGCCGCCGCTGCTTTGAGGGACAACAAACAAGCTGCGCCGGGCTTGTCGCCCACCCCGCCCCCGCCCTCGTCCCCACCCCTGCGCCCGCCCCGCCCCGCCCCCGCCCCGCCCCCGCCCCGCCCCCGCCCCGCCCTCGCGCCTAGTGTGGTGGCGGGGGAGGTGTGCGAGGAACGACGTAGACTGACGTAGAGGTGAGGATGTGGTGGTGGAGGAGAAGCTTTGGTACAGGACGGTCAGGAGAGTCGCCTGGCCGCCTGCCGCGTGGGCGCCGGGCCTGGAGCAGGTAAAGGGTATTCCGCTAGAGTGAAACCGAAACCGAAACAGGTAGAGAGAGCGCCACCGCAGGTTCTATTTCCTCCTGAACTCTGATTGGCCAACGCTGATGTCAGTGTCGTCGTCAGCCAATGTGCGCACAGGATGAAGCGGAAGCGGTGCGCGTGATATTCTTTCTGAGGTTCCGGTTCCGGTTTCAGATGAGCGGAATACCCTCCTGGGCGGTGGCGAGGCTGCCTGCGTGGCCTGCGGCCTGCGGCCTGCACCTGTACGTTGAGTGTCTGACGCCGCGCCGTCCTTAGCCCGCGCCGCCGCGCGCCCGCAGGGTAGGCAACCCATTTGCCTCGGCCGGTGGGCGGGCTGCCGAGCGCGGTGTTCCAGGCGGCCCCCGCCCCTAGCCTCGTCCTCGCCTCGCCTCCCGCCCCGCCCCGCCCCGCCCCGCCCCGCCCCGCCCCTGTATGCGCGCCGCGCTGCTCCGCTCCCTCACCTAGGCCTTCCCAAGTCGCGCGCGATTCCACGGGATGCACAAAACCTCCAACGACTTCCCCCATTTTCTCCCTGCTGCCGTTCTTGATTGCTGTTGACGTGAACAGATTCATTAAATTTTACGAACATGGCGCCCCGCCCCGCCCCGCCCCGCCCCGTTCCGTTCCGTTCCGCGCGCACTTTCTTCCCTCCGCCTTGGCGTCCCGCACCCTCCTCCTCCCCCTTTTGTTCCGCATTGAAATGAAGACAGGACGCGCCGCGCTCCCCTCCCCTCCCCTCCCCTGTCGGCCGCACGCACGCCCCGGCCCTGTTAATTACCCAATTCAATGAATATTTTAAGTATATTGATGATTAAAATTCAACGACAAATGTCAAAAGTTCCTCTTGTAAACCTAGATCTTGAGAGATAAAAAGTGCAGGGGGCCCGGGGCCCCTACTGGATCTGACGAAAAGATAGATGATCGGGACGCACCAAGTCACGTGATCGTTAGGTATGACAGGGTTTACAAGATGGCTCTCGTGCCGTGTGACGGATAACGAAAGCGTTTGCACGATACCGCCATGACGCGCGACACCGCCGCTGCGGCACTGTAGTGTATCCGGCCGGCCGCACACGGTAGAGTGTGGCCGGCCTGGCCTGGCCTGCGCCGTGCGGGCGGGGCGCTCTGCCCGCTCTGCCCCGACCCCTTTCGGCCCCGGCCCGGTCCACCAATCAGGGCGGCCACAACAGCTGACACATTGGTCATAAATCTAAATTTCTGAAAGCAAAAGCAGCGCGGCAGCGCGGCCCTTATCTGATGGCCGCGCGCGCGTCCAGCAGCAGCCGGCGGTGCGGCGGGTATCAGGCGCCGCTGGCGCCACGCCACGCCCGCGTGTGATTAAGCGCCGGGCCGGGGGAGCTGGGCTGGGCGCCCCCAACATCCGCCACGACTCTCTTTTACTCAATTTCATGCAAAACTACACAAAATCCAGCACTTTTTTAGGGGTGCAGTTTTATGAAGCGTTTGTGCAGTGCGCGCTCCGTGCGCGTCCGTGCGTCTGTAGCGCCCCCGCCCTGCACGACGTTATACCTCCGCCGGAAATGCCTGGTTCAGTTGACGCCGCGCGCCGCTGTGCGTTTCCGCGTCGAGATTTTCCGCCCACGCACGTTAGGTTGGGCGGGGCGGGGGCGGGGGCGGGGGCGGGGCGGGGCGTGGGCGGGGCGGGGGCATAGGCCACATTCCCCGCTACTCCTATCTTCATCGCTATTCATCTCCCCCTTGCGCGTTCATTTCTCACCCCTTTGCAGACGGGTGAGGGGGCACGAGGGGAGGGGGAGGGGGTGACATGGCATGCCTCTTACGTTGCCAGCGCCAGCACCCCCCCCCCCTCCTCCTCCCCGGCAGCAGGGCGCACACGGTGTGCTGCGGGGGTTGGCCCCCCCCTCCCCTCCCGGCGCTGCACCGATGTTGGCGCGACGTCCGCGTCGGGAGCGCCCCCCCCCCTCCTCCCCTATTGCTCCCACCTGGTGCCGCCCCTGTCCCGGGGGGCGTCGGTGTATGGCGATCTAACACAGCCCCGCCGCTGTCGGACACGCCGCGGGGGAGGCGCACCCCAGCCCAGAGAGGGGAGAGAGCGGGGGAGAGAGAGAGGCCGGCCCAGCCGGGCCAGGGGGATGCTAAATATGACCGCGCGCCCCGCCTGCCCCGCCCCGCCCCACCCTGCTCAGCCCCACCCCGCCCCGCCCCTCACCGAGCTGACCGGGCCGTTACGCAGGTGTCCGCCGCGCCACGCGCCACATCACACGCGAAGATCATCTCGATATTGGTATTGAAACGCTTTGCTCGCTTTCGTATTCGTAGAGGTTATTTATTTATTTTTATTTTTTTTGCGAACATGGAATAAGCTGCGTGGCTGCCAATTGGAGAAGCTCCCCCATCGTCGGCCTTTTCCACTCCCTCCTGGTGGACCGCGCTCTGCGGTCAGCTGAGAGCTCGCCCCGCCCCGCCCCCAGCACCACTGTGCTCGCCTAGAGTCGTTTGCCATGCAGCCTGCTGGCCTGCTCGGCCTGCACACCACACAGCGCAGGCCGCCCTCCCCCCCCCTCTCCCCGGGCAACACACAGCCCGTCGTGCTGTCCGCACAGGTGTGGTTCACAGCCCCCCCATCCCAGCGGGCAACTTGTCGGCTGCAACGTGTAACTTGCATATGTACTGTGTGCTGCGCAGGACGTTACTGTCCTGCCCTGCCCTGCCCCCCCCCCCTACCCCCGCCCGGGCGGCGCTATGGTGGCGCTTGGTGGTGCTGCGCGCCTTGCTGCTGCTCCGCAAGTTCTGCCCCCGCTCTCCCCCAGGCCCATGCCTACTCTCGCCACCCCCGCCCGCCGACCCTGCTGCACGCAACGTCAATGAAACGCTGTAGTCTAGTCCTCTGCTATTGCAGTCTTCTGCTGAGCCGTACGGTCCGTACGGTTTATTATGTTTTTTCTCGTAGAGTTACAACATCATTTTGAAACGGAAAATTATACCTAACTTGTGTAACAACATCTAATGCTGCATGAGTCATAGTGTGTCTGCCCCCTCCTCCTCCCCCAACCCCACGCCTCGAGACTGCTCTGTGAGCCTGTCACGTGACCCTCGGGAAGGGGTTGTCCAAAGACTTGGCGGCCCTCCCCTCCGCCCCGCCCCGCCCCGCCCCGCCGCACCCCGGCCGCTGCACGTGCACAGCGCCACGCGGCGCCACCTCGCCATTTACATATTCATTGGCGCTGTATGGCACCTCCAGCCTTAATTAATGTTATTAAAGGCGGCGGGGCGCGGCGGGCGCGAGCCACCCCGGTGACCGCGCAGGAGCAGGCGGGGCGGGGTGGGGTGGGGTGTGGTGGCGGGGCGGGGCGCCCGTGAAACCCATGCCCTATAAGATTTGTATTGGTGGCTTGTACAATCCTGATAGATTCCCCTTACACAGCCACATGGGACTAGTAAAGTTTGTATACATTCTGTACATGCTCATAAGGCACCGTACATTGCCCGTACACGTTGCTTGCAAGAACCTTTTAGGCGTATCACGTGACATGTAAAGACCTTACATATGTGTAATGTGCCTTATAGGTGATCTATTGTGAGTTTATAGGTATATCTAGTGCTTCCTTACAGGCCACCTTATGTGAGCCTTAGAGGCTCACTCCAGACACACGGCATCCTACAATGAACGTACACGTGATCTTTGTGACCTCTCTTATGTCTTATAAGCGGCTTAGAGGGGCTCATGTGTTTGTATAGTCGTCTTACAGTTCACTTGTAAGCATACATCTAGTCCCTTTACAACGTATAAGGACGTAGTAGTTTCTACGTATACGCTACGAGCAAGCAGACCAGGCCTGCTCTACAAAAATATATTTCGCAGTGAGTCGGCGGGAAGGCACTCGAGAAGGTAATTTTAACACGTCCTCTGCACTTGCAAAAATCCTGTACTAAAGTTCAGGAAAGGTACGGGATCCCGTACAGGATGAGGTACGGTAGGCCTTTACTTGTTTTCTGTACTGCCCATATAAGACTTCATGTAAAAGAGTCCAATACTCAAAACACCGTGCCTAAGCAAGTAGGGAGAAACCAGGCAAATGACCATAACGTCCTGTACTTTTTGCCGTACTTTTTTCTGGCACTGTGGCCAGTCCAAGTCACAGGTTACCAGCCCGCAGTAGGTCCGAATCCAGGCAAAGGTAAGGTAAAATACGTACACTAGATTAGGTAGATAAATCGAGAATACGGTTTTCTTGCGAGTATGATTGTCAAAAAGAAAATACGAAGGTACAAAATTATTTTTGTACTTGACGGAGCTCACGGACCACACCTTAGGGTTACACGTTACTTGTAAGGCAATCTGTCAGGAGCGTACATGTCCTTCATTCGGTCCCGCACGTGAGGATGAAAGGGATCAGGGCCAGACAGGTCTTCCGTAGGAGGTAAGTCGTGGCGTAGTGGTCAGCGTCACTGGTTACCAATCGGCAGTTCCGAGGTTCGAATCCAGGCAAAGGTAAGGTAAAATACGTACTCTAAATTAGGTAGATAAATCGAGAATACAGTGTACTAACGAGTTCGACTAATTGTCGGGAAGAAAATACGAAGGTATAAATTTATTTTTGTATTTGACGGCGCTTACGGACCCTTGAGGGTTACACGTTACTTGTAAGGCAATCTGTCAGGAGCGTACATGGCCCTAATTTGGTCCCGCAAAATTGAACACGTATACAATCCTTACATATTGTACAAAACTTGTACAAAATGTGTACGGAACGTGTACAATACTTATGTGTTCAAGTGCATGTGGTCCGTATACTGGTGCCTTCTAAGGCGACTTACAAGGGGGAAAATTTCGCGGGCGGGGCGGGGCGGCCAGGGGCCATGTGTCCTCCGCGGCAGCGGGTCTGCTTGCAGCGGCTTGCAGTCAACGATGCCGCGACAGGCACAAAAATGTTTGATGTTATGCGGTTATTTTGTAAGTCCGTTCGTTTTTTGTTTGTCTTTCGTTCACCCTCGGCTGCGATTTGCTTTGGTTGTTGCATAAGTCAAGCCGCTTCGACATACGCGCCATGGACTCTGCGGCACCTGCTCCCCCGACCCGACAGTCGCGCGGGACTGTAACGCACACGGCCTGCTGCAGAGGGCGCTGGGGGCCAAGTGCAAACATGCGTGCGTGCGTGCGTGCGTGCGTAGTGCACGGCGTACAGGGCTGCACCGCGTGCACTCGACCGCCACGGCACGCACGCTCACACACACACACAGGTGCCCGCCCGCGACATGCTCGGCTGGCGGTCACTGACGCGTGTCGCGTGGCGGCCGGCGGCAAAATTTGAAGGGAGACAGGGAGGGAGAGTCCGGAAATCGCCCCGAAAGCGGAAGGACGGCCCGAAATGACTCTTGTACGTGTTCTCACTTTTAAAATCACATATTCGCGTCTTGAAGGGAACAAAGCAATTAGCGAATCGCTCGAATTGAGTTTTTTTTCGGCGAAGTAATTATGATGCTCGCATCACGTGGGGCGGCGCGGCGGCGCGGCTCCTTTCGGGCCGCGTTACAAAAGGTTGTCGGCGGCGCGTCATGTCAGAGTGCGGCCCGGCAGAAACAAAAACACGTGAATACATATGCATGTCATTAGTTTCCCGCGAATGACCCCGATTTTTTTTATTTTTGGGGGGGAGGGGGGGGGGGGGCGCTTTTTTGTCGGCTCCCTTCTCCTGGTCAAACTGCATTCAACTATGTATGCAGCATATAAAAATAAGTACTTCGTATGCGGCATGCACTTTCCAGTTTGTGCGTTTCCCGGTCGTTCTAGGACGGCGAGCTGAACCTCCAGGTCCCCTGGTAGAGTTCAGCAGCCAGGAGGGCTGTTCTAACGCACGATAGCGGAGGTAATATTCAAATGAAACCGAAACTCGAGAGGAGGGGGGGCGAGTGCGGGGAGAGAGGGGTATTCCCACGGGCGGGGCGGGGCGGGGCGGGGCGGGGCGGGGCAGCGCTCTGGGGCACAGCGCAGCCCGGCCCGGCCCGGCCCACCGGCCCAAGACGTCCGCAAGATTACACATTCACGAGTTGCTGGTCCGAAGGAATGTTGACAGGTCCCGGTGATGTTTGACGTAGAGGCGGAGGAGGATGACGGCTGGGCTGGGCTGACGTGAAGGACTGGGGAGGGTGCAACCACGTGACCACGAACAAGCGTCGCAGAGGCGGGCGTGGGGGCTTTTTACGCTGGAAAAATATGAACGTAGAGACGTATGAAGCCAGCATGTATCGCCAGCATCACACCCACAATCTAACGCTTTATGGTTTATGGTGGCACACCGCGATATGCGACATTATTTGTACGGGTTTCAGAGCGCAATACGTGGTTTATAGGTGTATGTACATACAGGGTATTTGCGAGTGGTTCGCCCTTCGGAGACAAGCCGGCTGGGCTGGGCTCGGCGCGGAGCGAGTCATCCTGCGGCCGTGCGGGGCGGGGCGTGGCGGGGCGCGCTCCCTGCTGCACGCCGGACCACAAACGGCTCTGCTGCAAGTCAATGAGCGATATCATGTCGATACCCCGCGCGCCCGGCGCCGCCGCGCTGACGTACGATCTATTATGCAGCCGGCATATTTTAACGTGTGGCCGATAGAGCCCCCGTCACGCGGGGTATATCGACCGCACCTGAAGGGGCGGGGCGGGGCGGGGCGGGGCGGGGCGGAGCGGGCGCGCGCGCCGCATATCAAACGCTGCTGGCGCTGGTGCTTGGATGGACCGCGCCACGGACTCAACGGGGTTCACTGGGTCATCCGACCCGACATACTGGTGCGATAGAAACGTACGGGCGCCCTTATAGAGATGCTAAGAGCACTGCAAAATCCTTGCAAAGAATATTGAAGCATCGTAAGGAAGTGTGCATTGCAAACTATTTCCTTCGCAATGCGAACAATTTTTTTCATTAGTTGCAAAGAACTAGTTTGTAAGTAATTCTTTGCATTGTTACAAGTTCGTAATGCTAATAATTTTACAACGCTTCAAGATTCTTTGCAATGCAAAGAACAATTCTTCGCAATCATTTTGCAGCGAGTATAATATTAAGTCATGGATTTTTCAGAAATACCGTTTTGAAGATTCAAACTCCTCACTTTAGTTTTCCCAGTGTTGCCGCGATAAGATTTGTGGTTGGCGTCCCGCCTTCACATACGGTTCGTATTGAAGGCCCGTTTTATTTTTAACGTAAGGGGCACATGCGGTCGCAGCCGCCCCCTGGTAGTCCATAGCCGCGCCCCCCGCGGCCTCGCCCGCCCCGCCCCGCCCCGCCCCGCCCCGCCCCGCCCCGCCCCGCCTCGCCTCGCCTCGCGGTGGCAGCGGCACCCACCGCCGGCATCAATCTGTTTCAGGGCATTACCGCGCCACGTGACGTGTGTGTGGGATGCTACCGCCCCGCCCCGCCCCGCCCCGCCCCGCCCCGCCCCGCTGCACTCGGTCTCCATCTCTGTCGTCTGCTGTACTCTGCCGTGTTTGCGCCGGATAACGGATGACCTCACTGAGATTTGAAATTCGAGTCACGCAGAGGTAATAGTTACCTAGCCGTAGTCGGCTGCAATTCAGTTTACGTCGAAGAAAAATAATAAAGGATAGTATAGTCGACACAGGAGCGCGACCACATATTGGTCACGTCACACCGAGCGGGAATTCACACCAGAAAATCTTGTACAGACTACTCGGTATTACACTGTCTTACACCGGTATTACACACAATATTTGATCACTTAAGGGAATATTTTCATTTTTTTCGGTATTACATTACGGGTATTACAGCGTAATACATGGATCTGGGATCTGGTGTACAGTGTATTACGGAAGGGAATTCCCCCTCGCGTCACACACTGTACTAAAACAGCCCTGCCTGGTTTAGAGTTGTATCGCTTAGCTGTTCCGTCCGCGGGTCTCTAGAGCGTTTATCCACCGGCTCGGCTCGGCTCGGCTCGGACCGCCTGGAGGCGCCGCCGCGCCGCTGTCCAGGTTCAAAACGTCTGCAGTCTGTTCTTCTTATGATACTTGTGGCGGGGAGCTCCGCGCCAGGGCCCCCGGCGGCGTCCGCCCGCCACGCCCGCCGCCCCGCCCCGCCCCGCCCCGCCCCGCCCCGCGCCCTTCAGGATGAACTCGTCCGCTAGTTGAGTTAGTCGCCGGCCGGCCGGCGCGATTTCATCTTGTTGGAAGGGAAACTCACTGATGCTTTTTGTTGTTGTTTGCACCAATCAGCATCGCTGCTCCAGGTCGCCTCGGGGCGCTGCGCAGCGCTCGAGCAAGGCGCCGACAGGGAAAGGACGCGGAACAGAACGGGGGGAGGTCGTCAGCTGTACCATGCGTCTTGCCCCTCCTTACCCCCTCCCCTCGCCCAGCCCATGAGACCTAGCCTACGTCCGGCTGGCAGTGTCAGATTGATTTGGGTTCGGGGTAAACGAAGAAGCGATGCGATGCCCCGCTAAGAGTCTTCTCGTTCTTAGCGCGAAACATTAATAGAACTTGAACACGTATCTCCAGAAAAATTAAGACCTACCATTCTTTTTTGTTTCCGAGGCCAGGGAAGGTGTTTTACAGATACATTAGCGTGCTTACTATTTGGGGTTCTGGAACCTAGATTATTTTTCGGGAGGGTCTAAATGAATCAGTGATGGGCATGGGCCGACTGAACTGGGGCACACTTGGTTAGGAGCCCTAGGGCGGGGCGGGGCGGGGCAGGCAGAACAAGCCCAGGTTTAGCCTCGCCCTAGGCCCAGCGCAGCCCAGCCCCGACGGGACGGGCCGGGACGGGCCAGACTGCCACACTTCACTCGTTACTAATGAGATGTGATTACCGGCAGAGCGGCCAGGAGAGCGTGGAGTAGAGTGGCGGGGGGCAGCGTGGCGTGGACTTGGCCTTGTTAGCTTGTCTGGCTCGTTCAAAGCTGGGCCTTCCTATAAAAATCCTTTTGCAACACTTTTACGCCCGATATGCAAATGTCGCGTGTACTTTGGACGTGTTGATGATATTTCAACTACATAGCTGCGAAATTCTTTCCTAAAGTGTAACGTGTTCGTCCTCTACCTTTAAATGTACAAATATGTGACGACATCAAAAACTGTATAAAAAGAAGTATAATCATGTAGGCTGCTTTGAGTATGCTTCCCCTCTTTGCAGTTTGCATTTTTTCCTCCTGCCGGTTCGTGCGTGCCGTGCCTTCGGCGAAAGCAAGCCGCCAACAATTTTATTCGCCGCCTGGTCGCCGCAGCCGCGCCTGCAGGCCGGGCCGGCCGCACCGCGCTGGCCATTATATCGACTGTATCATTACGCTTTAATTATTGTTGTATTTTTTAACGCTGACCGGCTCGTAACGAACGGGTGCAGCTCTCACGCAAATTCACACCTTCCTGCCCCCCTGCTGCTCGCCCCCCTACCCCCCTGCTGGCCCGCTCTGCCCCCCTGCTGGCCCCTCCTGCCCCCCTGCTGGCCCCTCCTGCCCCCCTGCTGGCCCCCCCTGCCCCCTGCTGGCCCCCCTGCCCCCCTGCCCCCTGCTGCCCCCTGCCCCTGCCGGCCCCTTCTTGCCCATACCCCGGGCGGGGGCCCAGCACGTAACTGGACTGAACTCATTCCGGTGCCGGCCCGGAGGCGCGGGAGGTGACAGAGGCGCGCATACTCCGAGTGCCCGTGCCGCGGCTCCGGGCGTGGGAGGAGGGCGCCTCACCGCCGGGGGCCTTACCGCCGGGGGCGGGGGCGCCCGGTGATTACCTGGGTTCAGCACTGTGATTACCTTTGTGTGGGAGCCGCGCTGAGACCCGCGGGCCCAGGCCGGCGCGGCGCGGTGTGGTGTGCCGTGGCGTGGCGGGGCGGGGCGGGCTGCTGCCCCCCCCGGTGGTGTTCCGGGCGGGGCGGGGCGGGGCGGGCTCGTCACGGCCCAGGCCCGCGTAGAGTGGAGAAGGTGCTGTGTGGTGTGCAGTGCTGCTCCCCCGGGCCCCCAGGTCCGCGCGCTGTCCCTCTACCGACCCCTTCACCCCAGGGGGCGCCCCGCCACGCCCCGCCCCGCCCTGCTCTCGGGAGTTATCCACCGGCACCAGCGCGCTGCGGGCCGGAGTGGGGTCGGTCGAGAAGCTTCCTAGCCGCCATGGCTTTGGAACATGGAGCGGGGGCGGGGGGTGGTGGTGGCTGGCTAACGCAAATCAGACTACCCCTGGCCTGTCCCGCCCGGCCCGCCCCGGCCCGGCCCCCGCCGAGCACCTGCCCCCGGGCTCCTGTTGTACGGCCGAGGAGGTGGTGATAGCACAAGGACAGCGGGGTCCCCGGGGCGGTTCCGGCCAGACGCGGCTCGCTGCTGTGGGGCCGGGCTGGGCCGGGCCGGCCGGTCGCTTCGAGAGACACTGTCGATGGAAAGCCTGTAAAGATAATGACAGTCTTGTTTTGCGCCAAAGAGCTCGGTCCTGCTCGCCTGACGCAATAGCTCTCTGCACGAGACCCAGACTCCTTCGAGTTGCCTTTAGTCGTTCCGTCGAACCGCCTTCGAATAACGTAACGAAGGCTCTCTGGTGTTGACTTGAGAGAACGGCTACAGTTGCTCGCCTCGCCTATATCCACTCGGTTTGCGCGTCAGAGGCTGTGAGGGTCCGACCGAGGCGGCACGCTGACGTGGTGGCCCCGGCCCGGCCGGCCCGGCCCCGGCCACCTCACCAGTTTTCACTGCGATGCACCGTGTTCACTAAAAAGAAATAAAGAAGGTAAATACAGAACCGGTCAGCTGGATGCAGCCGGCGGGGCAGGAGGCCGCTAGCCACCGTGTCCGCCCCGCCTCGCCCCGGCTCGCCCCGCCACGCCCCGCCCCGCCCCGGCCTGATCGACGTATCGAGACGGACCAGGCGGCCCGGGCATTAACGTAATTTGACTACAGCTTCCTTTCTTGCTGGCCCAGCCCAGCGCACGGCGGCCGAGGCCTGTCTAGCGACTGTCCAGGAGCCCCCAGAACGCTCTCCAGAGCGACAGAGAGCGAGGCCGGTGCTTGTGGGAGCGACTTCTGTCCTCGCTCGCTCCAAGTTCGAATCAAAGTCAACCTGAGTATAATCATCTGCGAAATTTGTATCACTAATTTGACTTAACTACGTTGTTTTTCCGTCTGCTTATCGTCCTTTGCCTTAACAATATCGACGTAAGAATAAAAATAAGCTCATGT